>CM042242.1:51457534-51827534 GCA_023566225.1 Romanogobio albipinnatus
TTTTGTGATCTCATGTTTGAAAGGGTTTCAAAGTATACTGTGAGATCAGTCTTATTAAAGGTAATATAGGAGGGTTTCTTTTATTTGTGTCATGCATATAAAACTTAGGCAAAATTTAATTATATTTTGTTTTTCAGAAAAATATGGGTTTTGGAAATGTCAAGAGGTTCTAAATTCTAATAGGAACTTCTTTTTTAAGAATATCTATTTTAAAGTCAGTCCAAAATGAAATAGAAAAAGGGCAATACAAAAATAAATGTTTAAAATCTTCAAGTGATGTGTTACAAAAAGTGCATTTATCACAAACAGTATGAATGTTTTTTATGATTGATCCTAAAAAAGTCGCGGTGGTGATGACGTCACGTAACCCGCGCCATACAGAAGGTTTCGAAGGTAACATACTTTTGAATGTATTCTCAATATCATTATTGGGTTTTTTTTCAATTAAAGAAATGTATTTTGTCTTGTATAATTATTTGTGTAATTATAGTGATTAAGTTTATGGCTCGCTTTTATGCGGATCAGGAAGCTTTTCGCGTCCAATTGAAAAGACCTTACGGCACGCCCCATTCCTCATGGCACGCCCCATTCCTTTCCGACCTTATGGCACGCCCATTGCTCCAGCCTACAGTTACCTCTGACACAGCTCATAAATACATAGACGCCCTATTGGTCGTTTCAGAACGTTGCTGCAATACGTCAACGCGGCCGCCATATTGCTGAGGACAAGACTGCGCTGTGAACAAATACAAGTAAACGGGTGATCTGCGGTTTCTCTGGATAAAAACAAAAATAACGTTTACATTTAATTTTCAGATTTAATGAAACAAAATGTTCTTATTGTGAAAAAAGCATTTTCTGTCTTTAACTCGATTTTAGCTTTTCTTGTGCTTAGAATTGACTGCCATTGCGAAAATAACAAATCTGAAAATACAGACAGATACTCCAAATATACAATAACAATGATAACTGATGGATGCTTTATACATTTATGGTACAACTAGTGCAATGCAAATAGTAAATATAACAAAGTGAGAATAGTAAATAGTTTAGTGTATAACATAAACAAACAGTATACAGCAAATAAAATAGTAATGAATAGTATAATTATATAATATCAAAATACAATATAGTAGGCCTACTATATTGATAATATATTTTGTATAACACTATAATCATAGCAATAGAATATGAAATATCAATTACAGAAAATAGATGATATTAAAAAAAAAGTTAAAGTGAATAGTGCAATAATTTAAGAGCATAACTATAATAGATTGATAATCGCAAGTGGTACAATATACTAACAACAACATTAATAATAATATAAAATACAATGTAATATCAATTGCAGAATGTAGACAATAAAAAAAAGTGAATTAAATAGTGACTAGTATAATAAAAATATAATCGTATTGGTATAATAATAATATCAAATGTAATGTAATATCAATTGCAGAATATAGACAATAATAAAAAATTGTGAATTAAATAGTGACTAGATAATAAAAATATAATAGTATTGGTATAGTAATAATAATAAATACTAACAAAAGGCTATATATTATCCAATAATCATCTATAATCAGTCATCCTTTGTGGGGTCACCAGGGATTATTACTAAAACCCTTTGAAAAGCACTGTTTTGCAGAGCTTTTTTCTTGTGTTGCCACTCTGTAGTGTCAGGGTGTTAAGTTTGGCAATGTGGTGCATCCTCAGTTTGTGAAAGACAGACACAACCAATGACAACAGAGAAAAATGATGGTTGTCAATTCCAAACTGTGTTTCTTGAATGTGCTCCTCGAGTAAAAACACATCTTCTGAACCAATCTCAGCTCTGACAAATTGATTGATCAAAGACACTCTCCCAGAGGATGACTGGCGAATAAACCGCTCCGCTGATCTGACCACCTTCACTGTACCTTCAGAAGGAATCATCAGCCCTCCATTGTTTTTCAGAGAAAGCAAGTGGTAGTTCTGATCAAAGGACGCAGGTACAGCATCTGCCACCAAGCTAGCACGGCACACATCACAGGAAAGTTCTCAAAATCTGACGCACCACAAAACCTGAAATGTGCACAAGGGCATTGTCCACAAGGCTACCAAAGCGGGTTGGCAGGTAGCTGTGGTCACACACAAGTGCAGAAACATTTAAAAAAGGGGATGGAAGCTCCTCAGATTCTTGTCCTGCTGGAGATGACATTTCAACAGCTGAAAGTGACACAGTCTCATCCTGTGGTGCCACATTCCCTGAAGTGCTTGGAGAGACACCGCACCGGACCATGAGACGCCGGAAAATGCCCTGGAACTGGCCTGCAGTAGGATTGTTATTCCATCCCCCTAAAGAACAAAACACACACACACACACTTAATGAATAGTTTACCCAAAAATGAAAATTTGCTGATATGTTCACCCTAAGGCCATCCAAGATGTATATGAAAAAAAAATCTTCATGAAATGAAGAAAGAAAGTCATATACACATCTTGGCCTGATGGTGACTACCAGCAAAGTTTTGTATTTGGGTGAATTAGAGCTGCACAATTCTGGATACATTTGCGATTCTGGATGAATCATGACTTTTTTTGTGCTGTAATCGTACTTGTCAAATGTTTTATAGACATAGCCGAATAATTGTCATTTAAAAATAAGATGGTGTAGGTGTTTAATATTCTTTTCTACTATTAATCATGCAGCTCTTCCTTTAATACAGATATTGCCTCTTTTCAGATTATATTTTGTTATAATTTCAAAATTTCTGAAATCCCTACCTGATGCTCGAATTGAATTGAAGAGGAGCTCCAAGTGATCCTGGCTAAATCGATAAGTGCAGATGTACCGCTGAAATCGGAGCTGTTCAGGAATCATCAACATTAGGGTGTCAATATTGATGATGAACCCCATCACAGATAGGTACCTTCAAAAGAAAATGTTTTGTCAATATGATCATGGCAAAATCAAGATACTCTTAAGAGAGCACAATGTAATTTTGTTCACTAAAAGCTTAAATGGTCTTAATGTGACACAACAACACAGAGACATGCCATTGCTGTGAGCAATAGATAGCTCTAATAATAGAATGTTTGCTCCATTTGCTTGTACAGCAAATTAGCTAGAGAGACTGAGGGCAAATGATAAAAAGTTATTTGTAAAATCCAAAAAGTTTGGTACTTTTGAGAAAACATTCAGGGACGATTCCCATGAAGCCACCCCATTGCAATGTCTCTGGTTGGTAATTGTATTTTCCTACTACATTAAAGATGGTGCGTATCGCAAAATTACTGCATGCCTCTTAAGAGTATAAATTAGTGTCAGCGTTAGGAACCTTTAAGTAAGTAATCTAAATAGGAACAATTTTAGAACAGAACTGGAAAGGCTTGAAAATATGAACATAGTGCATACATACCAATTTGCCACCTGTAAGAAGAACTGAAAAATACTTAACATAGTAGAATTCCAACAGAAACAAAAAGAGTCAGTGAAAAGATCAGAACAACGGAACAAGAACATCATATGAACTTATGATGTCATGAACTTGTGAACTCTCCAGAAGCTTGACACTTATAAATAACCTCTTTGATTGGTGAAGAGGTGTGCCATCTTTCATCACCAAACTGATCAAATATTCCCTGGCTCTCAACAAGAACTCTACTCTATCACTCCAATTCCATGAACCCAGGGGACTTTTGAACCCTTTGGCGCGTGGATTGCGGCTGTTCATTATGTCAAATAGCCTGTCAATCATCTAAAAGCAAATGTTTGCATTAAGAAAAAGCATTTGATTCATCACAATTTTTGCATAGTATTACCTCAATGAATTCAGCCGTTGCTTCACAGTTTTTAAACTGTGAATAGCCAAGGTCTCTCAATGTGCGCAGAGCTACAGCAACTGAGCGACTTAGTGTCTGTGCAGTCAAAGACACCTTCATCTTCTGTGAATCAAAATGCACGTGCTTCCCTGTAACCTTGTTGGCTGCATGCAGTCCCTCTTTCACTTGAACATCATTAAGATGAACAATGAATGTCCAGTTGATCTGACCAGTGCTGCTGGTTATTGGACTGTAAGCCTGCAACATATTCCGAGCCAGCTTCAACATGTGGCAAGCATCCATCATCACAAACACCTTCTCACCAGTCACTGGATGTGCGAAAAAGGTTTTTAAGGGCTCAAGAGAGTTTGCCTTTAACTGGCACCCCAGTTGGTTACACATGCTAATATTAGAGGCATGTCCATCCATTGTTACACACACCACTCTGATTCCACGCTCATGCAGTTCCTCTAAGGCATGCACAATTAAGACCTTCTGTGTGTCTGGTGACAGAGAGTTGGTCAGGTAGTAGGCAATTGGAGCCTTCCAATGGCCTTGTAGGCCAACAACCATAAAAACAAGAGCTTCGGTGGCAACATCAGTTTCATTCATACGATCCCCCATATCCACAAATCCAGACATTTTCTGTCTATGAGGATTGTACTGAACATGTTTTTTGATAGCCATGGCATCCAACATGAGAGTCACACATCCATATTTGGCTGGGTCTTCCTCTTGTCGTCTTTTCAACATGTCCAACATCATCATGTTGAGGCCAGGTTTGGAATCTACAGAACTCATCCACCTTAGTAAAATGAAAAGTAGTTAGTTATTGTAGCAATCAATCAGTCAATCAATCAATCAAATTAAATTAAGAATACCTCTGTAATGTATGTGGATGTGGAAGGTGGAGATGGAGTGACTTTCTCAAATAATTATAGGCTTTTGGGCCATGTAAGTGAAGAGTGAGGGCAAACTCCCTCTGCTCTTTTGTGTACTCATGGCTCTGTTTTGACAAGAGGTCTATCGGAAGATCTGAAATTCAGTTATAACAGTCTAACTAATAAGTGTGCTTGCAATAAAAATTGAAATAATAATAATAGCAATGGGAAAGTGTACACATAAGTTATGCATAAAGTTTTTTTTTTTTTACCAGAGTAGAAATTGAGCCTCTCTTTCAAGTCTTCATTTATGAGGTTCTTCCCCTTCAGATCCTCTAGAAGATCATGCACGGTTCTCTTTGCCCTCCGTTCTCTGTCCTTCACATTCCTCATCTCTCGCTCCAGACTCTCCACTCTAGCCAAGGCTTCACAGAGTCTGGCCTTTAAACCAGAGGGAGATGCAGGCAATGCATAGGTGTGGTCCTAGTAGAAAGAATAATGTTTTAAGTAATGTTTATATCACCTAACACACAGTCTCAGCTGGTTGGTGAATAGTACAATGTTATACTTGCTGGCTTGCATTCCTAAATATGCTGGTGTTGAATAGTGCTTCCCTGACTGACACACACACACACACACACACACACACACACACACACACACACACACACACACACACACACACACACACACACACAACAGGTATGCAAATTGTACTGTTATATGTATGTACTGTTTTATCATTCACACAAAATTTTATTTTTGTTATATACCTGATGTGGCTTCCTGATTGAAAATATGAGTACTTTCCCCTTTAATTGATTTGATGTCAGTAGATTATGACAACATTTGTATGTTTTCATAAAAATGTAATTTTAGTTGACAGACATAGAGGTTTGAATATGGTCAGGGCCATAATGCTCACAGCTGTTCTGGGTTTAACTAGAACAGAACAAATACTCACAGCATTAGGCAGAGGAGGATCAGTCTCTTGGAAATGCTGAGAACAGTCCACTAACAGGCTTTCCTCAGCTTTCTTTGAGGCTTGTGTAGCCCTGGTTGCAACGGGCTAAAAAGGAAAAACATATATAAACAAATAACCATTTAATGGCAGGTTTATAATCCTTATAATCTAGTGAGGATATCCCTACTCTTTGTAGATGAGCCGGGAAACTGAAGACTGATGGTTTAGCTCCATCCCTAATCCCGACAGTCTGACCTGTCCTGTCAAAGTCCTCCGACTTGAAGTGCTCACTGCATAGCACAGAAAACTCGCTAGCGGAAAAACCTTGCCTTCGTATAGCTGCTTCCCACTGTCTCCTCAACTCTTTTTCTTTGGGAAACCTTCAATGTGTGAGAAAAATTAGCTAGTCAACTAACGTTAAGATTCACAATATGTCAGTCTCTTACCCGATGCAAGTAACGTTACTTGTCATAAAAGTCGGTTTTAAGAAAATAAAGATGAATATTTAGATTTCAGGAAATGTACTTTATAATATAGAATATAATATAAGCTAAAACTATATTTTAAATCATGTCAACTCATGTCTCAACTTTCACAGCTAAGTTAACTAGCGACATCACTAGCTATTTTAGTCTGACTGACTCCGTGACCAACTAACGTTACTATTACTAATTATATAATGACCAAATACAACCAGAAACAAATGTTCAGTCTTACTTGTGAAAGGTAATTCCCCGGGACCTGTTTTCAATTGTGCGGCGATTGGTACAACCCCAAGCAGCACACGAAGCCGGCATTTTTCTTATTAGATTGATTACAGTTATGAGAAAGTTGCCCTCCGCAATATGGCGGCGCCGTTGACGTGCGGTCCAGCGACCAATAGGGCGTCTATGTATTTATTATGGCCGTTTCTCAATATGCGTTCTTGTCTGTACTTGTGTTCTCGTGGACTTGTGAAACGTCATCAGTTGCTGCCCAAGTCCTGTTCCAATTCCAAGTTCACATCTAGCCATAAGGCTTGTTTGAGATGCGCCTCGCCTCGCCTGCAGTTCAGCCGAGACTAGGCGGCTGCAGTGAGGGGAGGAGTGAAAAAAGTGCAGGCAAGCCGGACAGTTCTCTCTTCTCGTAGTGGATCAGACACCTGCGAGATCAAAGGCGGATATCGCGGGATTCACACTCGTGCGCTTTGTTGCTGATAAACTGGATGTAATTTAAGTTCTGTTACTTTTATATGACAATAAATATTATGAACAATAGACACCCAAAGTTTTTGTTATTTATTTCCATTCGAAAGACGTGTTTATCAATCATTTTTACTTTAATTAGGCCTACATACACGTTTATATATATATATATATATATATATATATATATATATATATATATATATATATATATATATATATATATATATATATATATATATATATATATATATATATATATATTATAAATATGACAACAATCACATAACCCACAGAGAGGTCGCCTTTGTTAGAGAGTTTGGGAATAACCCCATATGATATCAGAGTTTTAAAATCAAACATTTTAAAAAAGAACCATACATCACGGTTGTTTAAACCAATAAGCATTAAGCTGTGTCGTCAGCAAGTCGTTTCCCATCATGCTTTTGCTCCGCGCAGTCGGTGGAGAGCAGCAGAGAATGTCTAATATGGCGAGAAGTTTCACTCTCACTGAACTTCCGGCTTCTGAACTGGTTGCAGTTCCTCTCTGATTCCATATGAGGGCGCTCACAGGACGAGTGCAGAATGAATGGAGGTCTATGGCGCTATACCAATAAAAATCCACTTTTCTCAGGATATAATTTTTTATCTAGTAATTTGAATGTTGTATTCGAAAGGAAATGCAAATAAATTACACATTGCTGGGTGTTAGATTTTTTAGAGTCACTTATTTGCTTTAAAAAGTCTTTTAAAGTGTCAATGACGTCATACACATGTACGACCAGAGATACTGCTTAACGGCAATCCTTCAGTCGCTCTGGTGCTTTCGCACTCTGCACTTTCTTTTCTCTCGAGGCATCGACAACACAGCTGACACAGGTAAATACACGTGCTAGAAGAGTTTTTGTTTTGTTTGTTTCTGGTCCCGCTTCAGATGACACGATGCCATCAAGCGGGATCTCTGGTCGTAATCAGTCCTTCACTGACCAATCAGCGTTCATTAGCAGAATGCTAGCGTGTTATGGACAACAACAACTCAACCTGTAAGAAATCAAAAGGACATAAGTACTCGTTCATTCAACTTTCGACCTAAAACCCATGTTGAACTTGCAAAATCTACAATCATTTCTGAGATTTCTCAACGGCAATCGGGTGAAAGAGACAAATTTAGCCGTCAAGCCCCATTGACTTCCATTCATTTTGCACTCATGGCGATCGCCCCCAGTGGAACTCTGGTGGTACTACAACCAAAATTCTGTACAACAGGGCTTAATAGGGAGTGGGCAGGCTCTCCGTAGACGGGCTCTGAGAGCAGCTGCGCTCAACTGCAGAATCCGACACATCCGCCTTTCGCTCGCGAGAGTTTGTTGACATACGTCGGCATGACATCAGAGCAAGGCGGACCGCCCTCGGACACTTTTCTAACCGGCATGCATCTCGCGCTGATCACCGGTGATCGGTTCTGCGCAGATTTTGCTCATCTCAAACAAGCCTATAGACAAGCACAGTTCAAATCCCCGGATGTGTCCTTGATCCGCCCCTTTTATCGAGGACGCATCGAGAGGAGACTTCAGACAGACCGGTATCCCAGAATGCATCTCAGACCAACGGACGCAACGATCAGTAATGCCCCCCAACACCCGCATGATAAACTGAACTTGGTTGTGCGCGAGCCTCTACTAACCTAACCGAGAGCCGAGCGACATTATCTTTACGGGGGTGGCATTGTTTTGTCACTTGCAACACATCCAGAATACACATAATTTCTGCTTAAAATAAGCCTAAAATGCAAAACAAGACCAATTTAGGATAGTAAGATTTATTTTTAAGCACAAGCCTAATAAAAAATTTGAAGTAAAAAAATGTTTTTTTTTTAAATGTATTACTTTTAGTATACACTTGTGAAAATTAAAATATTAAATACAATTATAAAATGTTAAAATATTTGTTAAATAGTTTTATTTATCATATTTATGTTTTATTTTTGTAATGTGTTTTTTTAAGTCATGTATTAATATTGTTTTGAACTGCTTGTTATTTACAATGGCAACTATTAACTGTTTTAATTTTTGTTTTTTGCGGGTGCGTTGAATTGTATTAAAACCACATAAAAAATCCTAATAATCAAACTAAATCAGAATAATTATTAATGTTAATAATAATATAGAGAGCCCACAACAACAACAACAACAAATAAACAAAAACATTAAAAAAAATATTGTCCCGTTTTTTAATTAAAAGATAATAACAAATGAGATTTTAGTGATATTTTGACCACTCAAAGAGGAAATGTCCCCGGTTTCCATTTCAGAAATCTGCTCACCCTAAACCACATATTAGGCTAATGTTTAATATAGGCCTATTGTTTTTTTTTTTTTTTTTTATCTAAACGAAAAGAGGCAGGGTTGTGTTTTATACTTCGTTTTGTTATAAATATATAAGATAATCAATGTAGCTGCCTGAACGACATTTGTGTGGCTAATATGTTTAAGATTTTTTTTGTAAAAATAATGAAAAGAGGCAGTGGTGTTTTATGACATATTTCGTTTTATTGTAGCCTAAAATATACGTTTCTCTATACCAAGTAGGCCTTCGCGAACTTCTGACTTGCGTCCGTGAAGTTAATTCAGGCTCGCCAAGTTCAACTCCGGAGAACGAACTCCCGAGGACGGGAGGACAATAGTCCGGTACTCTGCTAATGGACCAGCAGCGTTCTTGATAGTGTTATTCAGTGTATATATGTATATTTTAGGCTACAATAAAACGAAATATATGATAAAACACCACTCTGCCTCTTTTTTTTTTTTTTACAAAAAAATATGAAACATAGCCTATTATAGCCACACAAATGTAAAGCAGCCAATGTTATTGCATGTATATTTATAACAAAACGAAATATTAAAACCCTGCCTCTTTTCGTTGAAAAACAAAAAACAAAACATTAATATGTGGTTCAGACAAGTGTGATTATCACTGTAATAAAATTAATTATGACATAAAACACAACCCAGTCCCTCAGTCAAAACGATTTACCAGGGAACAAATTATAGATTCATGAGACCAAAGATCGGCCGTTAGAAGACGAATTATATCTGAAGACATCAGAGCCAGCGGCAGGTGTCAGAAGGACTAGCCGTGTTAAGTCTGCTCTGGGCGGGGAGAGGTCCCGCTGAGCGCCGCTGATACAGTGGAGCTCACAACTCCGAAAACGCCAGATCAAATTTTCAAAAAGGCGCTCTCTTTATAAATAAACCACAGATTTGAGCTTTAAACAAGTACATTCTCGCCTGAAAAAGTCTTAAAACTACATTTTGTGAAATATTAACAGTATTTTTAAATTACGAGGGGTTTCTCATCCGCTATGGACGTTTGCTGGTTGGTGCGAGATGCATTCTGGGATACCGGTCTGTCTGAAGTCCACGGCTGCGTTCGAAACCGCATACTCATTGAGTAGGTACTCATTTTCAATAAGTACTTACTTAACGAGCTCTAAAAGAGTAGGTACTATATTGCCTGATCTCGTTAAGTATGAATGCGATCCGCACTTTATGCGCCATGTTGACGTTATCATGTGACCTACGACGTTATCTCAAGCGCAACAACTTGAAAGATGAGTGACAGGTTTAATTCATCGATCTATAAATATCTTAATATTGATTAAACTTGCTAATTGTGTGGGCTTGTTGAAGAAACAGCTGCCCATTTATTTTGTCATATTAACCCTACTAATCTGACCCAGTTTCATCCTTACCAAAACCCACAATCGTGATCTCTTAAATATGTTGTTAATTTCTTTATTTTATATGCAAAACATGTCATCCACAAGCAAAATTGGCCTAAATCTCCTTTATATTTTCCTTTTTAAATTTAACTCCTGTTTTATCCCTCAATCCCTTATTCAAAGATATCTAACCTTGTTCTTGTTTTTTCTTTTGTATATAATGTATGCAAACCCATGATATTTGTTTTATTATTAGGATTGTTAAAGATACAACCATGTAATTATAAAATAAAAGATAGGCCTATGAGTGACAGGTGCAGTAACAGCTCAAAGCATCAATAACTCCACAGCCCGACCTGTGCGGTTTCCCTCGGAGTCTGCAACGAGGACCTCTTTCAGCTGCTCGAAGATCTCACCTTGGGAGAACACTGTTGATTTTATACTCTTAAAATGTAAGTTATCACTATTCAAAATTGCCCACTAAAACACTTACAATAATAATAATAACAAATGCTGACCAATACTTAATTATATTACTTTTTTTTACTGAAAATTATATTGTTTTAGTAAAACAAGCAAAATGCAACTTGTTGTCATATGACATAGCGATGCATGAAAATACACTAGAACAAATGCAGCCAATTTTCAGTCAAGCAATGAATAAATGCATGAGTTAATAAAATATTTTATTTACTGACAACAATAGGAAACATGAATGAGTAAAAGAATGAATAAAAGTAAACATCACAAATGAATAAGTCACCATGAAACAAAGCTTTATTCAAACGTATTGTTCTAACAAACCATCACGCATTTACAGACGGTGAACCCCACATCTGCTGCCATCTCAACACAGCTTGATGAAGCAGTTGACCACCGTAAACACCTTCGCCTGTCCTAGCCGTCCATCATGTCCCTCCTGTCCCTTCTGAACCCCACAACCCTGAAGCAAGAGTGGAGAACATGTGCGGGACAATCTGACGGCTGATGTCTGCTCCAAACATCCGTGTGCCTGCTCTCCATCAGCATGACTACTTAAAACGCTTTACAATTCATGTTGTCAGCATCCCATTTCTTGCCATATTTGATTTAATATTTTTTTAAATTACATGCTATTTGTATTGTAGCTTTATGACTTTTGTGGTGTAGTGGGCTAAACACTGAACTGATAAGCAGAAGGTTTCTGCTTGGATCTCCGCAGCCGTCACCACCAGTGTCCTTGAGCAAGGGTCAACCACAGGAGCTCTGCAGCAAATGAACAGACATCAAGAATCAGAAAAGTGCTTAAATAACTCTGTTTGAAATTAAAATAAAATACAACTTAATATTTAAATGTATGTTTTATTCATTTCTATAGTATACTCAAAGCCTTTGATGACAGCCATCCTTCATCACCCTCTCTCCAGTCTCCACCAGATAAACACACACGTGCTCTTCTGCACCTGTAACATCAGACAACTTTCATGTTACCTGTATCTTAAACAACACCTTGATAAAAGCATAAAAGTTTATGTGCTCAATAGCCTTAAATGTTGAGGTAGTTGCTGATGTGTTAATGTTCCTCAATTCATCAACAGTATAATGGACAAATAAAAAAGATAACTTATGTTTAGTTACTTTATGTAGATTTATTAACATTACTGACGTTCATGTAAAGTAAGCAGTGTTGACCACAGTGAACTCTACATTATAGCACACACACATCACTCTTATCAGATGTCTACTTCATGATGTGATGTCATCTGCAATACTTATCGAAAATGTTCCTGTCAGATGTTAAATAAACATTTAGTAAGCATCTTTATCTTTAAGTATATCGTTTATGTAAATCCACTTTGGATTACATAATAAAACGTGTTTCTACAGCCCAATCACAACTACACTATACTGTCTGTCGTCTTTACACTTTCAACAATTCAACAGTTTAACGTTACTCTACAGTAGTCCAACAAATGCGATTTTAACACAAAGAACCGTGATTTTGGTTTGTAATACTCACATTTGATTGGCTTTTCTCCGCCTGACGTATCCTTTCCTGTGGCCTCATGGGAAGGCAGGGATAGAAAAGTATCCGACGATGGGTGCTTCACAATCTGGGCGGAATCAGTAGGCCATCCGGGAACTTCTCGCCTACTCTTTTATGATTACTGAGGTTTCGAACATACTTCTCCTTTCACGTACTGTTTTCGCCTACTATATAGTAGGTAAGTAGGCATATTCGAACGCAACATCAGTATACGCACGTCCGAATCTCGCGAGAAATAGTCCAAACCCCTGGTAGTTCTCGCCTACTCTTTTATGAATACAAAGGATTCGAGCATACTCTTCGCTCGCCTACTGCTTTTTACATACTATATAGTAGGGAAGTATGCGGTTTCGAACGCAGCCCACAAGTCTCCTCTCGATGCATCCTCGATAAAAGGGGCGGATCAAGGACACATCCGGGGATTTGAACTGTACTTGTCTACTTGTGAACTTTGAATTGGAACAGGACTTGGCAGCAACTGATGACGCTTCACAATTGACGACTGATGGCGATTCCCCCCGTCCTCTGGAGTTCGTTCTCCCGAGTCGAACTTGCAAGTCTGAACTACCAAGGACGCAAGTCAGAAGTTCACGTACTTGGTATTGAGAAACGGCCTATGTCTATGATTGTGACGTGTCATAACAGCACATGTCACGTGAGAGACGCTGTCATAACAGCGCGAACATTTAAAGAGCCCATTCCACTGACTGCACCAACTTCGAGCGATGTTTTTAGTTCTGCTTTCCGCTTTAATCGGCGTTTTTACGTCGTTCGAGCTCACAATCCAGAGGAGGCGTCGGTCAGCTACTCGCAGATCACGCCTACATCTAGAGCTTTTGAGGAATTTCTCAAATAACGTAAGTATTATAATTTATTTAGCTATTAAATTTGACCTCAGAAAAAAAGAAAAAAAACACACACACAAACGTGAACAATGACAGATGTTGATTTTTGGCAAGGAAAACGTACTTTATTTACTTGTTATATTATCATCTATGAATAAACATGAATTAATCAATGGAGATAAATATATGTGTGCATGTCTCTATTGATTCATTCACCCTGTCAGATACAATACACATGTATACATGTGTACATATGAAGACTTCAGATGTAAAAGCCTCTAAATGCCGTCTGCAATTTTCTTCTAAAATGAAAATTATCAAGCACGTATGTTTAGGTTCAGTAATTAAATTTTAATGGCAATAGGTCCTTTTCATTGTCATTACATGATATGGACATGATATCTTCAGATAAAAAGTGAGTCCTCATAACTTTTATTATATGACTTTTTTATTATTTAGAGGATGAAGTTAGAAATATATATTTGTCATTACAGTGAAATAACTGAACGGAAATATACAAGCTCAATAAAAATGACAGTTCTAGAAGAATTTCAGATGGCACTTCAGAAGACATCTAAAAGTCATATATATATATATACATATATATAGAAATACACAAATGTATAAATACACATATATAAGAAATTTTATCATATACATATAAATTATATTTATAAATAAGTCAACACAGGAAACGAGAATACTTGAAGACAAAGTGTATTAACTGTATTCTAAAATAAAACTATATACACGTTTACAGATTGTGAGCCCTACAACCTACTGCCACCTGTATGCTGCTGTGCCAATTCTTCGGCTGTATTTTGAAGATGGAGCGGACCTCCGCCCCAACCTCCGACTTTCACGGCAGTCCATCCAGTCCCTGATTGCTGCGGTGAAACCTGATTGCGACCATGGTTGGGAAAAGGACATCGAGGTGCTGGTCTTTCTTTACTGGCTGGCCCATGCAGCATCATACCGGGTAGTGGCACTCGCCTTTGACATCCCAAAGTCTACTGTGCACGACATTGTGCACAGAATGAGCAAGGCAGTCATCGGCATTTTGAGGCAGCTCATCGCTTTCCCCAGCGCAGATGACCTGGATGCAGTGGGAGCAGGTTTTGCCCAGCTGGCAGGGTCTCCAGCGTTCGGTGTTGTAGCTGGTGCCATAGATGGCTGTCACATTCGGATCAAACCACCAGCAAGGCGTAAAGTCCTCATCTTGTACAAATGCTTTGAAAGAAACATATAATGAATTATTTTAAAGTGATGCCCTATAATGAGATTGCTAGTATCAAAGTCTGTTTAGATCTTTTTGATTTAGATTTTTTTCATGATGACACTATAATAAAAAGTTTTAAAACTTTTTCTTTTGGTGGTGTTGTAAGCTCTATTATACTACTTTATGCCAAAGTTATGTGGTTTTGTTTTAAGCTTTGTATCCTGTATCCATTTGAAAGTAAAATACACAAAAACAAAGCAAATAGATGTGAATGGTGTCTGGATTTTTCTCTACAGTGCAGCACTCATATTCAGAGTCAGACAGCTTATTTCAGATATACCTGCAGTTTGCTGGTTTCAAAAACTATCTGGAATCTGCTACAAAATAAGGACATACACAAATCACTTTAAAAATATTAATTACTCAATGCCACACATTAAGCACTTTACAACTGACAATCTAGATACTGTAAATCCCTGGGAATTAAGTGTTTTGTAATATAACTTGCTAAAACAGCATGACAGTGAACTTACAAACAAATGAAAAGAGAGTGTGTATCATTTGATTTCTTTATTTACATTATTTTTTAGCAATTATTTCTAGTAGCTGAAGGAATCTTTCCTCTCTCTCTTTTGTCTCCCTTTCTCTCTCTCTCACTTCTCGGTCTCTTCTTTCATCTCTTTCTCTGGCTTCCTGTTCTAGTCTCTTCTCATGCTCTCGTCGCTCTCTTTCTTTTCTTTCCTCCTTCTCCTCCATCTCTATCCATCGCCTCTCCTCCCTTTCAATGGCATCTCTTTCTCTTTCAGCTTCCCTCTCCTCCATCTCTCGGATCAGCTCCTCAAAATCTTTTCTTTTCCTCCCTACTCTTTCACGCTCTGACCTCACTGAGGATGGAGAGGTAACAGCAGCATCCGGGCCAGATGAGGCAATAAGGGTGGGTGGTGTGATGGATGGTCTGCCCCCTATTGCCTCATCCATGGCAGAATACCATTTCCAGGATGCTGCTGTAACATCCCCATCGTCAGTGCTCACCCCAGTCTGTGGACATTTCAGATCCTACAAATATTTGAAAACAGAATATCAAGACAGTCAATTAAATTGTAAAACATATGATTTATTAAATTATTGCATTACACGGCCAAACATAGGCATGATTAAATCATGACAGAATTCTCATTTTGGGGTGAACTACAATAATTAAACAAATCTTACTTTGTATTTTTGTTTAAGGTTTTCCCATTTTTTCTTAATCTGAACAGCAGACATTTTGCCCTCTAGCCTCTGCTCTGTGATAAAAACTCTGCAATAAATGCACAGAAATCAAATAAAATTACATTTGTCTTGTATACTTACTCAAAACCTTTTTTTGCTGCATTCCTTTTCCCAGTGAAGAGGGCTTCATTAGCCACTCTCCACTCAATTAAAACACGAGTGTGTTCATCACCCCCTGCAAAACCAACACAGATTTTAACATGTGATGAACCATGGTCAATCTATTAATGGACAAGCTGAGGTAACGTTACACTTGTTAACAGTAGCTTGCTATGTAGCAAACAAATATTTAATAATGATCAGGAGATTCTGTTCTCGTGCAGGAAATGCGCTACAGCGCCCCCTACCGTATAAAAGTGAACACACATGGAAAGCCGGAAAATATCGTCATTGGCTATATAAATATTGAGATAACAAAAGACAAAACAAAAAAAAATCACTCACTGCTCTTGACTGAATAACTTTTAATAAGGGTTAATCTGTATTTATATGCAGTGGCATATAATTTTATGCAGACTATGCAGTGATATTTTACATTTGATTACTATTTTTGTACCTGACAATCTAGTTTAGACCTACATGAAAATAACTTTATTTCATTTGTATATGTTTGTTCTGCTGTATTTTGTTGGGGACACAGTTATTTACCCCGAAGACCAGATATGCGAAAGGAAGACCAGGAGTCAGGATGTCAAAGTTAGTTAATTGTTTTAACTGAAAATGCATACCGTTAGATAACGTTAGATTCCTCAAATTCTCTTCACATTTACAATTCTCAATACTCGTGAATCAACAATCAGCACTAAATAACCAGAATTAAACAATAAATACGAACATACGTACACCACCAACACTAAAATGTTATCTAACGTTATATGTGGTCTCGCGCCATTAATGCTCTAAATGGAGATTTGCGTTCGTGCATCTCTTAACTAAAGAACTTTAAAACATTTAAATTAACAAGCAATCGATATAATACTCACACCTGCACACTCTACAAACATTATACAACATTATATTTTAAAAAATGATTAGACTTAATACCTGAATAGAAGGGGAGAAAATCGCTTATGTTTCCCCACAGCGAAGTAACGTTATGTGGAATGTAAAAACCCCGCAAATTTTCCAGTGGAGTGGAGCTCCACTCGCCCACAGTCTGCAGCCAGACCCTTCTCGATAATGTTGCTTCATTTTCAAACAACGCCCACGAGACTTCTCATCCAGCCGCCAACACGCCACGTGAATGGCTTCCCAAGACGTCGATCAAAAGACACGACAAGCCCTTCAGCGAATCAAAGAACCGGGAAAACCCCTCCAGCCAGGACCGAAAAGGGAATCCCCATTCAAGAGGCACAAGCACAAGTAATATCTCCAGATTCTAAACTGAACTGGTGCATTGAGATCAAACTTAAAAAACCCCGCCTAATAAGCGATAGTAGGGTTAAATTAATGATCGAATGATGATTAATGATTCAATTAATGGTTCATTCAGGCAGTGGCGGATCTAGAAAATTTTACATGGGGGGGCAAAGGGGTGGCAAGAGGTCTTGGCAGGGTTGCAGGGGTAGACGGTACATGGAAATCAATATGTGAAAACCTCTGGTTATCCTTGTATTACATTACACTGTAGGGCCATGTAGCTAATAAGTAGCCTATATAACAAATATAAAATCAGAAAGATTTAATCACATGCACACACCAGTTATGTTTAGACTACTTAATCCTATTGTATTTGTTATTTCCCCAGTTGGTTTCATTGCTGTGATATCTGAGAGGAATTGGATTTAATAGGACTGCTTAGCTAAATCAAATGTAAAAAAATAATAATAATTGCATCACAATAAGTGTATTGTGATTGTCACTAACATTTTAGTAACAACTGAATTATATTAGGTTTAGTGACAACATGTTACAGTGTTTACATGGTACAATTTCTGGTAAGCTACGTTTTTTTGTTATATTGACTCATTTGGATAAATATTAGGCACACAAGATGTACCTAATCTCAAGAAAAAACAACTCACCTAATGCTGTAAACATAGAGAGAGCCCTATCAGCTGGCAGTGTTATTTAAGGTTAAAAATAACTCGAATTACATACAATGCATTTTTTTATTATATTAACAACTTTATTTAATGATATAAATAAAAATATAATAAATATGTAATATGGTACATTACACATATTTAGCAAAATACTCTCTATAGCTCTTTTTTTCTAGCCAACTAATGTGCTATAGTCTATTATGGTCATTAAATGGCTTTCCTGAGGAAAATGTTATGTGACATAATTGTTCTCCAGTTGTTTTATTGACCCCTTTGTTAGATTGATTGGTCGATATTTTGTATGAGGAATATACATTTAGGTAAGTTGTAGGCTACTGTTTCTTTCAACATTGTTCATTCGTGTTTATTTAGCCTAGCTAGAGATGATCGGTCCACGTGCAGCTAGGGATCTGTCACATAACATTTACAAGCGCCAAAACGGCATTTATTGTTTGAATTTCGTAATAAAAGTGACAGAATCTGAGAGCTGAGATTTTTTTTAATATCATAAGCAGAGCTGCCAACTTTTCAAAAAAGCTTAGAGTGAGATTTGGTGGGGCCAACCACAATTTTGCCGCGTAGAAAGCAAAAATTGCAACAACAAAAAATAAAATAAATAATATTTTATATATATATATAACAAATTGATTATACATCAACCTACAGCATACTTTTACAGGGAAGAAAAATGAAAAAAAGAGTGTCCTGTCTGTTGCTCTTCTGTCTGTTGTGTGGTTCTTTTTTTGCTGTGGCTGATCTAAAAAAACAGTGTTGTAGTAAAAACTACTTTGAGTATGTTACGGCCAGCTCGTTTCGACCGTACATAAAGGATACAAGTACACTGTGTGACTTGCAAGTTTTTATTAGTCTTCAAAATACAGATAAATTAATATAACAAAGTCTAGGGTCAAAATCAAAGGGGAAAAATCATAATCCAAATGGGGAAGAGAAAAGGTGGGTATGGGTTGTAAACAAAAGGTATCTCCAAAATGACTTCTCCAGAGGGTGTCAATCCCCTGGACGAAGCGAAGTATAATGGTGAAGGCCAAGGCTTTATCCTCTCCTTCATTAGGTGGAAAACAGGGAACAGGTGTGTACACTCTCCTGCGCTCTTATTAACACAGCGCCCCCAGCAGGCGAGCAAGTGGAACGCAGGGTCGTAACACCTCCCTCCTCAAAAAAAAGATTCGGCCACGAATCTAAACAAAACAACAAAGAAAAGACAATTAAACACTTCCAAGAACAAATACAAAGAAAAGTTCTGGGGATCCAAAGAAACGTCGTCTCTCCAATGTTCAACACCTCTGGGCCCTAGAGATGCAAAGGAAAAAAAAAACAGGCAACGCAGAAATGTTACGCTCTAGAAAGTGTCAGCTATAACGTTATCTTTTCCTCGGATATGTTTAATCTCAAGATGGAAAGGTTGTAAAATGAGACTCCATCGCATAAGTCGCTGATTTCGATTCCTCATCCGATTTAAGAAGACCAAAGGATTGTGATCCGTATAAATGGTAATCGGTGCAGCAATTGACCCTAGATATACCTCAAAATGTTGTACGGCCAACACTAGGGCAAGAGCTTCCTTCTCAATAGTGGAATAAACCTGTTGATGCCGGTTAAACTTCTTTGAGAAGTAACTTACGGGATGTGGAACCCGGTTCAAGTCCTCCTGCAAGAGAACAGCGCCCGCACCGCAAGCACTCGCATCAATTGCAAGACTAAAAGACTTCTCAAAATTTGGAGCTGTTAAAACAGGGGCACATGCCAGCAAAGCCTTACAATTTTCGAAAGCCTGCTGACATGTCTCAGACCACTGAAACGATAGCTTCGGACTCAATAAATCGGTGAGAGGCGAGACTACACTGGCAAAATTTTCACAAAAGCTCCGATAATATCCCACCATGCCGAGGAATCGTCGCAATTCACGACGAGTGGTGGGAACTGGAAAGTTACAAATGGCTTCTACCTTGGTCTCAATGGGCTTTACACAACCATTTCCCACTACCTTGACCAAATAGGTAACGGTTGCCTTCGCAAACTCAGACTTAGCGAGATTAACTGTGAGATTAGCCTTTTCTAAATGAGAAAAGAGTTCCTTAATCTGGTTAAGATGCTCAAACCAGGAGGAACTATACAGCACGACGTCGTCAAGATATGCCTCACATCCTGACATTCCATACAGTATACGGTTTACGAGTCGCTGGAATGTCGCGGGTGCATTTCGAACTCCGAAAGGCATCACCGTATACTGCAGGAAGGCATCAGGCTTAACGAAGGCAGATAATTCCTTCGCGCGACTAGTCAAGGGCACCTGCCAATACCCCTTTAAGAGGTCGAATTTGCTGACGTATCGGGCAGAGCCAACATGATCGACACAGTCATCAATTCGAGGTAAAGGGAAACAGTCCGGCTTTGTCACAGAATTAAGTTTTCGATAATCTGTGCAGAATCGATATGAGCCATCAGGTTTATTTACTAAAACACAAGGGGAACTCCATGAACTGAAACTAGATTCAGCCAGATTATGAGCAAGCAGATAGTTCACCTCTTGTTTCAGCAAATCTCTTTTAAAAGGATTGACTCGATAGGCGTTCTGTTTAAATGGACATGCGGTTCCTACGTCGATATCATGTTCGATGACAGAAGTGCGACCGGGAACGTCAAGGAAAAGAGAGGGAAATGACATCACCAACTCAGTGACATCACTCCTCTCTTTCTCAGTCAAATAAGAAAGGTGAGAGGACAGGTTAAGAAGAATCTCAGAGTTTTTAAGTCGCCCGTCGACCTTTTCTCGAGAAAGGAAACTCTCATCCTCATCAGCATTCTCTAAAGAATCCCCACTCGTGCTGTGAAAGAGAGGAGACGATTCTGAAAAAGAGTCACAAGAGTTTACCACATGAACAGTAACGGAACGAATAGGAGCTATATACAATTTCAACAAGTTACTGTGACAGACTTGTACTTTTTTTCTCCGGTCAGGAGTATTCAACAGATAGTTATTATCAGAAAGACGTTTAGCTACACTGTAGGGGCCTGTAAATTTAGCCTGAAATGGGTTGGCAGGTAGAGGCAGCAAAGCCAATACTTGATCACCCACCTGAAACTCCCTCAGCTTAGCTTTTCTGTCAAAATGTTGTTGCATTTTTATTTGAGATTTACTCAACTTCTTTTTAGCAAGAGCTCGTGCCTCATACAATCTACGTCGGAATCCACTCACATAATCTGAAATGTTTTCAGAAGGTTTAGACGTTCGCCACTCATCAGCTAACACAGCCGTAGGTCCTCGCACTACATGTCCGAACACTAATTCATTTGGGCTAAACCCAAGGCTTTCTTGGATTACCTCACGTATCGCTAATAACATCCACGGCAGACCTTCTTCCCAATCCGCATCGAGTTCCACACAATATGACCTCAAAAGGGACTTCAGAGTTTGGTGAAACCTCTCAAGAACTCCCTGACTCTGCGGATGATAGGCACTAGAAATATTGTGGTTTACTCGAAGTTGACGCAGGGCTTTGGAGAACTGTTTTGACATGAAGTTCGAACCCTGATCGGACTGAATAACTTTGGGAATTCCAAAGGTCGACATGAAATTAGTGAGGGCCTTCAAGACAGATTTAGTAGTGATGGACCTTAGCGGATAAGCAGAAGGATAACGAGTAGTCTGGCACATGACGGTTAAAAGGTATTGGTGACCAGTCTTAGACCGGGGCAAAGGACCAACACAGTCAACTATCAAATGCTCGAAAGGTGTGGAGACGACAGAAATAGGCTGCAATGGAGCAACAGGTACTTTTTGATTTGGCTTACCGGTGATCTGGCATGTATGACAAGATCGAATATGTTTTGCCACATCTCGTTTTACCTTAGGCCAATAGAACTGTCGCAAAACCCGATCATACGTTTTGCGAACTCCGGTATGACCAGCAAGTCCTTGATGAGCCAAATGCAACACAGAGTCTCTCACTGTAAAAGGAAGCACAATCTGAGTTTTAGGTTCCAGAGAAACATCTTTATGCAGGACCACTGTCCGACAAAGCAGACCATCATCAAGAAAGTACGAAGAGGACAGAGGACCAGAACACTTCTTAGACCCGGCTGCAGAAAATAAAGGTTTAAGAGTGTCATCGCTCTGTTGAGCTCTAACTAAATCCTCGAGAGAGATCTGTAACAAAGAAGTTAGAGAACAGTCATCAACATCAGAGAGATCAACATTGGTTTTCTCAGGAGTGGACAGAACCTCAGACGTATCAGCAGATTCATTTTTCAGCACTGTTGAATCTTTCTGGTCAGAAGACAATGAAGAGCAGGATTTCAAGTCTCTTTGCTTAGGACATATATACACATCAGATCCTGGCTTACCTGTATTAACAGTGTAAAAGAAAGTGTCATGCAGTGGAACTTCAACTTGATTTTCAGACAGGGGTTTAGCCATGGATCGAGTAACTGCACAAGCTGGAAACAAATCAGGAAATTCTCTACAATTGTCAACATCAGATTTCCTAGGTGTGGATGCTATTATGGGCGGAGCTGCCACACCACTCCGTCCCCAAACATTCCCACCAGCTAAGTCATTTCCTAGAATAAATGTAATCCCAGGGACTGGAAGTGCAGAACGAACACCAACTACTACATCACCAGAGACAATGGCAGAGGAAAGATGGATTTGATGCAAAGGCACTTCAACAAACCCCATCTCAAAACCTCGCACTAGTACATGAGTTCCAGTAGCGGTTTCAGAAGATAAAGGCAAAATTCCTTCTAGGAGAAACGACTGTGCGGCTCCCGTATCTCGAAGAAGACACACTGGCACCGTTTCGTTTGAACCAGGCAATGACAACTTTCCCTCAGTGATAAAAGGTGTATAATCAACGGAGGAAGCTATACACCGATCAATAGATTTATCACCAGCACTAGATAAATGACAATCTTTCTCATCACGAGTGTCAACAATAAATGGTGAAGTAGAAACTAAAGCAACTGGTTTCGACAATCTCTCTTTCTTCTTGAGAATTAGACAGTCAGATATTTTATGACCAGGCTTTTTACAATAAAAGCAAACCATGTCTCGTGAGAGTGCAGGCTTACTAACATGTTCAGCAACTGTCGCCTTAATATTCCTACTCATCACAGGAGACTTCGTCTTAGGCTGAAAGCAAAACTTAGACCTACTCATATCGTTGGTTTTAAGACCGACTGAACTGAATGACCCACGATGGGTTAACACAAATTCATCAGCCATGATAGCAGCTTCAGAAAGTGTATTCACCTTGTGTTCAGTGAGATGCGTAGCTACAGCATGAGGAACACAATGTTTAAACTCCTCTAAGAGCACTAATTCTCTTTGCTCCTTAGTTGTAACTAGGGCTGTCAACGAATATTCTAAATTCGAATATATATTCGAATAGTTTTTAAAAAACGAATTTCGAAGGGGAAAATTAATATTCGAATTTTTAAAAAAAGTGAAAAAAAAAAACGCCCGCGATAGTAGAGGCGTGGCTGTCTGCTTTGCGAGTGGGCGCGCTAGCGGCCTGAAGCCTTGTTTTATACTTTCGCCTGGCTCCGCAGCGCGAGCCTTTACTGTCTATGGCGCGAGCCCCCGCTGACTGTGCGCGCTCCTCCCCAAACGGACGAGGCGTTTAGTTTATACTTGACCATTGTGCTATTCTTTGAAGCGACAGAGGGCGACTCGGAGTAATTGTTCTATAAACCATCAGGAAAAAGCGTAGAGAAGAAGTGGGCTAATGTACACAGGTGACGATATTTATTTTAGTACACTTCACCGAAAACCACACTACAAAAGAATCATGTAAAACAGATCAAAGTAAACCTTGATATTACTTGTGACATGAGAACAAAATGTATGTAGAAATGTAATGTTAAAGGGGCTATATGCAACTTTTTCCCCAAAATAAACGTAACTATAGCCTTTTTATTTTACCATTTATGACTCAAACATCTCCTGATGAGCATACTGACACCTTGTCCGCTCACAGTGGGTGCACCTATAAGCCTGTATCCTATTTTTCATATTTTCTGACGGGTCGTCTTTTCCCGCGCTGTCTGCGGATGTGACGTCAAGCGCGTTCATGTTAAACGTTTCAGATCACTCTGCCTGCCACCACCGCTAGTCAGCGAGTAGCCTACACTCGCAAGCAGTGCAATGGATTTAACGAATACACAGAAGAGACCCAGGACAACTCGGACACCAACAGTAACTCCACAGAAGACTAAAAAAGTTAAACCCCTGACAAGTGGCCAAAAAAGGTCGAAGATTGAGAGAGACCGGCGCATTGCAAGGACTAGAGTGAACATCGGCTTCGCATATATATATATATATATATATATATGTATATAAACAAAAATAAATATGAATAGTGCATCAGTAATGTAAAGTCTTTTTGGGTGTCTAGAAAAGCGCTATATAAAACTGATGGATTATTTATTATATAGCCATGTAAAGCTACATTATATTGTTTGTTGTTTCTACATCTTAACAAAAAATAAGAGGTAAATGAAGATGTAAAGTGTGATGCATTTTATTTCACATAAGACATGTAGTCAATAAATATTGCTAAATAGTATTATGTATATGTGTCTTTCATACTTGGTGATAGTAAGCTACTTGTGTATAATAAGTGGTCAAGGACAGTGCTCAGTCGTCAAGGACAGTGCTCAGATTTGTGTTTTTAATATTCTACGAAAGTTTCGGTCTGTGCGCCCTTCATCAGCGTGTATGCCAATGGCGAAATGGGGTTATTTATTTATTTAATGTATGAATTTTTTGTGTAGTTTGTCAGCTACACGTTTGACGTTTTGATAAGAGAACACTTATCTCAAACAATATATGTATTTGACTGTTCTTACCTCTGTAAACATAATGTTGACCTCCTTGCAGCAGATGACTTGTGAAGTGTGCACGTACGAGCGCGCGCTGCGAGAGCGAGCAGAAATGAAGATCAGTTCTGTTTTTCGGCCACAGGTGTCAGTCGCGAGTTTAAATTTCAGAAAAACGCATATAGCCCCTTTAACTTGTACAACTAAATTTATGATCTCTTAAATGTTTCCTAATTTCACTAAACACTTTCCTGAGTTTTCACTTTGTTTCGTGAGCTTTTCTTTATTAAACGAGCTTGTTTATGCTTTTGTAGGCTCATTTTGTAAATATAAGCAACTAATTTGTATGTGCAAACTGGACCACCCTTACTTTGCATCGCCCGCCACAAGCTCTTTGTCTGCAACACGACAAGAGGCCGTAACGGAGAAATTAATTTTGTTCATTTGTAAGGACATGAGACCGATCAGTGTCGTGGATGGGGCAGGCTTCAGGGAGTTCTGTCGAGCAGTGGAGCCGAGGTACCATAACCCTAACATTACTAAAGTGTAGGCTACTGTACTGACTGAAGAGATATTGCATGAATAAAGGATAAATGCACTGCTTCCACTGGTTGATTATTTACCGTTTCATGACAAGGAAAAGTTCCATGTTTACCACAGCACAGCTCGCTCGGAGCGTTCAATATGCTGTAAAACTTCAATTAATATTTGTTTCAATCACTGAATAAAGCCTGCTATATTTGGGACAAGAGTCGCGACCTTAAATTGCTTGCACAAAACTCTTGATCAGCACTCAAAATGTGTTTGTTCATTTAAACCATTATGCGCAGAGAGCGTGAGGGTGAGGGCAAGAGAGTGTGAGGTCTGCGGTCTTGGCCATTAGTTGATTTATTTGTTTTTGTGTAGGTAATACGTTGTCAAATATGTTTAAACTTAAATAGACTACCTATACAAGTAGTTATGTCTCTTTGTATTCATTTGTCCTGTTATTGACGTAATGCGCGTCATTGACAAAATGCGCAACCAGATGTTCGAATAGTTCGAATATTCGTGTTTTTTTTAGAGGGAATATTCGAACGTCATTTGAGCAATTTTGACAGCCCTAGTTGTAACTTTCATTGAAGTGCACCAACGATCAAATAAGTTCTCTTTTTCTCTGGCAAATTCAACATGAGTACATTCATCTGTTTTACTCAAACTCCTAAATTTTTGTCGATATGCCTCAGGCACGAGTTCATATGCATGTAACACAGCAGATTTCACCACATCATACTCACCACTCTGTTCCAGTGAGAGTGCAGAATAAACTTCCTGAGCTTTACCTGTGAACACACACTGTAACAATAAAGTCCAAAAGCTTTTCGGCCATTTCATGGATAAAGCAACACGTTCAAAGTGATAGAAATATTTATCCACTTCCTTTTCAGAAAATGGCGGAACTAATCTCATATTTCTATGAACATCAAACACAGGTTCACCTGCATTCGCACGCGGCTGTGGAACAGGAGGCCCATTCGCTTGCGCTGTCTTTGCTGCTAGTTCCAACTCCAACTTTTTAATCTGAAAAGCTCTCTTCTCGATCCCTCTGAAACGCTCTCTCGTCACGTTCCTTCTCTATCTCAAGCTCCATTCTTCGCATGGCTAACTGATGATCTAATTTTCTCCCTTCAAATTCTCTTTCTACCGCTCGCTCTTTCATAGCGTGATCGTCACGTTCAGCACGAACTTTCGCGGCCTCTAAACATAATTGCTTCTCTTGCAAAGATAATTCTGGAAATTGTGTCTCACTTTCACTATAAACCTCAGCAGGAGTAGACACAAACGATTCACTAGGAGTAATTAACTCAGTGCTTACCTCTATACACAAGTTTAACGCGCCAAATCGTGGGCGGCGCCATTACTCTACACAAATGCATTTCATTTCCGCCGGAAGTGGTTTGCGCAGCGTCTGCCGGTGTAAACACAGCGATCACGATGCTAGCTTGGGAACACAGTTCTACTACTTTAACTGGAGATGGCGTTACTCTCCCCCACCCGAATTCAGTGCAGAACTGGGAGGATAACATGACGACGTGGCCCAGCACAACGTACAGCAAGATTTGCTCCTACTTCGTGCAATCCATGGCAATAGATGGAAAAGCAATGGACAATCTGAAAGCCTCCGAGGCATATCAATATCTGCACAGCAACAAAGTCAGTTGTGTAATGTCAATGTGTAAATATCTTAGCATTTTAAAACTAAAATAAACTACCGGTACATTACATTACCTCTTTATGCTGTGCAATATATCAGTGTGCCTGTACTGTTTGAATGAAAATTAAAGTTTGATGTTATTTCATTTCGTTTAATTATTATTTAATTATTGCACTGAACTACGATCATGAATGATAGGCCTTATGTTCCTTAGAGTGCTACAATTTCTTTTAACACAGTTCATCATTCATAGTAAGCTCATACTGTACATAAATAACACTGGATGAATTAATTGTTTCGAGGAAACTAAACAAATGGCTTCAACAAGAAAGATTGCGTGTTTAATCCTAACAGGTATTAAGTAGTAAAATACAAAAGCAGCCCACACAATTACATTACTATGAAAATATTCATATATAATATAAAAAAATACAATGCATGCAGTATTTGTTGTGTTTATCTGTATTTAATGAACAACATGGCTGGGTGTTGGTAGACAGGGACACAAGGCAAGATTCTAAACCTCATGAGGCACTCTGATTATCCTTGATAATCCTTGATTCCGAGTCAGTATCAGGCTTGCGAAAAAATGTAAACAATGGAGCGCATGGACATTGCCTCTTCGTGGCTGGTTTGTGGTCGTAGCACTCTCTGTCTAACCACTCGTTCAGGCGCTTTCTCGAGTTTTTGCAACCAACTACCGCACACGTCGTTCCCGAGCCACTTTTCTTCATGTTGTAATTGTTTAACGTTATATCCTCTTTGTAACTGCGATAGTGCTTTGTCGGCACAACGGAGCTAGCTAGCGAAACAAACCCAGCCCGCCAGAACGGAAGTGGATTGCATCGATGGGAGGAGTTTACGATGTAGAGCGGAAACGGCTCAAAAACTTGTGTATAACTCCCCTATCAACAAGTGATCGCTTCAAAGTAGTCATGATAGTTTCCTTCAGCCTCTTTTCTTGAGAAGTAAGATCGACACTAAAGCGTTCGGCGATTTGCACTAACTGCTCCTTTGTACAACTCTCAAGCAAAGCTTCTGACGGACACGCAAAGAAATCTTCGACCACCGAAGACCTTTTGTTCGTATATGTATACGCACAATAACACAAACGAAACTACTACACGTGAGACGCTGTTTACCCGAAATACAACTCCCATAAGCCACTGCTTCAAAAATGAACTACGTCACCGTATTACACAACCTATGTTCATTCACAAAAACTCCCGAAGACTTCCCACAAGTCAAAACACAGTGTAAACGCGAGAATAAACCGCACTATACACACGAACACAATGATTTACCTTTACTTATTTGTTGAATGGATTTACCGTTTACAATATGAGAACGCCCGCTCCTAACTCAGAAAACACTAACTAAATCCTCCCTGGTCTTCAGAGATGTACCAGGCTCGGGGCGGCATTAAACGCTGAGCTCCGCGACAATCAGTCAGACTGAAGGTCCGGAAGCGTACCCCCTACAGAGAGTGAATCTCCACCCAGGATAACCTCCAAAAACAAGAAAGGCAAAATAACAAAACAAAACAACAAACAGTGCTCCGTCGGAAAGATTGTATTCACAATCCAGCTGGAAACACTCTAACTAAGCAGAGTTCTCATTTATAAAAGGCAATCATTCACAAAAACATACACACATACAACCCATACTTACCAACGTTTCCTACCCCCATAGGATCGCGGACGAGACACACAATTTATGTTACGGCCAGCTCGTTTCGACCGTACATAAAGGATACAAGTACACTGTGTGACTTGCAAGTTTTTATTAGTCTTCAAAATACAGATAAATTAATATAACAAAGTCTAGGGTCAAAATCAAAGGGGAAAAATCATAATCCAAATGGGGAAGAGAAAAGGTGGGTATGGGTTGTAAACAAACGGTATCTCCAAAATGACTTCTCCAGAGGGTGTCAATCCCCTGGACGAAGCGAAGTACAATGGTGAAGGCCAAGGCTTTATCCTCTCCTTCATTAGGTGGAAAACAGGGAACAGGTGTGTACACTCTCCTGCGCTCTTATTAACACAGCGCCCCCAGCAGGCGAGCAAGTGGAACGCAGGGTCGTAACAAGTAGTTAAGTTACATTCAAGCTACCCTTTTGAAAAAGTAGCTACACTACAAGTTACTATCAAAAAGTAGCTGGCTACACTTTTTTCTTTTTCTTTTTTTTTACAATGAGATTGTTACAAATAACTGAATAATTGTTAATGAAGAATGTTATAATATTTGGGGTTTTAAGCTTCATAGTGCAATGTAATAATGATTTCTAAGAGTATAGGGTGAATTCAGGGTTATTGGGACACTTTGCCCCAGTCATTTCTATGGAAAAAATCTGTCAGAATCATTACACACAATACTATATAGCCTATATCTCAAACTGGCTGCCAAAGTGCAAAATGGCTACACATTTAACATCAGTGCAAGAACAAAATGTATGCAAATCAACTTTGCGATGCTGTTTGTGAACGTTCGTTGGAACTATGGTTTCGGGAAACACGACTCGTTAAACTATGCTTATAATGACGGAACTTGTGACCATAGTTAGCGAACAACGCTTTCGGGAAACGCACCCCTGAGCGTCACAGCGCTCCACTTCGCTCATTACAGGCTCGTTCTCGTCAGAACTCAAAACGGAATGTAGCTTTAGGTCGCGCAACAACACCGTATTTATTTGCCCATTTATCTTGAACCCCCTCACCGAGAGCATAACTAATCGATCAACATGATCGGCTCAACATGTAGATCTATAGATAAACTCATCTTTCAGGCATTTGACTGACCGGGTTGACACTTCAGCGTGAGAAATCGAGGGTGTGGCGTGTGAAACCAATCAAATGCGTGTGTCTCACGGCCAATGCGTGAGAGTTGGCAGCTCTGCATAAGTAACCTGCTCTGTCTAGTCTGTCGGTCTCCGTGTCCTCTTTGCTTCGCGATTTTTCTGTGCGTGAGAAAATGTATGTGGCGTGAGAGCGTGAAAAGTGTCAATTGCATGTGTCTCACGGTGAATGCGTGAGATTTGGCAGTTATGGATACAATATTTTTATATGTTCTTGTCTTTACTAAAATCAAAATTAGGCTAATCAAAGGGAAGAGTGCTCTTACGATTCACAACCGCTGATTTTGGCTAACGTAATAGACTCGCTGTTTTTGCTGATGCTGAATCGTCTTTAGCATACAATACATTCATTACAAATGTAATTTCAAGTTAAACGTGTGTTTAAACTACACCTGGGGAAACTCACTTCACCTTCAGGGGCTCTGGGGCAGCTCAGTCTCTCCAGTCGATTTGTAGGGCGACCGCACCGCAGCAGACTCGCTGTGTGTGAGCCAGACTGAAGGCCCGGGTATACTTCACTTACCGCGCCCGGACGCGTCACGCGCGCAGCCCTGTCCGCGCGTCTTTCAAAGTATACTACACAACGGATGCGCGCGGATGATCGCGTTCGACGCATGCGCAGTACATTTTTTCCCTATGCTCTACCAGACATTGGGGGGCAGCACTGAGTCCTGTTATCAACGGGACATTCGCTGGGCATGATCGGAGAAGAACTGTAGTGCATCCACCATTGCAAGAAGTTTGGAAGAAATACTGAAGAATCATAAACGATGGAGAAGGATATGCTTCTAAGTTTACTCGTTTTGGAAGAAGAAGAAATTAAGAAGAAGAAGAAGAGAAGACGATGGTGTGTGCGGCCGCTGAACCAGAAGAGACTTGTGGATGGGGAATTTAGCACTTTGGTGCAAGAGATGCGGAGGATGGACACCGAAAAGCATTTTCAATATTTTCGAATGTCGGCTTTCATGTTTGACGATTTGTTGCATCGAATCGCACCTAATCTTCAACACAAGTCAACACATCGAGCTCCAGTTGGTGCAGCGGAAAGGTTAGCAGTGACGTTGCGTTTCTTGGCTACAGGGTCCTCGCTTCATAGCATAGCAGCAAGCTACAGACTGGGCAGCCGGACTGTGTCCAAAATAATTCCTGAGGTGTGCCAGGCTATTTGGAAGTGTCTTCAGCCAGAGTATGTTGCTGTGCCGTCGCAGGAACAGTGGGTGGACATCGCACAGGACTTCTGGCGCATTTGGAACTTTCCTTTGTGTGTTGGTGCAGTAGATGGCAAGCATGTGCAAATCAGAGCCCCTCCAAACGCCGGTAGTGACTTTTTCAACTACAAAGGAACACATTCCGTTGTATTAATGGCGGCATGCGACGCACACTACCGTTTTACAATGGTGGACATTGGAGCGTATGGGCGTGAAAGCGATGGTGGCATCTTCAAAGAGAGCGAGTTTGGGTCGAAAGTCCTTGATGGAACCCTGGGCTTGCCCCCTCCAGCTGCCCTGCCAGGCACAGACATTTTGAGCCCCTACGCCCTTGTTGGAGATGCAGCTTTTCCACTCCAAGTGAATCTAATGCGACCTTATCCTGGTAAGTTTTGGTAAAACCAACATTTTGAAATATGAACATAGTAAAGACATGTATGTATGTATGTGATGTTTTAAATGAAAAAATCAGTTACTATTGTTATTTTGTTTATTTTCTACAGGAACTACCCTCACCCTGGAACAGCAGGTGTACAATTACCGCCATTGCCGAGCAAGAAGAATAATCGAGAATGCTTTTGGCATATTGGCGTCTCGGTGGAGGGTCTTTGGACGCCCAATGGATTGCAGTGTTACGAACACTGTGCACATTGTGAAGGCCTGTGTGGCTTTGCACAATTTCTTGGCACACAAAGATGCTGCAAATCCCTGCAACTCCAGGTACATTCCCCAAAACTACACAGACAGCACCAACACAAACGGAGATGTAATTCTGGGGGAGTGGAGACGGGTTGTTGATGGCGACAACAACCTTCAGGATTCAAGGCGCCTCTCTGCTGCTCGAACAACACGAGCCGCACTTCTGACGAGGAAGAACCTGGCAACCTTCTTTCAGACACCCCAAGGCTCTCTGCCATGGCAGGACAGAGTCGTCAGAAGAGGACAGCTCAATGTGGAAGAACAGTAATTGAACAGAACGAAATGCCAAAAACATTAATAAATGAGACAAGAAAGAAATAGCACAATGCGGACTGCTCAGTGGCTAAAATGTTGTCTTTTTGCAATCTTTGTATTGTTGCTTGTTATTTACTTTTTTGAATTGTTTATATGCATAAACATTGTACTAATTTTGTATATATGACAACTCTGTAATAAATCTGAGACAAAAACAGTTTGTTGTGGAAGTGTACTTTTATTTTACATTTTAAAACTATGTAAACAAACAGGCTTTGCTTGAGGTGTGATATGTGCATATGTTGTGCAAAGTGCAAACGTTAGTGCACAAGTTAAAAAAATAAATAAAAAAACAGGTACAGTGTCTTTTTCTCAAGAGTCACAGTCCTCCATCTGCCACTTGAACAAGACTTGCGAAATTTCCAAACACGCGTGGGCCTTGCTTCTCTTGGACAGTTTGCTAAGCCTCTTCCCCACCATCTTGCCAAAGCACATATCTTCATCCTCAAGTTCCTTGCCCTCGTCGTACTTCTGCAATCTCGCCATTATGGCTTCTTGGACAGGAGTTAACTGCTCTCTTTTCCTCTTCTTTGAGCCAAGAGGGGACGGCGACGACACAGATGTGCATGCCGATGAAGAGTCTGATGAGGAAGATGATGTTGAGGACGGAAGGGCAACTGGTTCAATGGGGTCATCGGGGTCTGGGTTGATGCATTCCAGGTTGGTCGACGACAAAGATCCAGGTTCACTGGAGAACTCGATCTGAAACAATGTAAAAAATAAAAAGTCAGAAAAGATATGTATGCTAGCAAGTTAGCCGAAGAGATAACAAACGTGGCATCGAACACCAATGAAATGTTTGCCTTACCTCTTTGGTGAAGTTCGTGTCCGTTTCTCTGTGTTTAACAAAAGAAGACAGCCAGCCAAGCATAACCACAATCTGCGGGACGGGCTTGATTCCACCTGGATCACCGCTCCTTCCTTTCAGTTTTCTTGCTGCTTTAACGTATCTGTCCCGAAGATTCTTCCATCGCTGTCTGCAAAACGCTTCATCCTTTCCAATATTTTTACTTATCTCCCTCCATGAATTTGCCGCCCTAAACACGTCTTTGTACTCCTTCAAACATGAATTGTACAAATGTGGGTACTTTCTTATCTCTTCGCTCAAACGCTCGTCGAGTTCGCCGTCCATTGTCGCGTTTTTCTCTCTTTTTTAAAGCGTGTTGTTTTTAAACCGGTCTTTGCACACTCTTCTTCGACGGCTGAACACTGTGCTCAATACTGTGCGTATTGCCACCTAGTGGACTCTTCTGTACTGCTGGCGCATGCGCTGTTGCACGCGGACCGTCCGCGCGGTCTCGAAATTTGGGCTGCGCGCGGACGGGGTGTGCGGCCGGCCGCACGCCCTCCGAATGACGAAAATTACGTCATGCGGGCGGTGCACGAACGCGGACGGCCGAAGTATACCCGGGCCTTGAGCGAACGCCGCTGCGGCCGCTCTGCACGTTTGAATCAGGGACGTAGCTAAGTATTAGAGGTGCGGGGGGAGGGGTATTTTATGCATTTTAATTTTAATACATTTTTTAAAAAAAATTAAATGGTTTACTTTTGGTAAATGTATTGGACATACTGGCGGGTTGTTTTTACAAGTACAGTTTTTGGATTATCAAAGTTAGGGGGGCAGCTGGGGGCCCCCCCTTGCCCCCCTGTAGATCCGCCCCTGGTACTATATTGCCTGATCTCGTTAAGTATGAATGCGATCCGCACTTTATGCGCCATGTTGACGTAATCATGTGACCTACGACGTTATCTCAAGCGCAACGACTTGAAAGACAAGTGACAGGTTTAATTCATTGATCTATAAATATCTTAATATTGATTAAAATTGCTAATGTTGTGGTCTTGTTGATAGAAACAGCTGCCCATTTATTTTGTGATATTAACCCTACTAATCTGACCCAGTTTTATCCTTACCCAAGTGATCAAGTGATCTCTTGAATATGTTGTCAATTTCTTTATTTTACATGCAAAAAATTTCATCCACAATCAAAATTGGCCTAAATCTCCTTTTATGTTTTCCTTTTTCTTGTTAAATTTAACTCCTGTTTCATCCCTCAAGCTTATGAAATAATATTTTTTATTGCATTATGATGAATTATTCAAAGATATCTAACCTTGTTATTGTTTTTTCTTTGTATATAATGTATGCAAACCCATATTTGTTTTATCATTATGATTTTTAAAGATACAACCATGTAATTATAAAATAAAAGATATGAGTGACAGGTGCAGTGAGAGCTCAAAGCATCAGTAACTCCACAGCCTGACCTGTGACCTGTGCGGTTTCCCTCAGTGTCTGCACAGAGACATCTGTCAGCTGCTCGAAGAGCTCACCTTTGGAGAAAACTGTTGATTTTATACTCGAAAAATGTAAGTATCACTATTCAAAATTAAGATTACCCCAGAATGAATTGCATTGCTAGCCCACTAAAACACTTACAATAATGACAAATGCTGACCAGTACTTAATTATATTACTTTTTCTTTTTTTACTGAAAATTATAGTTTTAGTAAAACAAGCAAAATGCAACTTGTTGTCATATGACATAGCGATGCATGAATACACACTAGAACAAATGCAGCCGCTGTAAATACCAATTTTCAGTCAAGCAATGAATAAATGCATGAGTTAATAAAATATTTTATTTACTGACAACAATAGGAAACATGAATTATGAGTAAAAATCATGAGTAAAAGAATAAAGTAAAAGAAAGTAAACATCACAAATGAATAAGTCACCAACACATGAAACAAAACTTTATTCAAACGTATTGTTCTAACAAACCATCACGCATTTACAGACGGTGAACCCCACATCTGCTGCCATCTCAACACAGCTGTGCCAATTCTGCGGCTTTATACTGATGAAGCAGTTGACCAGCGTGAACACCTTCGCCTGTCCTAGCCGTACATCATGTCCCTCCTGAACCCCACAACCCCGAAGCACGAGTGGAGAACATGTGCGGGACAATCTCTGACTGCTGATGTCTGCTCCAAACATCCGTGTGCCTGCTCACGATCAGCATGACTACTCAAAACGTTTAACAATTCATGTTGTCAGCATCCCATTTCTTGCCATATTTAATTTAATATTTTTACAATTACATGCTATTTGTTTTGTAGCTTTATCACTTTTGTGGTGTAGTGGACTAAAGCAGAAGTTTTCTGCTTGGATCTCCGCAGCCATCTCCACCAGTGTGTCCTTGAGCAAGGCTCATCCACAAAAGCTCTGCAACAAGTGATGAGAGATCAAGAATCAAAAAGTGCTGTAATAACTCAAGTGCTGAAATAAATTCAATTATTTTCTATGGTATACTTACTCAAAGCCTTTTATTGCAGCATTTCTCTTTCCGGTGAAGAGGGCTTCATTAGCCACGCTCCACTAGATAAGTGTGTTCATCAGTCCCTGTAACATCCAAACAAGATTTAATGTTAGATCTGTAATTTATGTGATACAAAGAAAGTATATATCAAAAGGTTGATGTGTATACTTTGATAGCGGACTTGTTATTTTGTGTTTCATCCAACACAAACGATCCTAAATTGGTCAATAGACAAATGAAATGTAAAATGCATCTTCAGTTGTGTTAATCTGTTTCTTTAAATCAGTAAAATAAGCATGTGTGTAATGCAAAGTGTTGACAAAACTTAGGCCGAATCAATGACATGCCTGTAAAATGTCCCCTGTCAAATGTTAAACGCACATTTAGAAAACGTCTATATTGCATATGGTTAAGAGTGCATTCACACCTTTTCTTTAAACAAACGTTTATCAGGTTCTTGTACACAGTTAAAGCAATGCTTTCAAGAAAACGATGATTAACAAATATTTAGAAGTATGTGTGCTTAATGAAGCACGACTGATGCATTAGCTATATGAAAATGAAATGTTTTACAGCTATTTCATATCTTTTAATATATCAATATTTAATATATATTAATGTCTTAAAACCAACAGTTTCCTCGTCGGTTGTTAAATATGTGAACTTTAAATACAATTAACAGCGGTTCAGTTTGTTGTACTTACACTTGAACACAGCTGCGTCCTCCGACATGTTCGAAAATGATGATTTCCAATGGCCTCATGGGATATTAAAGTGTCCATTGGATGCACACTTCAGAATCTGGGCGGACGCAGTAGGCCATCCGGGGATTTCTCGCCTATACTGTTTTATAAATACTGAGGTTTCGGACATACTACTCCATTCACGTACTGTTTTCTCTTACTATATAGTAGGTATGTAGGCATATTCGGACGCAAGAATTTCGCGAGAATTAGTTCATCTGCCCGGTAATTCTCGCCTACTATTTTATGAATACTGAGGATTCGGACATACTATTCGCTCGCCTACTGCTTTTTACATACTATATAGTAGGGAAGTATGCGGTTTCGAACGCAGCCCGTGACTTTGGCGATCCGAACCGCTGAATCGACTCACTGATTCATAACGCTTCAAACCACTGAATCGACTCACTGATTCATAACACTTCAAAGCTTCATGATGCTGTGTTTTGAAATCGGTCAACCCACCGGGAAACTGCTTTGCGCGTCTTTTGCTGTTATTTTTGTTGGCAAATGGGAGTTTGCGCTTTATCATGGTTTCACTGATATCTATGGTTTCTCCACGGGGTTTGTAGCTTTTCGATGATGTTCACGTCGGGTAGTTACGTCACTTCAAAACGTTCCCATGGCAATAGGCGGAAATGGCGGCTCTTGTGTGAAGTAAACGAACATTTTTCAACTTTCTGCTAATATATATATGACTTTTATGCAACGAAAATGCGGGGATTATGAAATCATGCTAGCCCCGCATATTTTGCACGCGGAATTTATGGCAATTTATGCGGCGAAAGTGCGGGGTATTTGAAAAAATGCGGCCCCCGCATAAATATGCGGACTTTGGCTGATTATGCGTTAAATCACGTGTTTTTCTGGAGGGACTGAGTCTTGTGTTCCCTGCAATGGCTGCCAGTGCATTACAGAGTAGATTTTAAAATATTACCCCTTGTCTATAAATCATTAAATGGTATGGCTCCAGCATACCTTTCTGACCTACTGACTGAGCATCATCCATCTAGATCACTCCAGTCATCCAACCAGAGACTACTGTCCATCCCCAAACCCATTTCTATTAAATTAGCTCCCTCCATATCTGTTTTTAAATCCAAGTTAAAAACCTATTTATTTAATAAGGCATACAATCTATGTTGAAGCACTCTTGCGTCATATTTTATTGTTGTTATTTTTTTATTTTATTATTTTAATTTGTTTAGTAATGTGTTTGTGTTTTTATTTATCTTGTTGTAAAGCACATTGTTCAACTTCGGGTTGTATGTAATGGTACTATATAAATAAAATTGCCATTGCTATAAACGCTATTGGCTACTTTTAAAAAGGAGGAGCTGTTCAATATGTCCCGCCCTGTCTTGCGGTTTCAGTGGAAATTGTCAACACCTTGAATAATTCTGCACGTTTAAAGGCACTTCAGTGGGCTTTTAACAACCGCTTTTGATGATGAACATGGAAATTTTGCTGATCCTTGACGCAATTGCGGACAGCAACACAAAGTTGATTCTGTGCTAATTTGATCTAATATTTAATGTTTTTAACTCTTTCCCTGCCATTAACGAAAATTTCCATAATTTGTGAGAAAACGCTTTTTTTGGCTTTGCGTGTTTTCACTGTTATACATTAGAGGGTGCTTTTACGCATCTTCTGAAAGAGTAAATTTTAATTTTTGCAATTTAAAATGCCTCTGAGAGAGAGAGAGAGAGAGAGAGAGAGAGAGAGAGAGAGAGAGAGAGAGAGAGAGAGAGAGAGAGAGAGAGAGAGAGAGAGAGAGAGAGCGAGAGAGAGCGAGAGAGAGAGAGAGAGAGAGAGCATTTTCTTGTGGTGCCCCCCTGAGCACTTGGTGTGACTGCTTACATTAAAACACATTATATTCCACATTTTGACAACACTGAACTTCATCAAGCAATACTTGATACCACCTGAACTTTAATGACACCACAGAACACAGTATGCGATCAAATGTATGGAATAATTAGTAAATGTATTAAAAAAATAATCAAGACTCTTCTTCAGTTTGGAATAAATTAAGAAAATCTGTTCACATTAAGTGAATATATTATTTCTTGCATAGAAGATTATATTTTAAAACATTGCAATTCAAAATATAATGCACAGCAATGAGCCTTTCAACAATTTCAACAAGCCATATACATCACAAAACCACAGTGGGAAAAGCTTACATTTTTTTCTAAAATAATACTTTTTTATAAACAAAGCCTTCCAGTGTCTGCTGAGCATTTTATAAAATATCCAACAATCCAGTCTTTATATAATATAAAACTCCAATTTCTACTGTATGTTCTGTAACTCTTTATATCAGACTCCGTTAAATTAAAGGGTTAGTTCACCCAAAAATAATACAATTATTTATGTAAGCAGTTATATGATGGATAGATGCACTTTTATGGACTTCAAAAATGACCTAACCCTTCACTGCCATTATAAGGCTTTGAAGAGCTAGGACATTTTTTAATATAACTCTATATAATTTTATTAGTCTGAAAGAAGAATGTCATATACACCTAGGATAACTTGAGGGTGAGTAAATCATGGGCTAATTTAAATTTTTGGGTGAACTAACCCTTTAAGGCAATACTTGAGTTGCAGGATGAAAAAAAACTGCAAAACTTAAACTACAACAGACTTTTGCATCACAACAGCATAAAACACATTGTGGTTGTTTTAAGGCTGTTTCAGGTCAGTATTTGTGTTGGAACAGAGGCTAGAGGGCAGTGAAGACTGTTCCTGAGCTTGTGCATTTCACATACACTACATCATCAGGATCTTAATTGTGCAGACATATATACAGGGAGTGCAGAATTATTAGGCAAATGAGTATTTTGACCACATCATCCTCGTTATGCATGTTGTCTTACTCCAAGCTGTATAGGCTGGAAAGCCTACTACCAATTAAGCATATTAGGTGATGTGCATCTCTGTAATGAGAAGGGGTGTGGTCTAATGACATCAACACCCTATATCAGGTGTGCATAATTATTAGGCAACTTCCTTTCCTTTGGCAAAATGGGTCAAAAGAAGGACTTGACAGTGTTAGAGCCATAATGCACATTGTGGAAATTTGTTAATGTTGAAGTAAAGTTAGATTATTATTTGTTTCACTTGCATTTTTTATAAAGAATAAGAATGTTTACACTATAATTATATATGCTTTTGTTGTGCCCTTGCTTACGCATAAGGTGACTAAGACGTCATAACCGGGTAAGTGGATTGTAAGCAAGTGACGGAGCCATACAGTTTTTGACCGTCGTTCCATATTGTGTTGTTATATAAAGTTTAAAGGTTGTTATTGCTTTGCAGTACAAAATAAACAAGAATTCAAAAGGAATATAACGACTGGGATGAGTTCGTCGCGTCAGACTGGTTGCTTTGAACGAATGGTACATAGAACAATTGAAGAAATAAGAGTGCCATTACATTTAGTCAAAAACTCTGCTCTTAAAGGACGATCGCTGAACGGATTATAGATGTTTGGGACTATTGTTGTTTCTAACAAGGACTAATGGATGATCGTCAACATCAAAGGATTAAGCGATCGCATGGAGGCGTTTGGTGGATGCACGTACTTTATGAAACACGCATGTGGAGCGCACGAGGCATTTAAAAGTTATGGCGCATTGTTCAGTCTGTTGGAATATCCTGTTTGAGGAATATTGTACAAGAACAGGTATTGTTTGAACAATTTGCGGGAAATATTTAATTTTTAAGAGGCTTTATGACTGTTTCACATAGTTTGTGCACTGATTCTGCAAAATGGATGACGATGACGCAACAGGTTGCAGTACCGATTTTCGCCACAAGGTGGCAGGAACTGCGTTTCAAATGGAAGAAGCTGAAGATGTCAGACCGAAAAGAACACTTCATTTAACTGAAAAGGCATTGGAACTCAAGCTGCACAATCTCATAAAGGACAGAAGATCAAAGCTTGGCCAAATTACCAAGTTAATGAACGAAATTGATAGTCTTAAAGATGATGAGAAGAATCTGAATAATATTGAGGAAAAGCTTCAGAATGACTTTTCAGGGTTGAATAAAGAATTCAATTGCCTCAATACTGAATTAGGAGTGCTTCTGTCTGAGGAAGAAAGAAAGGCAGATCATGAGAACTGGTTACAGCATAAAACTGCATATATTGAGGAGTTTGTAACACAGACTGAAACTTGGATTCTTACAACCAAAGATAAGATAGAAGCTTTTAATATTGGACCTGAAGACAGTGTTTCAGTTGCTTCATCCCAAAGACACAAAAAGAGATATGGGTCCATTGCTGGACGAATGTCAAATGTGTCCAGTCGCAGTTCAAGTTCTGAAGTTCACCTTAAACAAGAAGCAGAACATGCAGCATTACTAGCCCGGGCTGCAGCTTTAAAAAAGAAGCAATCCATTGAACAAGAGATGGCGAAATTGAAGGCAGAACAAGAACAGTTGGAGTTGGATACAGAAATTGCAGCTTCCTTTGCCAAACTCAAGGTATTTAAAGACAATGACATCCTGTTTGACAATAAGAGTGAATGTCAATCAAAAAATGCTGGTATGCATTGTAAGAAGGAACAGAAAAACTCTTTCCTTGAGGAACAGCATAGTAAAAGAGATGGGATACCAACATTTTCTCAGAGAACCCATAGTACAAGATCTAGAAAATAACTAGTTAATGATAACAGTTCTGGAGAACTTGAAGGCAATTTGTACAAAGTGATGCAAAGACAGAATGAGATCAGTGAGATGTTTGTTAAACAGCAAAATTTGTTTCATTTGCCACAAAGAGATATTCCAATATTCACAGGAAATTTGATGGAATACAGAACCTTTGTCAGAACTTTTTGCTATCGACACCAAAACCGAAAGTGCAAGAGACAAATTGTACTATTTGGAACAATACACTAGTGGAGAAGCCAAAGATCTTGTCCGTAGTTGCGTTCATATGGAACCTAACAAAGGCTACAAAAAGGCTTGGGACATTTTGCACCAAGAATTTGGCGACGAGCTGAAAATAGCCAGTGCCTATATAGACAAAGTGCTGAATTGGTCACAGATAAAACCAGAGGATGGAAAGGCATTGAAAACATATGCACTTTTTCTGATTGGATGTCGAAATGTAATGGAAGATCTTGATTATATGGACGAAATGGACAATCCTACAAATATCAGAATTGTCATCTCAAAGCTTCCATTCAAGTTGAAAGAGAAATGGAGAGGTAGAGCCTTTGAAATTCAAGAACAACGTGGAAGGAGAGCAAGATTTGCGGACTTGGTGAACTTTATAGACAGAGAAGCTAAGGTAGTCACAGATCCATTGTATGGAGAAATTCAAAGCTTTTCTGTGGGCAGTGAAGGAAGAGCAAAGGCCGCATCTGTCAACTTTAAAGTTTCAAAGAAAATTCCACAAAAAGGTAGCAGTTTTGTCACAGCCATTAATTCTGTGGAAAAGGAAGCCCCCGACTCTGCTGCAAAAGGTACCTCAGTTGTAATTGCCAGTGCATTTGAGAAGCCCTGTTTGTTTTGTCAGAAGAACCACACACTGGAGTCCTGTGGTAAATTTGTTGAATGCTCTTCCAAAGAAAAAATGGACTTTTTGAAGTCAAAAGGCTTATGCTTTGGATGTCTGACATTGGGTCATCTTAGTAAAAACTGTAGAAAAAGAATGACATGTCAAAAATGTTCGCAAAGACACCCTAGCATACTTCACATTGATAAGAAAGAGGAACAAGTACACAGGCAAAAGAAAGAAGACAGCACAGAGGAAAAAAGTGTATCCTCTGCTCTGGTCTCACTTGAAAAAGAATCATGTGCTGGTATTGGGGCCGGAGAAGCTGAGTCGATTCTTGCAATTGTGGCAGTAAAAGTCAAATCCAAAAGGAGTGAGAAAACTTTGGAGACGTATGCCTTTATGGATCCGGGTAGCTCAGCTACGTTTTGCACAGAGACTTTGATGAACCAGTTGAATGCTAAAGGAAGGAAAACAAAAATACTGCTTAGAACAATGGGACAAGAAAGGCCGGTGGATAGTTATATTGTGTCTGATCTGGAAGTATGTGGATTGGAAGAAAAAGAGTACATAGATCTCCCAAGAGTTTACACACAGAGAAGTATTCCAGTAACAAGAGAAAACATTCCATCACAACGACACATAGAGAAATGGCCTTACTTGAGTAAAGTGCACTTTCCCACTATTGATGCAGAAGTTGGCTTATTGATTGGAACCAACATTCCTAAAGCACTGGAACCTTGGCAGGTAATTAATAGCAAAGGAAATGGTCCTTATGCATTAAAAACTGCTTTGGGTTGGGTAGTAAATGGACTCAGCAACGAAACTGTTAGCTGTTGTATAGCGAAGGAAATGCAGTCAGCCATTGCTGTCAACAGAATTTCTGTAGAGAGTATTGAACATCTGTTAGTGCAGCAGTACAATACGGAATTTGCAGAACGCTGCATTGAAGACAAGCCCGAGATGTCACAGGAGGACCGCCAGTTCATGAGGTTCGTTGAGAAGTCAACACAATTAGTAAATGGACGCTACTGTGTTGGCTTACCAGTAAAAAATGAAACTGTGAAAATGCCAAATAATCGCAGCGTAGCGGAACAACGTGCTAACAGTTTGAAAAGAAGGCTGAGCATGAAGCCAGACTTGCATGAGGATTACAAGATCTTCATGAGTGATATCATAACAAAAGGTTATGCAGTCCAAGTTCCAAAAGAGCAACTAAACCGAGAAGATGGTAGAGTGTGGTATATTCCCCACCATGGAGTATACCATCCTAAAAAACATAAGATTCGTGTAGTCTTTGATTGCAATGCAGCTTATCAAGGAACTTCATTGAACAAACAGCTGCTACAGGGACCTGATCTCACTAACTCTCTGGTAGGAGTTTTGATTAGGTTCAGACAAGAACCAGTGGCCCTAATGGCAGACATAGAATCTATGTTTTATCGAGTAAGGGTTCCAGACAAAGATGCAGATCTTCTACGTTTCTTGTGGTGGCCAGAGGGTGACTTGGCACAACCCCCTGTGGAATACAGAATGGTCGTGCATTTGTTCGGGGCCACATCTTCCCCAAGCTGTGCATCCTATGCCCTTAGGAGAATGGCAGAAGATGCTAGAAATAAAGTACCTCAAGAAATAGTGGACACAATGTTGCAGAGCTTTTATGTTGATGATTATCTGAATTCTGTGTCATCAGAGAGCCATGCTATTGTCTTGGCAAAACAGCTCAGAAGTCTGTGTTCTAGTGGTGGCTTCCGCTTGACCAAGTGGATTAGTAACAGCAGAACAGTCTTGTCGTCCATTCCTGAAGAAGACAGAGCTAAAGAAGTCAGAGACCTAGACTTGAGTCACAATGTCTTACCTATGGAAAGAGCTCTAGGAGTCCAGTGGTCCACTGAAACGGACAAGTTCACCTTTAAAGTGCAAATCAAAGCAAAGCAATCAACCAGAAGAGGAATTCTATCTGTGGTCAGCTCAGTATATGACCCTCTTGGATTTCTGGCACCTGTCATCTTGCCAGCTAAACAACTACTGAGGAACTTATGTAAAGAAAAAAAAGGTTGGGATGAAGAGATACAAGATGATCAAGAACAAAGATGGTGCAACTGGCTCTTGGACTTAAAACAACTTTCTAAGTTTACAGTGCCCCGATGTATCAAACCAGCACATTTTGGATCTACGAAACTGGCTCAACTGCATCACTTTGCTGATGCCAGTGAAGATGGATATGGTACTGTGACTTATATCTTGCTGAAGAATGAAAGGGGTGACAAGCACTGTTCCTTTCTAATGGCCAAATCAAGAGTGGCACCTCTAAAACAGATCACAATACCCAGAATGGAATTGACTGCTGCTGTTGTTGCCGTGAGGGTAGACAAAATGATGAGACAAGAGTTACGGTTGAATCTGGAAGAATCAGTCTTTTGGACAGATAGCATGACTGTGTTAAAGTACATTGAGAACCAGAATACTCGGTTTAAAACCTTTGTAGCTAATCGTCTAGCAGTCATTCAAGAATCAACTACAGCAAATCAATGGAGGTATGTTAACACAACACTGAATCCAGCTGATAATGCTTCCAGGGGCATGAGAACAGAAGCATTCATCAGATGCGAGAGTTGGATACAAGGACCAAGTTACTTGTTGGAGGATGAAAATGAATGGCCAAAAAGACCAAATGACATTGGAAAGGTTGCTAAGGAGGACTCTGAGGTCAAGAAACCTACATCAGTTAATGTTACGGCTGTGGATAAGAGTGTTGATACTGTGAACATGCTTATCAGCTACTACTCCAAGTGGCATCAACTGAAAAGAGCAGTAGCCTGGTTTATGCGGTTAAAAGAGTTGCTGCTATTCAAGCAAAAACAGAGAAAGGAATTAAAGGATGCAATACATCAGAGAGAAAGTAACCCTGATAAAGGCAACATGCACCTCAAAGAAAAGATGAAAAAACACAAAGAAGCATGGTGGAGTGATGCTCTTACTGTGGACGAATTAGAGAGAGCTGAGATGGAACTCATTCGTTTCACGCAAAGAGAAAAGTATGCAGATGAAATTGCAACTTTACAGAAGAATAGAACTCCCATTAAAAAGAGCAGTTCTATCTACAAATTGGATCCAATTCTTCTGGATGGAGTGTTGAAAGTAGGAGGTAGATTAAATAAATCTACTCTGTCAGAAGAGGCCAAACATCCAGTTATTTTGTCTAAAGACTCACGCATTGCCAATTTGATTCTCCAACATGTACATCAAGGACTTGGACATAGTGGCAGGAACCACATGCTGGCAAGACTGAGGCAAAAGTACTGGATTCCAAAGTCTAATTCTGCAATTAGAAAGGTCATATCACAATGCTCAAAATGTAAACGTCTGCATGCCAAACCTGCAATACAGAAAATGGCAGATCTGCCTGAGGATCGGGTAATAGCAGACAAGCCCCCTTTCACTAATGTGGGCGTAGATTTTTTCGGACCTTTGGAAGTCAAGCGAGGCCGCAGTCTGGTGAAAAGATATGGCGTTATTTTTACTTGTCTGGCGGTTAGAGCAATACATATTGAAGTGGCTCATTCTTTAGACACGGATTCTTGCATAAACGCCTTACGTCGCTTCATTTGTAGGAGAGGACAGGTCGCTATTATGCGTTCAGATCAAGGAACCAACTTTATCAGTGCTGACAAGGAATTGCAAAAAGCAATAAAAACCTTGAATCAAAGCAAAATACAAGATGCTATGAGTCAAAAGGGCATCCAGTGGATTTTTAACCCACCTGCAGCATCCCACCATGGAGGTGTGGTGGGATCCCGCCATCTTTTTCCAAGATGGCGCCGCCGTGTTCGGTCGCCGTTCAGGTCGCTCCGCTAAAACTTTGCTTTTATTTATTATTCTACTCTCTTTTACTCTCTATTTTTTCCAACGGATCATCTGCTTTGATCTGTTACAACAGCAAAACACTTCTGGAAATTGGTTACCGCTACACTGACCTGTTTCAGGACACTTTCTCCAATCTTCCATCTGAGATTCGCCGGGACGCCGAGTTGAACAATGGCCACTCGAGTCGACGGCGAAGATTCAAAAAACACCGCGGGAACCGCGCTGGGATCCGCAACAGACTGAGAAAAAGAGCATTCAGTCCTCCTCTCCCGAGCATTTTGCTCGCAAATGTCCAATCCTTGGAGAATAAGATGGACGATCTTAGAGCCAGGATAAGTTTTCAACGGGACATGAGAGACTGCAACATCTATTGTCTGTCCGAAACATGGCTCACGCCAGCGGTCCCGGATACAGCCGTGACGCCGTCCGAGAACTTCTCTGTTTTTCGGATGGACAGAACAGCCGAGGCCGGTAAATCTAAAGGCGGTGGAGTGTGTTTCATGATAAACAAGAAATGGTGCGATCCTAGGAACATCTCCATTCTCTCGCGATCCTGCTCGCCTCACTTGGAACATTTAACTCTCATTTGCCGGCCTTTCTACCTACCGAGGGAGTTTTCCTCGGTCATCGCCACTGCCGTTTATATTCCACCACAGGCAGACACGGGGCTGGCTTTATCTGCCCTCCATGATGTGACCAGCGGCTTCATAAACAAACACCCCGACGCTGCTTTCATCGTCGCGGGTGATTTTAACAAAGCAAACCTAAAGAAAGTATTGCCAAACTTTCACCAGCATGTCTCCTGTCCCACACGAGGAGCAAACACACTGGATCATTGCTACTCTCCGTTTAAGAACGCCTACAAAGCTCGTTCACAGCCAGCTTTTGGCAAATCGGACCATGCCGCCATTTTTCTCACACCGGAATATAAACAAAGGCTCGTTCAAGAGCCCCCGGTGAGGAGGGAAGTCAAACGCTGGTCATCCCATTCAGAGATCACGCTACAGGCAGCTCTTGATGACGTCGACTGGGACATGTTCCGCGCGAGTTCTGAAGACGTCAGCGAGTTCACAGAAGTGGCGCTCTGCTTTATCAACACACTGACAGAGCAAGCCACACAAACAATAACTATAACGTCCTTCCCTAATCAGAAACCGTGGGTGGACAGTTCAATCCGCACTGCAGTAAACACGCGCACTATTGCTTACAATGCCGGTCTCCTAACGGGGGATATGAGGGAGTACAAAGCTTCTTGTTACGCCCTCCGGCGCGCCGTTAAAGCCGCAAAACTCCGCTACAAAGACCGAGTGGAATCTCATTTCCAACTCAACGACTCCCGGAGGATGTGGCAGGGACTGAGGACCATCTGTGCTTTTGGAACTAAATCCTCTGCAGAGGTGAGAGCTGATCCGTTGCTGGTGAACGAGTTAAACTCTTTCTACGCTCGCTTTGATGGTAATCGCGGCAGCGCGACTCCGGCGAGTGACGCGTCAGAGAGAGTCACTCAGAGCAGCAACGGTCACGTGATCTCCGTCTCGGAGGACGAGGTTCGGAGGGCACTCAAACGTGTGGATGTCAGGAAAGCTGCTGGGCCGGATGGTATTTCAGGTCGTGTTCTGCGGTCCTGTGCTGATCAGCTCGCAGGGCTCTTTACATCCATATTTAACGAGTCCCTTGCTACATCTGTTGTCCCCACCTCCTTCAAACGATCCTCCATCATCCCTGTACCTAAGATCAGTAAACCCTCTTGCCTAAATGACTATCGTCCAGTGGCTCTCACATCTTTAGTCATGAAGGTCTTTGAGAGACTCATTAAAAACAACATTTGCTCCTCCATTCCTGACACTTTGGACCCTCTTCAGTTTGCCTATCGTCCCAATAGATCGACTGAAGATGCCATCTCTCACGTCCTTCACTCCTGCCTCACTCACATCGACAGCAAAAGTGGGAACTATGTCAGGCTGCTATTTATTGACTATAGCTCAGCCTTTAACACCATAGTTCCCATTAAGCTAACACACAAACTCCTGGATCTAGGCCTGAATTCTTCTCTCTGCCTCTGGATTGAAGATTTCCTCACTGGCAGACCCCAGGCGGTGAGAGTAGGCCAGTTCACCTCCACCTCCATCACCCTGAGTGTTGGAGCTCCACAGGGCTGTGTGCTGAGTCCCCTGCTCTACTCTCTCTACACCCATGACTGTTTGTCCACACACAGCTCCACCTCTATCATCAAGTTTGCTGATGATACTGTTGTCCTGGGTCTCATCTCCAACAACAATGAGACGGCATACTTGGACGAAGTGGAGCAACTGACATCATGGTGCCAGGACAACTGTCTCTCTCTGAATGTTAACAAGACCAAAGAACTGATTGTGGACTTCAGGAAGAGACAGCATCGGTCATACTCCCCTCTCATGATCAGCGGGACACCGGTAGAGAGAGTGAGCAGCTTCAAATACCTGGGTGTGAACATCTCTGAGGATCTGACCTGGACTACACACATCCAGACACAGGTGAAAAAAGCCAGGCAAAGACTGTACCACCTGCGCCAGCTGAGGAAATTCAGGGTTTCACCAGCCATCCTGAAAACTTTCTATCGAGGGGCGATAGAAAGTGTCCTGACTCAGTGCATCACAGCGTGGTACGGGAACAGCACCAGTCACGAGTGCAAAGCCCTGCAAAGAGTGGTGCGCTTATCCGAGCGCATCTCAGGCTCAGCTCTCCCGTCTCTGCAGGACATCTACACCAAACGCTGCAGAGGTAGAGCTACTAAAATCATCAAAGACATTAATCACCCTGCTAACTCTCACTTCACCCTGCTGCCATCTGGTAAGCGCTTCCGTAGCCTGATGGCAAAGACTGAAAGACTCAGGAGGAGTTTCTTCCCCCAGGCCATCAGACTCCTGAACTTAGTCACGTGACTTCACTTCACCCCGCACACGCATAAACATCCAGTTTTTTAACATTAACATCCACATACTGCCATTGCACTGCACTTTATGTACCTATTGTTACTGCGTAACAACCTGTTTGCACATCATACTCCTGTTTGCACATTATACTTCTTTATAGGTATATATATATATATATATATATTTTATGTTAACCACTTTTTTTTAAGTCTACAGTTTATCTCACTTATCACATCCACTTATTTTATATTTTTATATTTTTATTTTTATCTTATTTCCTATTTTTATCTTTTACTTGATTTATTTATAATTCTACTTATGTTAATACTTTTTATTCTAACTTTATTCTATTTCTATTTTAATTTCCCCTTGTGTTTCTTGTAATTGTTATTTGCACTGTCCATGGAGCGGACCTGTTTACATTTCACTGCCAGTTGTATATTGTGTATATAACTGTGTATGTGACAAATAAAACTCTTGAATCTTGAATCTTGAAAAAAAAGGCAAATTCGTACCGTAAGGAGGGTACTTGCATCTGTGTTAAATCAGCAAAACCTGGATGATGAAGGTCTTCAAACGATTTTATGTGAAGTTGAAGCCATTGTTAATGACCGACCGATCACAAAGACATCAGATGACCCCAATGATCTTGATGCGTTGTCACCTAATCACTTATTGTTGTTAAAAACACAGGCAATACTGCCAACAGGCATATTCAGAAAAGAGGATCAGTACGCACGCAGGCGTTGGAAGCAAGTACAGTATCTCGCAGATTTATTCTGGACCCGATGGACTGCTGAATACTTGCCTCAATTACAAGAACGGCACAAATGGACTAAGACCCACAGAAACCTACAGATAGGAGATGTGGTTCTCATAGTAGATAATTGTGCACCCAGAAACTCGTGTATGATGGGCCGGATCATAAAGACTATGCCAGACGCAAACGGGACAGTAAGACGTGTGATGGTGCAAACAAAAACCAATACGTTGGAAAGACCTATAACTAAGCTTTGTTTGTTAGAAGAGAATGTTTAAACAGGAAACAAACAGAAAATGAAATAATTATTGTCAGTGTTTATGGCTCCACCTAAAGGATTGGTAATTGATATAGTGTTCCCTTATACAATTAGGGGCCGGAATGTTAGAGCCATAATGCACATTGTGGAAATTTGTTAATGTTGAAGTAAAGTTAGATTATTATTTGTTTCACTTGCATTTTTTATAAAGAATAAGAATGTTTACACTATAATTATATATGCTTTTGTTGTGCCCTTGCTTACGCATAAGGTGACTAAGACGTCATAACCGGGTCAGTGGATTGTAAGCAAGTGACGGAGCGATACAGTTTTTGACCGTCGTTCCATATTGTGTTGTTATATAAAGTTTAAAGGTTGTTATTGCTTTGCAGTACAAAATAAACAAGAATTCAAAAGGAATATAACGACTGGGATGAGTTCGTCGCGTCAGACTGGTTGCTTTGAACGAATGGTACATAGAACAATTGAAGAAATAAGAGTGCCATTACAGACAGGCTCAGAAAAGTCAAAAATAGTGAGATATATTGCAGAGGGATGCAGCAGTCTTAAAATAGCCAAGCTTCTGAAGCGTGATCATCGAACAATCAAGCGTTTCATTCAAAATAGTCAACAGGGTCGCAAGAAGCGTGTGGAAAAACCAAGGCGCAAAATAACTGCCCGTGAACTGAGAAAAGTCAAGCGTGCAGCTGCCAAGATGCCACTTGCCACCAGTTTGGCCATATTTCAGAGCTGCAACATCACTGGAGTGCCCAAAAGCACAAGGTGTGCAATACTCAGAGACATGGCCAAGGTAAGAAAGGCAGAAAGCCGACCACCACTGAACAAGACACAAGCTGAAACGTCAAGACTGGGCCAAGAAGATTTTTCTAAGGTTTTATGGACTGATGAAATGAGAGTGAGTCTTGATGGGCCAGATGGATGGGCCCGTGGCTGGATTGGTAAAGGGCAGAGAGCTCCAGTCCGACTCAGACGCCAGCAAGGTGGAGGTGGAGTACTGGTTTGGGCTGGTATCATCAAAGATGAGCTTGTGGGGCCTTTTCGGGTTGAGGATGGAGTCAAGCTCAACTCCCAGTCCTACTGCCAGTTTCTGGAAGACACCTTCTTCAAGCAGTGGTACAGGAAGAAGTCTGCATCCTTCAAGAAAAACATGATTTTCATGCAGGACAATGCTCCATCACACGCGTCCAAGTACTCCACAGCGTGGCTGGCAAGAAAGGGTATAAAAGAAGAAAATCTAATGATATGGCCTCCTTGTTCACCTGATCTGAACCCCATTGAGAACCTGTGGTCCATCATCAAATGTGCGATTTACAAGGAGGGAAAACAGTACACCTCTCTGAACAGTGTCTGGGAGGCTGTGGTTGCTGCTGCACGCAATGTTGATGGTGAACAGATCAAAACACTGACAGAATCCATGGATGGCAGGCTTTTGAGTGTCCTTGCAAAGAAAGGTGGCTATATTGGTCACTGATTTGTTTTTGTTTGGTTTTTGAATGTCAGAAATGTATATTTGTGAATGTTGAGATGTTATATTGGTTTCACTGGTAAAAAGAAATAATTGAAATGGGTATAAATTTGTTTTTTGTTAAGTTGCCTAATAATTATGCACAGTAATAGTCACCTGCACACACAGATATCCCCCTAAAATAGCTAAAACTAAAAACCACTTCCAAAAATATTCAGCTTTGATATTAATTAGTTTTTTGTGTTCATTGACAACATGGTTGTTGTTTAATTATTAATGTTGTAAAATTAATCCTCAAAAATACAACTTGCCTAATAATTCTGCACTCCCTGTACTAGAGGTAGACCTATATAGTATTTTAAAAATCTAGGAATATAAAGTCATCACTACATTCTGTGGATTTCATCAAACAATTTCAGTACAAACATATATTTAAAGTTATTAAAAGTGTTAGAAAAATACACATTTAAAAAATAAAAATAAATCTTCAAACTTAGTAAAAACTAAAATTAGCTTTTTGCATTTATACATCTGTAAGTGGGCAGATATGTATATGTATATATGTATGTATATGTATGTATATATATATATATATATATATATACACACACACACACACACACACACACACACACACACACACACACACACACACACACACACACACACACACACACACACACACACACACACACACACACACACACACACACACACACACACACACACACACACACACACACACACACACACACACACACACACACACACACACACACACTTTATCTCATTAAATAAATATTTTTCACCAATACATGTTGGCCACACTTATTAAATACTTCTTGCAACCTCCATTTGCCAATTTAACAGCTCTGAGTCTTCCTATAATGCCCAATGAGGTATAAGAACACCTGGCAGAAGATCAGAGACCATTCCTCCATATAGAATCTATCCAGATCCTTCAAATTCCGAGGTCCATGTTGGTGCACTCTCGTCTTCAGTTCACCCCACTCATTTATTGGGTTCAGGTCAGGGGACTGATCCCGTTGAGTGCACCAACATAGACCTTGGAATTTGAAGGATCTGGAGAGATTCTGTTATAATAATTATTTTATCATTATCATAAGTTTTGTTCTCAGTGACCCATTTTGATGTTTGTTTTGGATCATTGTCCTGATGGAAGACCCAGCCACGACACATTATAAGATTTTTATATATTTTCTATATATATAGAATATATTTAGAATACATGATAACATGTATCTGATCAAGATGTCCAGGACCTCTGGCAGAAAAATAGGTCCACAACATTAAAGACCAAGCAGTATTTTTAACTGTGGACATGTGGTACTTTTTAGCTCTGAGTGCACCAAATCTACCTTGCGTGTTTGCTGTCAAAAAAATGTTTCATCTGTTTGGTTTTTAGAATTTTTTTGTCTGAAACCCTCCCAAACAGAGGTGTTGTTACAAGTGAATATTAATAATAATAATAATAATAATAATAATAATGTCTGCAACTCTCCAGCAGTGATCTCAAGCAATTCTCCTTAGAGGGTCTTTGGTAACTCGAAGTATCCTCCTCATCATGCATTACGACAATATAGACACGTCCTCTTCCATTGGAATTCTTAATTATAGCCCTGATGTTGAAAATGGGAGTTCTCAATGCTTTAGCTATTTTCTTACAGCCACTTTCTATTTTGTGACCCTCATCAATCTTTTGTTGTTGCTTGCTGCACATCAGGTGCCGTATTCACAAAACATTTTATCTTACCACTAAGAGTTTTCTCTTAAAACCTATTCACAAAGCTGCTGAGAGCAACTTTTACTAAGGAATAGAGAGAAGTTTTAAGCTAAGAGTAAAGCTTGGAACATACTCTGCAAGAACAAAGGAATTTGTTCGTTTTCTCGAGGTGGCAAGAACAAACTTCGTTCTGGCCAGGACATTCCATACTTCACGAGAACATCTCTGTTTCTCTGCATTATCCCCGCTCACTTTAAAATTCTGACCAATCACACAATAGTTCTCGGACACCCACAAAAAAAAAGTTCTGCTCAGACGATGTGTCGAGAACGAGCTGCGAGAACTCCCAAACCAGGGCTCTGAGAACAAAATTATGTCATTTTGTTCTCGCAGCCCTAGGAGCGAGAACTTTTTTCTCTGTTCTTGCGGAGTATGTAGCGACCTTAAGGGTGGGGTTGACCTCATTGCTATGGATGATGTCAACAGTGATTGGCTGATAGGGGAGGGGTCTCTGTCAGTGATTTAATTATATAAATATTTTGTTGAAGGTTTCATGTTATTATATTCAAATAAAATGTTTAAAATAAGAATTTTGCCATATTCAAATAAAGATTTTAAAATAAAAATGTTGCTATATATTCAAATAAAGATTTTAAAAAGTAGTAATTAAACTAATATATGTTCAGCTACAGTGAGGAAAATAAGTATTTGAACACCCTGCTATTTTGCAAGTTCTCCCACTTAGAAATCATGGAGGGTTCTGAAATTGTAATCGTAGGTGAATTGTAATCGTATTAAAAATCCAGAAATCACAATGTATGATTTTTTTAACTATTTATTTGTATGATACAGCTGCAAATAAGTATTTGAACACCTGAGAAAATCAATGTTAATATTTGGTACAGTAGCCTTTGTTTGCAATTACAGAGGTCAAGCGTTTACTGTAGTTTTTCAGCAGGTTTGCACACACTGCAGGAGGGATTTTGGCCCACTTGGCCCATACTGGGATGGTACTCATCATTCTTCTTCCTCCAAACACGTTTAGTGGAATTATGACCAAAAAGTTATATTTTGGTCTCATCTGACCACATGACTTTCTCCCATGACCCCTCTGGATCATCCAAATGGTCATTGGCAAACTTAAGACGGGCCTTGACATGTGCTGGTTTAAGCAGGAGAACCTTCCGTGCCATGCATGATTTCAAACTATGACGTCTTAGTGTATTACCAACAGTAACCTTGGAAACGGTGGTCCCAGCTCTTTTCAGGTCATTGACCAGCTCCTCCCATGTAGTTCTGGGCTGATTTCTCATCTTTCTTAGGATCATTGAGACCCCACGAGGTGAGATCTTGCATGGAGCCCCAGTCCAAGGGAGATTGACAGTCATGTTTAGCTTCTTCCATTTTCTAATGATTGCTCCAACAGTGGACCTTTTTTCACCAAGCTGCTTGGCAATTTCCCCGTAGCCCTTTCCAGCCTTGTGGAGGTGTACAATTTTGTCTCTAGTGTCTTTGGACAGCTCTTTGGCCTTGGCCATGTTAGTAGTTGGATTCTTACTGATTGTATGGGGTGGATAGGTGTCTTTATGCAGCTAACGACCTCAAACAGGTGCATCTAATTTAGGATAATAAATGGAGTGGAGGTGGACATTTTAAAGGCAGACTAACAGGTCTTTGAGGGTCAGAATTCTATCTGATAGACAGGTGTTCAAATACTTATTTGCAGCTGTATCATACAAATAAATAGTTAAAAAATCATACATTGTGATTTCGGGATTTTTTTTTTGATTATGTCTCTCACAGTGGACATACACCTACGATGACAATTTCAGACCCCTCCATGATTTCCAAGTGGGAGAACTTGCAAAAAAGCAGGGTGTTCAAATACTTATTTTCCTCACTGTAATTGTCAGCCTCTTATATGTCTGTTACATGAATTCAAGTGAAAATTATGTTTTATAAACTGTGGAGCACGTTCAAATGGTCTATATAATCAGCGCGAGAGGAGGTATATACACAGCAGAGAGCTGACTCACCAAGTTACCCTGACAGTTTTCTGCATCCCTCTGCCACCCTGTTCCTCACTCACGGTCTGCAATGCGGGGCAGAACTCTGGGTTTGGGCTAAATTCCAAGCTCGGAGCCCTCGATCCCCTTGGACAGTGCGCCTAATATATATTTTTTTATCTATTCGATCATTTGTAAGTGTGAACTCGTAAAAACAACTGCCACAGGTAATCTGACATTTTTTTTATTTTTAAATGAAAGATATTACATATATTATCACTATTGCTTCAATGTTGTATAGTGTCTTTGGGCGGATTGCGGCAACAGCCAGTATTGTTTAGTGATTTGGTAGTGACTTAGGAGTCCTCTTGATTTAGGAGCTAGTTTTAGTGCTAAAATGCTTTGTGAAATACAGTCCTAAAATTAGGACAGACACGCCCATTATTTTTAAGAGTTTCTCCTAAAAAGGCAAGTTAGGAGCTACTTTTACCTTTAAGATGTTTTGTGAATACGGCCCCTGAACTATATTTCTTGGTTTTACACATTTGGATGGATGATTAAGTGAATTTATAATCCTGTGAAACAGGAAGTCATGGCTGGACAATTTCATGTTTTGTCACCCCGGTGTGCTAAATTATTTTAATATGAATAGGAATATACTTCAGAAATATTTTACTCATAAAAATTTCTAGGGGTGCTAATATTTGTGGCCAACATGTAATGAAGAAAAACTGTGATTTTCTCCCCACTTTTAATTGTTTTACTTCAATAATTTTAAAATGCAATTTATATATATATACTAATCAGGCATAACATTATGACAGGGGAAGGGAATAACACTTATTATAACACTTATTATATCTTCATCATGGAACCTGTTAGTGGGGGGATATATTAGGCAAGTGAACATTTTGTCCTCAAAGTTGTGTTAGAATATATGTTAGAAGCAGGAAACATGGGTAAGCATAAGGATTTGAGCAAGTTTAACAAAATTGTGATGACTAGACGACTGGGTCAGAGCATCTCCAAAACTGCAGCTCTTGTGGGGTGTTCCCGGTCAGTGGTCTGTATCTAGCAAAAGTGGTCCAAGGAAGGAACAGTGGAAAACCGGCAACAGGGTCATGGCGGCCAAGGCTCATTGATCATTGGTAAGCGAAGGCTGGCCTGTCTGGTCCAATCAAACACACTGTAGATCAAATTGCTCAAGAAGTTAATGCTGGAGAATACACAGTGCATCGCCGCAGATCAGTTAGGGTGCCCATGCTGACCTCTGTCCACCTCAGAAAGCGCCAACAGTGGGTACGTGAGCATCAGAACTGGACCACTGAGCAATGGAAGAAGGTGGCCTGGTCTGATGAATTATGTTTTCTTTTGCATCATGTGGATGGCCGGGTGTGTGTGCATCGCTTACCTGGGGAACATATGGCACTAGGATGCACCATGAGAAGAAGGAAAGCCAGCGGAGGCAGTGTGATGCTTTGGGCAATGTTTTGCTGGGAAACCTTGGGTCCTGCCATCCATGTGGATGTTACTTAGACACGTACACCCTACTTAAACATTGTTGCAGACCATGTACACCCTTTCAAGGAAACGGTATTCCCTGGTGACTGTGGCCTCTTTCAGCAAGATAATGTGCCCTGCCAAAAAGCAAAAATGGTTCAGGAATGGTTTGAGGAGCACACAAGTTTGAGGTGTTGACTTGGCCTCCAAATTCCCCAGATCTCAATCCAATCGAGCATCTGTAGAATGTGCTGAACAAACAAGTCTGATCCATGGAGGCCCCACCTCGCAACTTACAGGACTTAAAGTATCTGCTGCTAACATCTTGGTGCCAGATACCACAGCACACCTTCAGGAGTCTAGTGGAGTCCATGCCTTAGCGGGTCAGGGGTGTTTTGGCAGCAAAAGGGGGACCAACACAATATTAGGAATAATGTTATGCCTGATCGGTGTATATACACAATACTAGTCCCTAGTCTTCTTTTTTTTTTTATAATTTAAACTTTTGGCTTTTTTTTACTGTTAAATTAAATAGTTCTGTGGTGTAACAAGTACCATTTTAAATGTTATAAGACTGTATTATAATTATTCAATAAGTAAGAAATGTTTTAAGTACTTTTACATGAAGTACAGTGGATGACACACACATGTCAACTAAGCTTTTTTAAAGAGAAATCATTACTTGAAAGATTTTCTGATTGCATTGGCAGTCAATATTTCCCTACAAGTTGTCACAAAAGCCTGCTGTTTCTCATAATAGGCAGCCTCATTAATAAACGTGGGGCATACTGTGCTGGCACCTTCATAAAGGATTGTTCTCCCATCGAAAGTTAGGAACATAGGGTCACCCCGGTTCAAAGGCTCCCAGTCACAGTCCTACACAGAAAGAGAAAGAAAAAGGAACGGAACCATTACTGTGGAAAACAAGTGAAGCCTGTGAGTCAAAACAAGCACAGAAAACATCTGAGTAATAGGACACATTTTTTTGCATGCGTTTTCCCTCTCCCTTTGTCCCTGTCATAAAGAGCAATTTATTTATGCGTTGCTCAAGGTCATGTTTTCCTTTTTTTTAAAGAAGAAAAAAAAACTGTTCTGTATGCATTTACTAGATAGTCCATTTAGAATACCTGTAGATGAGGATGCACCATAGCTGTGATGTTGCTGTTGGTGTCTCTGGGGTAGTCCATTCTCTCCTGGACTCTGAAAACTTCCACTGTACATGGAGGAAACTCTACACCTATGAAAGATTCAAAATCATAGAAAATTAGGTGATTCTCCTAAGAAAAAGGAAAAAGAGACATCATACTTTTTATAAAAATGTCTCATAGTTTTAACATTTTTAGTTTTAATAAAATGTCTCATATTTTTTGTCCATATAATGAAAGACCAAAACTGATTGGTTACTAACATTTTTAACAATATCTTAGTATTATGAGGGTGAGTAAATATTGAGAAAATTTTCCTTTTTGGGTGAACTGTCCCTTTAAATGAACAGTCCTTTAAAGAGATTGGATTTCAGATTCTGATTGGATTTCAGATTCTCTCATCATTTACTCATGCTATCCATGTATATGAATATCTTTCATCAGATAAATATGAATGATAAATATGAAAAGGATTTTTAGGAAAATAATCCATCTTGGTTGCTGCTTGAAAAACCATATAAAGTGATTGAGACAGTAATCTATACGACTCCAGTGGATGAATCAATGTCTTTTGAAGCAAAACAATAGTAGTGGGTCAGAAAAATACAATAATTTTAACTTTTTTAGTTATAAAAAATGAGCATTCATGAGGGGGACATCGTGATGAGTGATGTATGTGTGTTATAAAGTTTGCGCAAGTGGTAGTGGTCCTCTGTATTTCCTTGTTACTTCTCACGCAAGCTTCACAACGCACTTAAGTTGCATCACAACATCCCCCTCGATTGTCCATATGACAGAAGACCGGAAGCGCTGATATATATATATATATATATATATATATATATATATATATATATATATATATATAAAAGAATATTCTTTTTTTTTTTTTATACTTACAGCATTTTGCTTCAGAAGACATTGATTAATCTACTGAGTTCGTTTGGATTACCATCACAATCGCTCTGTGTGGTTTTTCAAATGTCAAATGAGCAGCAGCCAGGCATTCAATGGCATTGAATGGACTCGCAGTATTAAAAAATATATATATTTTCCTAAAAATCTTTGTTTGTCTTTTTCTGAAGAAAGAAAGTTAAATACACATGAAACCACTGAAACCGACTCAAAATTATGTAGTATACATGCCAGACCTGTATGTGACGCTGTAATTCTGCCACAGAAATACACAAAAAACGGAGAAGAAGAGTTGTGGCTAGATGGGGCTATAAGGGGCACAGCAATGGTCGGAAATGAGGCAAAATCTCACAATAAAATAACAATAAATAAATTTGCTACTTACCAGATTGTGTTTTATTAACGTCTACACCTACACCTACCCCAACCCTAAACCTACTCTTACAATCATTTAAAAAAATACCGGTTTCAGGCTCCTAAAACGTTGGATCCATCTTGACGAAAAGCTTATACGATACCAAATTTTTATGTATATAGCTAAATGCATCTCTGTGTGGAAGGGGCCTTAGTTTGCTGTGTTTATTGTAACGTGACATCAATGTTTAACGTGGTTGTGTGGAGTGTTATAAGTGAGGAGACAGGAGACAGAGATGCGTCGAGTCAGCTTTACTCTCCACATCAATTATTCACAAAACTGTACAGCAAGATGTAAACAACAGTCACACAACGTTAACCCGGAAGCGCTTAACTAGAAACCCCACTCCCTTAAAGGTACAGTCTCTGGGTGAATGTCTCTTTCAGTTTTAATTGTGGGTCACCACAGTTGTGTTATTTTGCTTATTCCTGTAATTTTCAGAATATTTCCGAGTTGGGTTTAAAATTAAAGATTATTTTGTTTCTTGGGTTCTCCTGTATCATGCACTGACACTTCTGTTGCGAGCGAAAATGCAATTCACAATAGATTATAAACATATATTAACGAGCATAGTTTATGTTTGTTGGTTGGATTTCAGGCAACATTCTTTTAGCCACTGGAGGTTGCTGGCATAGTCTTGAGCCTTTCCTTTGTATAGATCAGCCCTCCATTTGGCTCAGATTTCAGGACAACTTTATACCTGAGCTATATGTTATACCACCAACATGAAATCCAGGGCTGGACTTTTCTCATCCTTCACTGTTGTCACTCCTCCTTTTATCCTCCCGGAGCTTCTCTGTGGGACTTGAGACTCACAGGTGATGCTCATAACACTCGCTCCGTTCCCATGGCTCTCGGCCCGCTTGCCACAACATGCTTCATACACTCTTACTTTAGTGCAGATAGATATAGGCCACTTTCCCCAACCTGATTGAGATCTCAACTTCTAGGGTGGTATTAAGAGTCATGGTAGATCCAAGATAAGTGAACTTTCCCACATCATCGAATGCAACACTATTTAACAGAAAACAATCCGGGTTGGAAGCCTGTGACTTAGTGACAGTTTTCTCCAAGCTGATTGTGAGCCCAAAAACATAAAGTCAAGCCACATTTATTTATATAGTGCTTTATACAATAAAGATTGCTTCAAAGTAGCTTTACAGGTATAAACTGAAAAATAATGATTCAACGATGCAAACATTGCTGTAAAGCAGCTCTAAAAAGAAAATACTGTCATTGTAGCAATTGAGGCAAAAACAGACACATAATCACCGGTTACATTTACTAATATGTTTAAAATTCTTGTGCTTGGTAACTGACTTTCCCCCAACACACAACACAACAGAGAAGGATCCTCGGTTGCCCTGGAAACAATCAGATAGGACGTTTTACAATGTGAAAGAATTTGCAGAGAGAGAGATTTGCAGAGAGCTGAGACTCAGTCTTTCTGAACATTTCTAATACACCATCTTAAACTCATATATCCTATATATAACCACTTGAGAAATATATAAACATGTATCCAACTCATGATTTGTTTTTATAGGGTTTAATCTATGTGTTAATTCAATCTCTGTTGGATTGGTTTCAGAATTGCATACTATGGTTAACGAAAATCATGTGTACAGCATGTTTGGTGTCTACGAAGTTGAAATGTAAAGATCTGAATGATGGGGTATATGATATGTCAATCCTTGTGCAACATTAGTATTACAATGTTTAATAGCACCTTCCTCTGCAATTGAATCTGGTTTGAAACAAAGAGCTTCTTGGACACCCCAAAAATCTCATTGGTCAAGTCTACCACAAGGAGGGTGTGACCACCCCCAAGCTATAAAAGGAGAGATCTAAAATTCTTCCCTCTCTCTTCTTCTGCTTCACGGTCACGACCACACACCGGGCCACAGGCCTCACAAGGCCATGGACCAGAAGGCCCAAACACTGCACGCCATGTGCAATTTTCTCATCCTCAATGGATTCGAAGCAACCACGCAAACTCATCTTTTCTTCTTCATCCAATGCAGAAGAACTTGATCGCCACGTCAAAGCCATCGGACGGAACCCACAAACTTTCTCCTGCGATTTCACCTCAGACGGTCTTCTAAAGCTTAGGCTAAATGCAAGTAAAGTACGAAACAGAAATTGCTGTGTAGTTAGTAAAACTGTAAACTCTTTGTTCAGACAAAGAAGTTTATTAATGATGGTTCTTCACAAAGGTTCTAGACTTTCTGCATAACTCCATCAATCTGTTCTGACCATTTACTACATCCATTTTAACCTTACCTCTTGTCATGTATATATACACTGACCTAAAGGATTATTAGGAACACCTGTTCAATTTCTCATTAATGCAATTATCTAATCAACCAATCACATGGCAGTTGCTTCAATGCATTTAGGGGTGTGGTCCTGGTCAAGACAATCTCCTGAACTCCAAACTGAATGTCAGAATGGGAAAGAAAGGTGATTTAAGCAATTTTGAGCGTGGCATGGTTGTTGGTGCCAGACGGGCCGGTCTGAGTATTTCACAATCTGCTCAGTTACTGGGATTTTCACGCACAACCATTTCTAGGGTTTACAAAGAATGGTGTGAAAAGGGAAAAACATCCAGTATGCGGCAATCCTGTGGGCGAAAATGCCTTGTTGATGCTAGAGGTCACAGGAGAATGGGCTGACTGATTCAAGCTGATAGAAGAGCAACTTTGACTGAAATAACCACTCGTTACAACCAAGGTATGCAACATAAACAGAATGAGAACATGGATCCATCATGCCTTGTTACCACTGTGCAGGCTGGTGGGGGATGTTTTCTTGGCACACTTTGGGCCCCTTAGTGCCAATTGGGCATCGTTTAAATGCCACGGCCTACCTGAGCATTGTTTCTGACCATGTCCATCCCTTTATGACCACCATGTACCCATCCTCTGATGGCTACTTCCAGCAGGATAATGCACCATGTCACAAAGCTCGAATTATTTCAAATTGGTTTCTTGAACATGACAATGAGTTCACTGTACTAAAATGCCCCCCACAGTCACCAGATCTCAACCCAATAGAGCATCTTTGGGATGTGGTGGAATGGGAGCTTCGTGCCCTGGATGTGCATCCCACAAATCTCCATCAACTGCAAGATGCTATCCTATCAATATGGGCCAACATTTCTAAAGAATGCTTTCAGCACCTTGTTGAATCAATGCCACGTAGAATTAAGGCAGTTCTGAAGGCGAAAGGGGGTCAAACACAGTATTAGTATGGTGTTCCTAATAATCCTTTAGGTGAGTGTATATTGTGTATTTCATGTATGTCTACTGTTAGTTATAGTCTTGTTCCGTGATTTAGTTATTAAAGTTTGTGCACAATATATGTTGGTCCTGACTCCGTGCCTGCAAACATATTGTCCATTAAATGATCAATCTTGCTATGCGCTCTAGGCGCTTAGGTAAATTCAAAGAAATAATTATTTTTCTGTGGCCATGAAAAATATCCTTTTCTAAGAATTAAATTAATAATCAATACTGAACGTCCTTAGGGCGAACTGATGGAATGATTGTAATGTTATTGTAGCTACATCAAGTTAATCTATTTAACTGATTCAAATATTCATAATTAATCATAATGAATAATCATAATGAGTTATGAATAATTATTAATATTTCCCCTTAGAGCTAATTCGCTACATCATTGATCAGCTGAACTGACAGTTCAGTTCAATGACTGTGTAAAGATCTTCAAATATGAAACTCAAAATCCATAGCGGATGCAGCTTGACGCTTTTTCTAAAGAACTGGTTGAGACATTTGTAAGCAGGCATTGTATCAATCAGGGTTTTGTCCTCTTTTCTTTCCAAAAGTTTGTGGAGTAGCGTCATAGATCACATTACTTATGGCTTCCCATGTGTCAGGGTCTGGGGTATCGGTAATGTTTTACAATTTGGTTTTACAACATTTAGCTTCAGGTGATGACCGGAGAAGCATTTCTAATTGTCCATAGAATTGATCATTATCTGCTGGCTCTAATTTAAGACACATAGGTACATAGGCAGGTACATAGGCAGATATTACTAGAATACTACCCCATTGGCTGGTATTTAGCCTGAAGAATGATATCCTATCACTTATTGTAGTGGGTGTTTGTGTACAGCTGATTAGGTTGTTACGTATAGCGAATCCAGTACCATACAGCCTTGGTGACAGCTATCTTTCTAGCATTAATATTTTCGCAGACTGGACCTTTGTGAGCGGTCATTCCAGTGTGGTCATTGTCCTTACATTCCAAGTAGAGAAAATGAGTTTTGACATTTTGGGTGGGATAGAACACAAACCATTACACCCATTCTGTTAGTGAGTGGTAGCACATTATTGGTCAGGGGCTGCCTGACTTAAATCGGGCAGGAGCTTACCATGGATTGGCCCCTTCCCACTCTAGAATGAGATTCCTAGCGCCTGAGCCTCATCACCATTACTCTGGCTTATTATTGGTAACTACCTTAAACTGGGTTTTTGATTTCTTCAAAGTCATATACAGCCTTAGGTTTCCTCTACAGAAGAAGTGGTTTGTTGACTTGTTTGTCACTGCCAGGACAGTTTAAGATACCTTAGGTGGTCCTAACACTTATCAAAGGCTTCTCTCGTCCAGGCCACACTTGATCAGAGGATAGGCAATGCCAGTACATCTGAGAGACAAACCGGATGCTGGGGCTGCCAAAGGAGTTAGAAGTGCTGGGGCTCGAATGCCTTATTGGGGCCCCAGGTCCACTGAGTGGCCATTGACCTTCTTCTAGTAGGATACTAGTGAGAAGTTTCCTTTGCCCATAGAACGATGGTGGGAGCTAGGGGTGGGAATCTTAAGGCACTTAACGATTCGATCCGATTCTGGGAGTAACGATCCGATTCCCAAAACGATTCTTAATATACATTTTTGGTAAGTAATTATCCTGCTGTGCAAATACATGAACTTTACATTTTAACCAAAATTGGAGTTAATATGTGTTTTGTTTTTACTTAGAATATCTGTTTGACATTATTGCCATATTAGCCTAAAAATGATTATGAAGATTTATTTCAATACTTTTATTTTATTAACAAAGTTATATTCAAGATTAACAAGCTCTAATGAAACATATAAGCCATACAATTGCAAAGAACAATCATTAAGAATAAACAGTTCTCAATTTACAACTAAGTGTGACCATTTTTCAGTTTCTTTAGAACATTTTAACCAAAAATGTCTTTAAAGCAAAAATAAATTTAGGCTACTTTGGTTAGAGCCACAAAAAAAATATTTAAAACATAGGCTAATGCAGAAGAAAAACAACTTTAGCTGTCGCTGAGAAGCCAAATTCAGTGTGCGCATAACATCTCACATGAGAAAAGTTGCCGAGCTGCAACAGTCATGTTGGAGACATTTAACGAATCACTCACCAAAATGAAGTATTTGTTCAGAATTTTCCATTCGTTTGAAACATTGTGCAGTAGTTCGGCAATATTCAATAAGTCATTCCAAAAATTATGCCATGGATGTTGGTAGGTTTATGTCCCGGCCACCGCATCGGAGACATAGGAGTGTTATTAAGCATTAATGGCAAGGAAAGCGCCTTATAGCCTACTTGAGCACCGCTTCGTTATTTTGGCTCAGAATTTCGTTTGTTGGAAATATGAACTTAATTTAAAAATGCTTTTGAAATTAAAAACTTTGCATTTAATAGCCAAGATACATTTTTGAAATGGGGAGGCAGCCGCAGCGAGCGCAGACAGAGCGGCCAGAGAAACGGATGAGCGACTGCTGTAAGGCGTTTGTGCAAAACTGCACAAAAACTGCATAAAATGTGCAGGTGTTGAACCCTCTCACCGGGAAAAGTGTCCCCACGGGTGCGACGCCCCTGAGCAGATCATAGTTTGTCCATTTTATCTTAAACGAAGCCAATTCACCAGCATATGACCGTTCGCCTATCAACGAGTTTTTCTGTTTGGCAGGTGACCTCGCATGTGCGCACAGTGGTGAAGTGGCCTTTTGGTTACACTTTATTTTAAAGTGTCCTTGTTACAGTATAACTATGCATTTAAGTACTGAGTAATAATAAGTAAAGCCAAGAGGCATTTCCCATGAATAAAGGCTCATTGGTAAGATTGGACTCCAGGATGGCATCCGGTGGTTAACCTGTGCTGGTGGTGAGGATTGTTATATGGATTACACACTCCTATAGAAGACCTGTGAGTTAATAATTGCGGGCACACTGACACTGACTTAAATAGCAGGAAACGGTTTACAGGGGATGTCTCAATAGTACCCTATTGAGACCTCCCATTAATTATTAATCAGTGGCTTATGTAGAGATCCATTACATGCATGCAATAAAAACATGTGTATTATGCTTAGGTCATGTTGTATTTTTTCAGCTTTGGTTCCTTCAGTGGGAGTGGGATCCAGCTGGTCTAAAAAATTTTATAAAAACAAAACTTTTCTGTAAATAAGCCGGCCTACAGTATTTGCCAGCCTTGCTCTGTCCACTTGAGAAATTCAGAGTAGTGCATTTTCACATCTTGTACTGACTTACTGTCTTCATTAAATATGTCAATAATATGTTCTGACACTCACGCGATAAACATTCAGCATTGTAAAGCTGTCAGGTTTTTGAGTAGGCATGTGCAGAAACATGCGGTCACTAAAAATATAATTTTTCAAGTTGGTACAAAGAGTTTTGGACTTCTCAAATTATGATAGACTATGTGTTGCCATTTTATTTTTGAAAATCAATTCTGAATCATTGGATAACGAATGGCGATGCATCGATCTTTTCTCCCACCCTAGTGGGAGCCATCAACTATTGGTCAAAGTACCCTATTGAGACATCCCCTGTGTAACACGAATCCACTGGAGGCAAGTGTTTTGAACCCATGTGCAGCATTTATTAACAAAACTTAAAACAAAGACTTGGCAAAACATAAAACAAAGTCATGGCATGGCTAAACAAAACTCACCACCAACGGGTTACCACGTCAATAACAGACAAAGACACATGGCAAACATGAGGGCTTAAATACACACACTAATGACAAGACAAGTGACACCTGTGAACAGTGATGAGACAAAGAACCAATGACATGACACCAGATCACATGAGGGCATGGGAATCACATGACAAGACCAGGAAGTGCATGACAAACTCAAACATAACCAAGAACATGATAACTGAAAACAGAACCAAGAACAATGAACATGAACCAACACCAAAACACCCTGTGACACCCTGTAGACCGTTTCCTGCTATTTAAGTCAGTGTCAGTGTGCCCGCAGGTATTAACTCACAGGTCTTCTATAGGAGTGTGTAATCCATATAACAATTCTCACCACCAGCACAGGTTAACCACCGGATGCCATCCTGGAGTCCAATCTTACCAATGAGCCTTTATTCATGGGAAATGCCTCTTGGCTTTACTTACATTTACTCAGTACTTAAATGCATAGTTATACTGTAACAAGGACACTTTAAAATAAAGTGTAACCAAATGTTCCATTTTTGGTGAACAATCCCATTAATTATTAATCAGTGGCTTATGTAGAGATCCATTACATGCTATTCAACATGCATGCAATAAAAACATGTGTATTATGCTTAGGTCATGTTGTATTTTTTCAGCTTTGGTTCCTTCAGTGGGAGTGGGATCCAGCTGGTCTAAAATTTGTATAAAAACAAAACTTTTCTGTAAATAAGCCGACCTACAGTATTTGCCAGCCTTGCTCTGTCCACTTGAGAAATTCAGAGTAGTGCATTTTCCCATCTTGTACTGACTTACTGTCTTCATGAAATATGTCAATAATATGCTCTGACACTCACGCGATAAACATTCAGCATTGTAAAGCTGTCAGGTTTTTGAGTAGGCATGTGCAGAAACATGCGGTCACTAAAAATATAATTTTTCAGGTTGGTACAAAGAGTTTTGGACTTCTCAAATTATGATAGACTATGTGTTGCCATTTTATTTTCCTTCATTTTCTCACTATCTAGAATAAAAACATATTTCATGTAGTTTAAGTTAAAAGGGTTGACAAGTGTTGTTACAAAAGCTACATGACACCCTTAAAAGGAAGATGCATGCTAAAGTGCTCCTCATGTTTCACTATAAAGATTTTTATCTTTACATTTCTTCTATTATAAGTTCAATGTTTAATATTTTAAATAGTTGTTGTTGATCACTTGCAAAACATAGGTTTAAAGAAAATTGAAGGAAAAAAAACCTATACAGATTTTTTTCATAGTAATACATGCCATTACTTATATAAATGTATTGTGTAATATACACTACTGTTCAAAGTGAAATCAATACTTTTATTCAGCAAGGACACATTAAATTGTTCAAATAGATTATTCTGAAATTTCTATTCCCGAAAGAAATTCATCAAATTAGCATATCAGCATGCTTTCTGAAGGATCGTGACACTGAAGACTGAATGTGCCAAAAATGTTATTATTATTATCATTTTATTTATGTATTATTATATATATATAAATTATTATTAGCTATTTCACATCAAAAATTTGAAAATAGTATGTGGTTAGAGCATAATGTATGATACAGGTTTAAAAAACATCACATTCAATCTAATATGATTGGCTTTATAGGGCTCATACTGTACAGTATCTTGGTTAAGTTGAAAATTTGATTTTCAGGTCTATGCTCAAAAAGTGGGACTGATAAAACACATGACCATGTGGGAAAATGCCATGTGCATTCTGAAGTTATGAAAAAAGAATATACTATATGCAAATCTGTTTCGAAAGGAGCTTTATTTACCAAATCCCTTAAAGTTTAATATGAGAAATAGTTCAAACAACTGGATAATTTTGCTGTTAGCTTGTGTTCATAGCAGATGGCTCCTGTGTCAATCAAATCCCTGAGTCCCTTAATTAATAGTTTACATTATGTCAGATCTCCTGTTTTGCTTGTTATGTTGATGTGGTCCAAACGTGGATCAGCACTGGCAAATAGAAAGCACGTTTGAACGCTCACAATGAGACATTAATCCACAACAATGCGGCCCTTTTATACAGCATGCCATTACAAAACCCAGCAAGCTACTAATGACATGGAAACTAAGGTAAATTAAGATAAATTTAAGATAAATGCTTAAAAGAAGAAGTCTGTATTTCAAACTGGCTGAAATGCTGAGGTCGGGCAGTTCATATTTAAAACAGTGCTGGTTAACTCAATGACCTGAGAGTATAACTTCTCACTTCATCACTTTTAAATCATTACTTCATCACTTTTACTCTTACTTACTACTTACTCTACCAGTTCCTCTCAGACGAAACCTGCGCTCACTTTCTCCTTCTCATCTGTCCTCTATTGTGTCATCCTCTCTTCCCTCATCCACACAATTCTCATCTATGGATGTAAATACTTCAACAGACACTTTGTGTTCCACTTTAACTTCTTGTCTAGATAGTATCTGTCCTCTATCTTCTCAGATGAAGTCCATGTGGCTAAGTCTTAATTTTTCCACAGCATAATCAACAGCACTTCAAACGCACGCACACTTTTCAGAACATTCAACTCTCTCCTCTGTCCCCCTCCACCACCTCCCACCATCTCTCATTCTGCAAACGATTTTGCCCATTTCTTCACTGATAAAACAACAACCATCAGCAGTCAGTTCTCACCTCCACACACACACAGGATTCTAGATCAGCCACATCCACAGCCAGACATTTTCTCTCCTCCTTCTCTACACTCATGCAGCAGAAGTATCTAAACTTCTCCTCTCCAGCCTGTCCTCTAGGTCCCATCCCCTCACACCTTCTACAAGCCATCTCTCCTACACTCCTACAAGCACTCACACACATCATCAACACATCTCTCTGCACTGGCATTTTCCCTACCACATTCAAGCAGGCTCCGGTAACCCCACTGCTTAAAAATGAAACACATTAAACACATCACTTGTAGATAGCTATACAGACCTCTTTCTCTCCTACCACACTTGAACGAGTTGTTTTCAACCAGGTTTCATCTTCCTCTCACAGTATAACCAGCTAGACATCAACCAATTAGGTTTCAAAAGGGGCCAGTCAACAGAGCCAGTCATTACTATCGGTCACTAAAGCCCTGCGGATTGTGAAAGCTGGTTCCAAATCATCAGTCCTCATCCTCCTCAATCTGCTGCCCTTTGACACTGTGAATCATCAGATTCTTCTGTCCTCGTCTGTCCCTCTCATCACTGGGCATCACAGGAATTCCACTCCACTGGTTTGAGTCCTATCTTACAGTTAGTTCTTTCAAGGTTGCCTGAGCTTCTCGTCTTCCCTGCCAATCTCTACAATCTCTACTCCCTGCCGACTCTACAACACGATTTCACCATCAGCTAGGTTAATCCTTGATTACCCCTTCAAGAAAGGTCAGAAATCTTGGAGTATCCTTTGATGGCCAGCTGTCCTCCAAAGACCACATTTCAACATTCCTAACAGAGCATGCAACACAGCTTCTCGTCCAGGCCCTGGTCATTTCTAGGCTTGACAACTGCAATGCACTTCTGGCTGGACTTCCATCATGTGCGATCAAGATGCTTCAAATTATTCAGAACGCAGCAGCACGTCTTGTCTTCAACAAGCCCAAAAGGGCCCATGTCACACCTTTCTTCATCTCTCTGCACTGGGTACCACTCGCTGCTCGCATCAAGTTCAAGGCGTTGACACTTGCTTACTCAGCTCCCGCATACTTCCACTCGCTCCTACCAGGCTACACCCCCACCAGAAGCCTTCGCTCAGCACGTGGTACCATCACAGAGAGCCATGAAATCCCTGTCCAGAACATTTTCGTTCACTGTTCCTTGCTGGTAGAACAATTTCCCCACCTCCATCCAGAATGTAGAATCGCTGAAAACATTAATCAGTAATCTCTTCCGTGAGCACTTAAAAAAAAAAAAAAAAAAAAAAAAAAAAAAATATATATATATATATATATATATATATATATATATATATATATATATATATATATATATATATATATATATATATATATATATATATATATATATATATATATATATATATAAAAATTTCCTCTATTCCCTCCCTGTTCTCGATTATGCTACTCTAAGCAATGTCCAAAGCTTAGTATTTCAAGAACATTTTGTGATTTTTCTCCTCCTCATGACGGATCGCTTCCTGTATTCCTCAGTTGTAAGTTGCTTTGGATAAAGGCATCTGCTAAATGAATAAATGTAAATGTATAACGTTATGTCTTGAAATGTCATACACTTGGCAGAGAAACAGATGGCCATGGGGGAAAGAAATTCTAAACTATATGAAAAACCCATTATTACAATGCGCTATATCTCATCTAATTGTGTGACACATCTGAAAAACAACATTGTGATTCTATATGGTCACTGATTGCACATGATTATTATAGGTTTATATTAGAAAATAATATTATTGTCAGGGGTGCACATAAGTTTCTCAGTCTGGTTCTCATGAGAGCACCTGGAGAATCGGTTTGGTGTTCACACTGCACATAGTGTGAGCCCTTAAATATTACTATACAAAATAAAATAATTCATAATAGCATTATTGCGCTTTATTTAGTAAAAAAATGTAATAATAATAAACAAAATAATAAAATGTGATAATACTATTTTGTTTAAAAAAAAAAAAAAATTAATACATTTATTTATTTACACAAAAATAATACAATTATTTATAGTACACTTAAAAATACAATGCTATTATTTACATTTATTTATTTATTTTATATGAATTTTCAACATTTGTAAACCTAAAATCATCAAGCATGTCAGTACGCAAACGAGTGCTCCAAACTTATTTACCCAGCGCATTTTTTATTTTGGTCGTGCATGCGCACCACTTATGTGCACCCCTGACTATTGTATAAGAAATATAGGAAATAATCTTACTGTAGCCACCCCGGGTTGCCTTTGAAATCCCTTTATAACAACACATTCCAGGTTCAGTACACTAAGCATGCTGATCTCTGCTTAACTTCTATTGACCTCACCACTATTGAAAAGCTCAATGAAGTCCAGAGCATGCTTCATTATCGTCCTCATGGACTCAAATACATTGCTCCTCAAAACGCCCTGTGGCTGAGGGCCCACCTCAAGACCTGCAATAGAAACACATCTATATAAGTGTCATACATCTATCTCAACTGGTGGGTCATAATCCAACAAAGGGTCACAGGTCTGTTCTAATAGGGTCACAGACAGCAGTGTAAAATCATGTTAAAGGAGGTGCAACTATTACGGTAACACTTTACAACATGGGTGCATTAATACGCATTAATTCATTCTTAACTACTGGACAGATAATTATGAGTTAATGTATGGCTCATGAAGAATTAAACCATTCATCATGACTACCGCATCAGTAACTAATATTGAGTCTTATTTGATTAATAGATAAAGTAATAACACTTAGTATTAACTAAGTGTAAATTAATGTTAATTACCACAAAGCCATGCATGTCAACTTCCAGTTTTATGCTTTAATTAATCATTAGCTAATGATTTGCAAAGTAAAATTCCAGTTTTCTGATTGAGGTTATTGGTTAAAGTATTGTATTTGACAAAATAAATTTAATATTTGAAAAAAACATTTAATAAGGTAAATATAAAAACAAGAAATGCCCCTGGAAATCATTTCCAATGGAAAAATGTATTTCTGACCCTGTTATGTTTTGTTTCCACTTAAGGCCTCTTGAGTATTAATTCAGGGAAAAAAGGTGTCTCATCAAATAACACAGGATAAGCTCTAGACTAGAGGTCTACAGAATTATCTTTGGAGCTCTGAATGTTTTCATTATAACCAGACTTATCCCTGGTTATCCCACTTCTTAGTGGATGGTTGACTTTGAGAGGTAATATCAAACTATTTTATTAGATGTAATATTAAACTATTCAGCAGTCCAAACAGATTTGGGCTGCTGAATGTCCCAGGACTTTGTACTCACCAACTGGGTGTTTGGCCACAGAGCGTGTGGTTGAATACTTCAGCTCTGGGTGTTCGTTTAACAGTACTGAACAGGTGTGGGGGGCCATAACTTTCTGTATGGGGAGAAGAGCACAGGTGTAAAGATGACTTTTATTTGCTTAAGCCCTTATTTTATGACATTAAGCAAAATCTTTGTATTGGTATGTTTTGGTAAAGAATTTAATTCTCAGTATATGATTATGCAACAATTTTTTTCTCTCTAAATTTTAGGGTCGGTAAGATTAAAATGTGTTTGGAAGTAGTCACTTATTCTCACCAAGGCTGCATTTATTTGATCAAACATACACTAACAAAAATAAATATTGCAAAATAATACCATTTTTTTTTATAATTTTTACTTGTGGTGGGCATAGATAAAATTTTTTAATCTAGATTAATCTCACTGTAATCTTGGAATTAATCTAGATTAAAATGGCTCATTTGAATTCTGCTGAAGGCATTCAGAATATGTGTGCTCATAAGTGATCATTTGTCTTTTTGTAGTTTGAATAATAAATAACTTGTCCCTTTAAGACCTGACGCACGCATGGATCCCAAACACTGTTCCTGTGAGCTGGTTACGACTATGTTTACGTTAAAACTCACCAAGATGGGCATTGAGACATTTTTGAGTGTATTTGACCATTAATAAGCTGGAAAAAGGAGCTAATTTTTGTACTTGTATGTCAGAGGCGGCTTTATTACGGTATGTGTGTGTGCGCTTCAGATGCGAGCGCGAAATCTGCAGGAATTAGTAGAATTAACGTTATGTGCAACCCTGTGGTGCGAAATTCAGAACAGTCACACCAATACTAACATGCAGTCATGAGGAAAAATCCCGCATAACACACGTTCGCCATATTGGGTTAACCGGACCGAATGAGAGGAGGCGGTGCGTGTCAACTCGCTGTCGGTCGGAGAGGAGAGGAGAGCGCAGCTGATATTGATACTGTAGAAAATGAGTATCGTATTGTTTCAGATATTTCAGTATCGATACATATCGAAATATCAATATTTTGGACAACACTAGTAGGCATACACACAGGTTTGAAGACTCGTTCTCTCGCCCCCTACAGTGCAAATCGACTAGCTATACAGCCGCGCTAAAATATCAAGGTGAAAGTCATCATAGCTTGCGGAGTATAGACCCAGCTCCCAAACCAACTTTGAGAATAGATTAACGGCGATATTTTTTTTTACGCCCGATAAGAGTCTCACGTTAACGCAGCACGTTAACGCCGATAACGGCCCACCACTAATTTTTACATAATTTTCAAGATGCTTTGATGAATAGAAAGTTCAAAAGGACAGCATTTAAAATAAAAATCTTTTGTAACAATATAAATGTCTTTACTGCCACTTTTGATCACTCAATTTAATGCGTCTTTGCTGAATAAAACTATTAATTTCTTTAAAAACAATAAACAAAAAACAAAACACTCACACATATATATATATATATATATATATATATATATATATATATATATATATATATATATATATATATATATATATATATATATATATATATATATAAAACAAAATTATTTTAATAATGTACAGTATAATTGGATCTAGTTGCTTACTTTGATATAATGCACCATCTGAAGGTTGAAGAGGTCTGTTGAGCTTTCCAGAATAAGGGTAGAGCCCATGTTTGATGTTGTGTTGTGAAGGTCAAAGATGACATCATATGCATCCGAGCTTCCTTTGGGTCCGAACATCTGATTGATTTCTTTGGCCCTCTGGACTTCATATGGCAGCCCTTCAACATCAGGAGCACTGTGGATGGAAAGTGTCTTATCAATATTAATTTAAATTTACAATAATAATGAACAAAACACAAATAATTAACAAAATAATCCTTTTCAATGCATAATGCAAACAGAACGAAACATTTACTTAATTCAGCACTTGGACACTTAAATAAACACGTGCCAGTAAATTATAAGATGCTTAGAAGTTCAAATCTACTTAGGACCTTGAAACCTTTGTCCTAAAGAAAATAGCATACAGGAAACTGGGCAGCTATTGATGTTAAAATCTCTTGAATAGTAGTTAGGTGCAGATGTATCGTTAACTTCAACAGATAAGTGGTACAAAAGGATCAGCTATTACATAAATAATAACTAATTAACTTATTTAAAAAAATATTTACTGCTCCAACTGCTGAGTTAGAAAAAAAAGGGACGAGAAACATTCCTATTCTACAAAAAATGTATACACTTTGTTGCTACTAGGAATAAAATAAACCGCAGATATGCATAAAATAAGCACACAAACCAAGAGAGGACAGAAAAATAACAGAGAATTTCATCAAGCATTCCAGCTGGTCCAAAAAATAAATGGCATAAAAACAATTCAACATGTGAACATCTGTTGTGTGTGTTTTGAAGCCCCTCACAGTACATTGTAATGTATGCAGTGTTTCCTGATTGAACTTATCTCAATAAGCAGGCTCAATTGTATTTATAATTCCACCAAGGCATGTCAGTTTACAAAAGTACTTGTTTTTTCCCCACTGATACGAGACTGCAACGGCAGTGGGGAAGATGCATGGCCATTAATTTGTATTATTTTAAAGTTAGGCTTAGTTTTTACCTAAAACCTACCCCATTCAGTCGGTAATACACAAACGTGCATTTAATACAGTGGGCTTGAACAGCTCGCCCCAGGGTTTTTGCAGGTTTTATGAAGGTACATTTAAGACTTTAAATCAAATTAAATACCTTTTTAAGATCAAGTTTAGGGGAAAACAATAAGTCAATATTTTCTCTAAATGTCTAGGGAGAAACACAATGAGTTGTATTAGCAACACATCAGAGTTCGAAAATACAGACATCCATTACTTTTTAATTCATTTGACAAAAAAAGGTAGCTCGAATGAGTATGCTGCTCCCAATACTGCTTTTTATGTGTCTTCACTGAGCTTGAGTCTGGTCACTCTACCATAAAGCCCAGATAAACAGAGTGTTGCAGTGATGTTTGTCCTTCTGAAAGTTTCTCCCATCACCATATGAGATCATGGAGCATGACCATTAGCTTCTTGGTCACTACTCTAAAGAAGTGTCCATTCCTGGCCCCTTCTCCATTGAGATATACAGTTAGGCACATATATATTTGGACACAGGCATAATTTCCATACTCTTGACTCTGTATGCCACCCGAATAAAATTAAAATGAAACAACCAAGATGAATTTGTAGTGCAGACTTTCAGCTTTAATTCAAGGGGTTGAACAAAAATATCAAGTACAAATTTTAGGAACTGCAACCATTTTAATACACAGTCCCCCCATTTTCAGGGGCTCAAATGTAATTGGACAAATTAATATAATCATAAATAAAATGTTAATTTCTAATATTTTGTTAAGAATTCTTTGCAGGCAATGACTGCCTGAAGTCTGGAACCCATGGACATTACCAAAGACTGGGTTTCCTCCTTTCTGATGCTTTGCCAGGCTCTAACTGCAGCTGACTTCACTTGTTGTTTGTTCTTGGATCTTTCTGCCTTTAGTTTTGCCTTCAGCAAGTGAAATGCATGCTCGATCGGGTTGAGATCAGGTGATTGACTCAGCCATTGCAGAATATTCCATTTCTTTTCCTTAAAAAACTCCAGGGTTGCTTTTGCAGTGTGTTTTGGATCATTATCCATCTGTGCCGTGAAGCACGTCCAATCAACTTTGCTGCATTTGGCTTAATCTGGGCAGACACAATTCCTATACACTTCAGAATTCATCCGGCTGCTTCTGTCATCATCATCAATACCCACCAGTGATCCAGTGCCACTGGAAGCCATGCATGCCCATGCTATCACAATGCCTCCACCATGTTTTACGGATGACGTTGTGTGCTTTGGATCATGAGCTGTTCCAAGCCTTCTCCATACTTTTTTCTTCCCATCATTCTGGTACAGGTTGATCTTAGTTTCATCCATCCAAATAATACTTTTCCAGAACTGGTCAGGCTTTTTTAGATTTTTTTTTGTTGACAAAGATTAATCTGGCCTTTCTTGAGGCTTATGAATGGTTTGCACCTTGTGGTGAACCCTCTGTATTTGCTCTCATTAAGTCTTCTCTTGATTGTAGACTTTGACAATGACACGCCTACCTCCTGGAGAGTGTCCTTTATTTGGCTGGATGTTGTGAATGGGTTTTTCTTTACCATGGAGAGGATCATGCGATCATCTACCACTGTTTTCTTCCGTGGATGTCCAGGCCTTTTTATGTTGCTAAGCTCACCAGTGCATTCTTTTTTTCTTAGAATGTACCAAACTGTTGATTTGGCATTTATGTTGCCAAGCTCACCAGTGCATTCTTTTTTTCTTAGAATGTACCAAACTGTTGATTTGGCCACTCCTAATGTTCCTGCTATCTCTCTGATGGACTTTTGTTTTTGAAGCCTAATAATGGCCAGTTTGACTTGCATGGAGAGCTCCTTTGAACACATGATGTGGGTTCACAGCAGTAGATTCCAAAGGCAAATACCACACTTAGAATCAACTCCAGACCTTTTACCTGCTTAGGCCATGTCCACACTAATACGTTTTCGTTTCAAAACGTATATTTTTCCTGTCCACCTGTCCACACTGACTACTCTAAATTTGGATGCAAAATTAAAACTGAGTGTGCACTTTCAGCCCATATCCTCTATACAACCATAGCTTGAATATTTTTAGGTAAATACCGGGAAAAAAATTTGCCTGTGTCCAAATATATATGAACCTAATTGTACATGACATTTTGTGAACTGTTTTGTTTTCAGACAGTTTAACACTCAAAAGACATTCATTTTACAACCCTTAATTGGTCCTTCGTGGACACTTTTGGGCACGGGGGTCTGAGGTGTGACCTCAAATTTTTTTTTTTCATTTTTATAAATGTAATATCAATATCTTCAATAATATAAAAACTATCAATTTATGCAGTTTTTTTTTATTTTTGTTGAATTTTTGAATTTATTTACCACTAAAAGTACCATATTTTTATGAAAAATTTATCTATTTTTTATATTTAATATTAATTTAACTTAAGTATAAAAAACAATTCCAGTATGTTCAGAGAGCCAAAACTTAAAAATGTGATGACTTTGGTGACATCTGGTGACCTATGTTGGTATAAAATAAAAAAAATTCTAACTAGATGGCAATAATAGTACCCAATGGCAACATTAAGCATAGCTGCACAAAGGCTGAACTTTACAAACCAATGTTTTAACGAATTTAACCTCTTAAGTTTTACATTTTATCACAAGTTAAAATTGTAAATAAAATAAAAAAACATCTTTGTTGTTTTAGACTATACAAACATGCCAAAACATGCTTAGACAAATCTGACCGTGCAATAAGAAAAAGACAAAGTAGGAGATCATGCATCATTTATTTTTTTTAACAAAATCATTAAATTTAAATGCTCTGTTATTCGCTCATTCAATTCTTTATTTTTGTATGTGTGAGTGACACAGTGGATAAAAAAAAGCTTTGTTATAGGCTCATTGAATGCTTTGTGTGTGTGTGTGTGTGTGTGTGTGTCACATTCAGAATGCTGTACAGACTTGCCTCTTAATTTATGTGTATGTATGATTTGCATTGTGTTGGATTTATTTAATTTTTTTGGACAAATAATAAAAAAGCAGCTCTGAAATCTATTAAATTCCCATTAATTCCTATGGGTGCCCATTTTTGTCCACGAAGGCCCAATTAAGGAGGGGTTTTTTTTCAACCACTTAACATTATAAAAAGAAAATATTGATTTATAAATTGGAATTTTGTGTTCAGGGGGCAAATTTAGAAAAAGTAGCCAAGTCTTGTACCGCTCAGATTAAGGGAAGGATTTTTTAATTTAAATTAAAAAAAGATTTTGCCCACATTTGTCCAGAAGGTCCTTTGAGGGTTAATATAACTTTCTAAGAAGTCCAGTACAAAGAGTCAACAGCAGCTGTCACAGTTGGTGACAAGAATAATCCTAAGTAGGCTAGAGCATCCCTTTTAACATCGCTAGGTCCAACCTTCACAGACTTCACTAGTCCTTTGAAGGATGCAGCCTCTGAATTCCTCAATACAGCTGTACACTCAACGGCTAGAGAATACCCATAATGCACTGTGACGGTCACACCAAATTAATTCCCACTTCATGCCAGAAGATGACGCCCGCAGCTGAATCATCCATCCATCCATTTTCCAAATCGCTGGTTCAATGTGGCTACAGCATAATACCAAACAGCTATAAATTCCTTTTTACTTGTTTAATTAAGGTTTATATATGCTAATTTCCATAACAGAGATCAAGATAAATCTTTTCATCTTACTACTGGAGCTGTTTCAAATGATTATTAACAGCAAGCACAAACTCTGCAAAAGCGGTAGCCCTTCTGGTGCACTAAGTGTTCAAATTCACTCACTCGTTTTCACTGGCAGCATCTGAAAACTTAGGCAGCTGACTTGTTGCCTTGCTGCCCTATCAGGCAATGACTTTACAGGCAGCGTTTGCACACGAAGGTACCTCACGAAACGGATTTGGACAGACTTCTGAGGCAGGGTAATGGTTTAATGATCAACATCAAAATAGAGAGAGCTTTAGTAATAACTAAGTGAATATTTAATTACTACAATAGTAAATTCTCGCCAGGAATGACAGGAAAAGTGGAAAATGTTGGTCAAAATCTTTTACACAAACTAACCATCCAGCACAACTTTCAGACACCATCTTTATTTTTTTTTATAGCTCAACTGTTACAGAATGGAAAGCACAGGATTGTGGGATATCAAAGGCAGTGAAGGATACATATGCTGCCTTCAAAAATCAGTCAGATTAATATAGGAGACAGGAAGTGAAGCTAACACTGGATTAGGACGGGCCTTGCAGCATTTTTTAGTTTTTGCATGCAGCCATTTATTCCTGTGGACTTTATTAGTGGATAAATGTAGATAATATAGTGAAAGGTTATTTCAAACACAGCCAAAGTATAAGAGTGCATAGTAGGCTAAGATGTAAGTAGCAAAACATTTAACTATTTTACGATAGGTAGGCCTATGTTTATTAACCCATAATATACAGTGACGCAAACTTACTTAAATTGCTTTTTAAACTGAAATTCAACAAACACATATTTAAAATAGGCCAATTCAAGCTCCTCAAAAAGTTGCGCCGCTGTCATGGATATCAGCATGTTACGTTTTCTATGATGAAATAGCTATGGCGTTCCGAAGGGTTCTTTAATATGACTTTGCAACATGCACTCGTCTCAACGAACGTCTCACTCAACGTCTTAACTTTTTTTTTTTATTCTGCTATTTATTCCATTCAATTTAAGACGCAGACGAGGCGTAGACGTCACGCAAATCACGTGTGGCAGTGAAGTATCCACTCAGACGTTACGCGTCATTCACGTGTAGCCGTGAAGTTATAATTTTTTCTTCCGCTAACACGAAGTATAACGCGCTACTCAACACAGCTCAGTGCAGTGTGTCAGCGAATGCACAATTTACTTTCTCTTCACTCATTCCTCTCAATGAACGTGACATTTGCGTCGGTCTTATGCCGTGACGTCTGCGTCTGTGGTTTTATTTGAGAGTGTAAATGTGTGTGAATTCTTGTTTAATCCCACAAAGATAATATGTGGGGAAATGTTTTTGATAGCCTTTATAGGCCTATATATTTTTTTTATTATTATTGTTTTTGGGGTTGTTATTGTGTTTTTATCATGTATAATTTTAATGTGGCCTAGGCTACAACACTATAGAGCTGGACAACAGTGATCACCAACTCGATCAGGATTGCATTTACTGGTAAATAAAGAATAGAATAGTATGTCTGATATCCGAGATAATAGCCTACATGAATTAACTATTATAAACACAAAACAGTTTATGTCCTATGCCTCGCTATTTTACTGTAGTTCGTCGATTATTTCTTTAGGCTTATTTCTTTATTTAATTTTCGTAACAGCAGCATAATTAACCATTTGCCGAGTTCCGTTTCTAGAATGCTATATTGTTTAGTTATCAGCATATTTTTATTCCTAATGTTCAGCTTTACATATTAGTTATTAAACGGTTAATTTATTTAGCTTATTGTTCAATTGCAGTTACGAAGGTTTTACTAGTATTATAATAAGACTTTTTATCATGCAAACAGTCCTGGCTTCCATGGCTGGCCCTGACCCAATTTGCTGCCCTAGCCAAAATTTTACTTGGTGCCCCGTGTATCAAGGTTTAGCACTACATGTTATCAGTCTAAGTTGTGGAAACACTGGCACTGTTTTATTTTTGTAATGCATTGATGGGTTTTTTTATTTTTATTGTTGTTGATTTATATGATGTCCAGTCCATTCTACCACATCATTATATTCATGATATTATATTATTATTATTATATATTATTATATTATTATTATATATATTATTTTTATTTTTTAAAGGCTGATTATAGATAAACTATACAAAAATAGCACCTATGCCACATTACAGCCTAAACACAAATAGCAAGAGTAATTGCATCTCATTCATGCAGAAACTATTAATTGAGAAGTGTTTGTTTTCCAGTAGATGGCAGTAATCTTCCACTAAACTATGCACATTCATGTTTTCACCATGAATTAAACTGAGAAATGTGGATATTTAATGTGAATGTTTCATAAAATGTGGGTATTTTAAATAAATCTGTATATAAATATCATTACTAATTTCACCAAATACATTTTAAAATTGCCATATGTCCCCTTAAAACTGCACAACTGCAGAGTAAAAATATTAGGCTATTAATATAAAGTTAAGTCCTTTTTTACAGTCATTTTAAGGTTTAGGATGTTTCCATAAACACTGATATCACCCTGTGCAGGTCTTAAGGCCTGTACACACCGGGACGAATATCGCACGCGCTTATCGCCAGCGTTTTTCGTGACGTTTTTCGGCGCGTCTTGAGTGTTCACACCCAAGCGATTTCCACTGGCGTTGCGCCGAGTGAACGTGCACATTCAGTAGATGCGCTCCCGGTACACAAGGTGGTGCTGCGGCACTTTACGCTTCTGACACTCGCTTGTCACACAGAAGAAGAGGAGAGACAGTATTTACGTGCTTGCCAAAACCACAGATATATTATGTCTATGGCAAAACCATTCACACACTTTTTGCTAACTGGCAAGCAGCATTAGCAGCCCATCTTCTTCTTTGTCTACTTACTACTTCTTCGTTGTATCAGTGTGTGCTCGGCAAGACCGATTTTGTGCTTGAGCGCCACCAAGTCGTGTTTTACTGTCACTTCAGCAGCTCCAGGCACGTGAACAAAAGCGCGGATCTCATTGGTCGGACAGTTTTTTACGCGCCGCGTCAAAATAAAAAAACGAACCCGAGGCGTTTTTTTTTAAATGACGCTTTTACGCCTGGCGTTTTACGCGTCGGTGTGCACACTCACATTGGCGCCCATTGTTTAGTCACGAGGCGTTAAACGTCGGCGATAAACGCGCGCGAAAATCGTCCCGGTGTGAACAGGCCTTTAAATGCCTTAAAATAGATTTTTAGTGTAGGTGATTAATAAATAATTTTGCATATGTTTAATGCCTAACAATTAACGTGTCCATATCTTTTCCTTTAATTGTTTATTCATGTATAGTAATGATTTATAAAAAAAAAGAAAACTAAAACCAGTGTGAAATAAATGTTAAAAGCAAGAATAAGAAATTAATTGTACATGATTCCCTGCTTTCGCAAAAACAGTAGAATGAAACAGAGCTTACAATTGTTTTTTTGGTGTGTTTTTTTTACATTTTAAGAAACTCAAACAATAAATAGACCCACTGTTTTGTGACTTTACTGTGTAGCCTATAGTCTCAGTTCAAGCAGTTGGCTACGTGCACTGATCGATCATCTCTTCTACAGCACAAGAATGTCATATGTTGTTTAAGTGTGATAAAAACCATGGCAGAATTGAAAGAGTATCCCTGGCTCTAAAATGTTAATTCTCTGCTAAATTATATGCTAAATAATAATAATGAACTGCTCGTCTTTCTCTTTTACATTTATATATATTGATTTTGCAGACGCTTTTATCCAAAGTTTGAGGAATAAGGCATAGGGAGGGATATGGAGGTGTAACTGTTTTTATAATTCTGTTACCTGTCAGATCGCCTGTCAATCAAACTTCGGCGAAACGCTAAAACTAAGTATTACAACTATAAAATTATTACAAATTATAAATATTATTTACGTTAGCTAAATTACCCTGAATGTTTACTACGTTCTTTTGTGTTGGTCAAGAGACTCCAAGTGGTGAATACAAACATGAACATAAAACATAATAACTTTTCTAGCGCGAGTTCTTCATAAGTATCTGTGGATATGTTGACAAGAAACAACGGCAAACAAAACTTTTAAATATGATAATTTGTGTATATTAAAATTTGGTATTTGGAATAAAAAAAGCTATAGCTACACAAGCAAGGTAAAAGCACTTAATTGCTAATAAAACATAATTGAAGATCAGTGGTGAAAAAATAATAAAGAATGAATTGTGTGGAATGTACTGGAAACCCCCTTATCGAAAGCCAAATGGGTCAGAATTCGCATGCTTTTCACCACCGTATTAATATTAAAACGCCATTTTCATAACGCCGGCAAGCGTTAACTAAGCGGCGTCAGGCGTTAAGTTAACGTCTCACGCCGCCACGCGTTAAAATAACACCACTCACCGAAAGACACTAAGTTGACGCCACATGCCACTCAAAATGCAGATTTATGGGCTCTTCTACATGGGCACACCTCTACTAGGTTTGAGGACTCTACGGCAAGTCAGAGCATCCAGTTTGTAAGAGCGCGAAGATGGCAATGGTTTGCAACGTTAACACACTGTATATGATATATACTGTACAGTATATGTGAAGTGTAAATGCTCATACATATCAACACCAAACTACATGTTTTCCTGTTTTCTCATATTATACTGGATAGTGTGTGAAATTATAATTAAAGTAACAAAGTGAATGCACATTTACTTGTATCTGTACATATAACAAAGCAACATCAAAATCTTTCCACATAGCCTACACCAATTTGGGAAACACTAGTTAGGCTACTTCTCTACTTTAGGTTAATTCTCTAAACTGTTGACTGTTAACTAAATACAATAAATAAAAAACAGGATGTAGTCTATACTCTTTTGAAGTCAATGCCACTTAATATTGGTTCTACTGGTTCCCAAGTCTTCAGTCACACTGGTTTCGAATGGGTGAGTAGCCTAAATGATGACAGAATTTTTATTTTTGGATGGACTATACATTTGATCTATTATAATCTATTAGTAGGCTACTTGGAGAATAGTGATTCCCAAATTGGTGTATGTGGAAAGATTTTGATGTTGCTTTGTTATACCGGTATGTACAGACACAAGTAAATGTGCATTCACTTGTTACTTTAATTATAATTTCACACATATCCAGTATAATATGAGAAAACAGGAAAACGTGTAGTTTGGTGTTGATATGTATGAGCATTTACACTTCACATACAGTATATACAGTGTGTTAACATTGCAAACCATTGCCATCTTCGTGCTCTTACAATTACTGGATGCTCTGACTTGCCGTAGAGTCCTCAAACCTAGTAGAGGTGTGCCCATGTAGAAAAGGCCATAAATCTGCATTTTGAGTGGCGTGTGGCGTCAACTTAGCGTCTTTCTATACGCGTGGCGGCGTGAGACGTTAACGTAACGCCTGACGCCGCTTATTTAACGCTTGGCGGCGTTATGAAAACGGCGTTGTAATATTAATACGGCGATGAAAAGCACGCGAATTCTGACCCATTTGGCTTTCGATAGCAGACGACACGTTCATTGAGAGAGTGTATGAACGTTCTCTTTCATTGCGTTGAGGTCAGTCAAGCTATTTTCAAACGCGCTCTGTGTAAATGGCTCATTTACATGACAACACCACTGACTCGCGCGATAAAGTATCAATGGAGCGAGCAGTCAGCTGATCCGAGCCGCTCATGTCATGACTGTTGAGAAACGTGAGTGAAGCGTGATCTGGGTCACGAAGAGCCTTTAATAGGCTATTTATGGCGTTCCCGAAGGGTTCTTTAATATGACTTTGCAACATGCAATGTTTTTACTTAAAAAAAGCGCGAGACGAAAAAAATAGAGGTGCAACACAGCGGCTAAAGACGTCGAGCGTCATGTATGGTAACAAACAACACAAACGCACTTTAACGAGCTTTAAAGTTTTGCTAGTTTAAATACCATTGTTCTTACAACACAAATCTGTACTCTGTTTTATAAATGTGCCATTCATAAACGCGCCGGACTTGTACAGAAAATAACGTATCGCACTATATTTACCTGAGGTTCTCGGGCGTAAATGCTCTGTTCAAATCCGTGTTGATGTACCTGGTGCATTTCTCCACTGCTCTGGGGTTGCTTATGAACGGCTTGGTCACCAGTCTTTTTCTTTCTATTTCGGCTGCATTCTGTATCCACATATTTACCAGCATAATGCCGGACATCTCATTTCCATGTGTGCCTCCAAAAATAGCTACTCGTTTGGCTTCTTGTAAACAAGAAATATTTGTACGCGAACTCATTCCGAGAGCTGCACGGACGTGTGCGGTTCACAAAAGACTAGAGCGCAAAGTTTCCACACAACTGCTGTTTTCTCTAACCGCGCGTGCGATGACTGCTGTTTATATAATGGTATTGAAGGGTAAGCCTAACCCCCAAGCATAAGTGCGCCCGTCCGTGTCATCAACATTAAGCGCGCATGCTAGGTTTCAACAGATTCGCAGGTTGGTTTATGCCTTTATGGAGCGATCAGGATGTTCGCCGTTGTCACAGGATTATAAGCGGAGAAATAAAAAACACGGGCAGGTGCCCTATGCACATATAGACTATGCAAAGTAAATATAGTAGGTTAACTGAAAAGAAAACATGTGGCTTTCAGAGAACAGCATTTACTCTAACTCATCTGCAAATCAAATTAAAAGTTAAAAATGAAAGTAAATCAAATTAAAATAGGTTAATGGGATTTGAAATATATTAGTAGCTCTCTATAATGACAAGTATTAAAATACAAATAAAAATGACGTAAGCCTGGTTTCTCCCAAAGATTTATGCTGGGTTCCTTACCACCATCACATCTGGCTTGCTTGGTTGGGGACACTTAATATTTATCAATATCATTGACTGCAATGACAGGAGAACTGAACTGAATGATGACATCACTGTTTTCTGCAGAGCTGCTTTATAGTTGAATAGAACTAATTTCATGAACTTTACAGTTATTTAAACGAACTGAATCAACACTGAACTGTCTTCAGCAGAATGTTAAGTTAGTTAAAAACAACCTTAAATACAGTGAGGAAAATAAGTATTTGAACACCCTGCTATTTTGCAAGTTCTCCCACTTGGAGATCATGGAGGGGTCTGAAATTGTCATCGTAGGTGCATGTTCACTGTGAGAGACATAATCCAAAAAAATAATAATCCAGAAATAACAATATATGATTTTTTAACTATTTATTTGTATGATACAGCTGCAAATAAGTATTTGAATACCTGTCTATCAGCTAGAATTCTGACCCTCAAAGACCTGTTAGTCTTTAAAATGTCCACCTCCACTCCATTTATTATCCTAAATTAGATGCACCTGTTTGAGGTCGTTAGCTGCATAAAGACACCTGTCCACCCCATACAATCAGTAAGAATCCAACTATTAACATGGCCAAGACCAAAGAGCTGTCCAAAGACACTAGAGACAAAATTGTACACCTCCACAAGGCTGGAAAGGGCTACGGGGAAATTGCCAAGCAGCTTGGTGAAAAAAGGTCCACAGCAATCATTAGAAAATGGAAGAAGCTAAACATGACTGTCAATCTCCCTCGGACTGGGGCTCCATGCAAGATCTCACCTCGTGGGGTTTCAATGATCCTAAGAAAGGTGAGAAATCAGCCCAGAACTACACGGGAAGAGCTGGTCAATGACCTGAAAAGAGCTGGGACCATCGTTTCCAAGGTTACTGTTGGTAATACACTAAGACGTCATGGTTTGAAATCATGCATGGCACGGAAGGTTCCCCTGCTTAAACCAGCACATGTCAAGGCCCTTCTTAAAGGGTTAGTTCACCCAAAAATGAAAATAAAGTCAGTAATTACTCACCCTCATGTTGTTCCAACCATGTAAGACCTTCGTTCATCTTCAGAACATAATTTAGTATATTTTTGATGAAATCTGAGAGCTGTCTCACTCCTCCATAGGCTTTCAGAGGGACTGAAACTTGATGGCCCAGAATAGTAAGAAAAATAAAAACGTAATTTAAGGAGTCCAAATTACTACAGTGGCTCTGTATTAAGTCTATCATGCGACGAAAATACTTTTTGAGCGGAAAAACAACAAAAATAACGACTTTATCCCACTATATACTCTCTGACGAGAGTTCGCGGGAGTGCCACGACTCGCGCATGCGTCGTGGCACTCCCGCGAACTCTTGTCAGAGGCTCAAATTGAACAATAATAGTGGGATAAAGTCGTTATTTTTGTTGTTTTTCCGCTCAAAAAGTATTTTCGTCGCATGATAGACTTAATACAGAGCCACTGTAGTCATTTGGACTCCTTAAATGACGTTTTTACTTACTATTCTGGGCCATCAAGTTTCAGTCCCTCTGAAAGCCTATGGAGGAGTGAGACAGCTCTCAGATTTCATCAAAAATATACTAAATTATGTTCCGAAGATGAACGAAGGTCTTACATGGTTGGAACAACATGAGGGTGAGTAATTACTGACTTTATTTTCAATTTTGGGTGAACTAACCCTTTAAGTTTGCCAATGACCATTTGGATGATCCAGAACAGTCATGGGAATAAGTAATGTGGTCAGATGAGACCAAAATAGAACTTTTTGGTCATAATTCCACTAAACGTGTTTGGAGGAAGAAGAATGATGAGTACCATCCCAAGAACACCATCCCTACTGTGAAGCATGGGGGTGGTAGCATCATGCTTTGGGGGTGTTTTTCTGCACATGGGACAGGGCGACTGCACTGTATTAAGGAGAGGATGACCGGGGCCATGTATTGCGAGATTTTGGGGAACAACCTCCTTCCCTCAGTTAGAGCATTGAAGATGGGTCGAGGCTGGGTCTTCCAACATGACAATGACCCGAAGCACACAGCCAGGATAATCAAGGAGTGGCTCTGTAAGAAGCATATCAAGGTTCTGGCGTGGCCTAGCCAGTCTCCAGACCTAAACCCAATAGAGAATCTTTGGAGGGAGCTCAAACTCCGTGTTTCTCAGTGACAGGCCAGAAACCTGACTGATCTAGAGAAGATCTGTGTGGAGGAGTGGGCCAAAATCCCTCCTGCAGTGTGTGCAAACCTGGTGAAAAACTACAGGAAACGTTTGACCTCTGTAATTGCAAACAAAGGCTACTGTACCAAATATTAACATTGATTTGTCCAAATACTTATTTGCAGCTGTATCATACAAATAAATAGTTTAAAAATCATACATTGTGATTTCTGGATTTGTTTTTTTTTTAGATTGTCTCTCAGAGTGGACATGCACCTACGATGACAATTTCAGACCCCTCCTTGATTTCGAAGTGGGAGAACTTGCAAAATAGCAGGGTGTTCAAATACTTATTTTCCTCACTATAAATGTGCCTGAGTCAACTTTTTAAAAAAGTTCCAAAGTTGGAGCATTTCTAGTGAAGGAAAAGTATTCCATAATTTGGGGGGCTTTGAATGAAAAAATTCAGCATAAAGGCCTGTTCACACCGGGACGATTTTCGCGCGCGTTTATCGCCGACGTTTAACGCCTCGTGACTAAACAATGGGCGCCAATGTGAGTGTGCACACCGACGCGTAAAACGCCAGGCGTAAAAGCGTCATTTAAAAAAAAACGCCTCGGGTTCGTTTTTTTATTTTGACGCGGCGCGTAAAAAACTGTCCGACCAATGAGATCCGCGCTTTTGTTCACGTGCCTGGAGCTGCTGAAGTGACAGTAAAACACGACTTGGTGGCGCTCAAGCACAAAATCGGTCTTGCCGAGCACACACTGATACGACGAAGAAGTAGTAAGTAGACAAAGAAGAAGATGGGCTGCTAATGCTGCTTGCCAGTTAGCAAAAAGTGTGTGAATGGTTTTGCCATAGACATAATATATCTGTGGTTTTGGCAAGCACGTAAATACTGTCTCTCCTCTTCTTCTGTGTGACAAGCGAGTGTCAGAAGCGTAAAGTGCCGCAGCACCACCTTGTGTACCGGGAGCGCATCTACTGAATGTGCACGTTCACTCGGCGCAACGCCAGTGGAAATCGCTTGGGTGTGAACACTCAAGACGCGCCGAAAAACGTCACGAAAAACGCTGGCGATAAGCGCGTGCGATATTCGTCCCGGTGTGTACAGGCCTTAAGGTTGGTAAAGTGAAAGAGTAGCAGAATGGAGATACCTTGACAGAGTATAATGAGACCGCATACTACACTGATGCCATCCCAATGTCAAGCCAGTGCAACTATGAGAGCATTGGCGTTCTGCTCAAATGGAGAGGTATGGGTGAACACAATAGCTGCAGAGTTTTGAATATACTGAAGCCTATTTAAAGATTTAGCTGGGGGGCCATTTTATAAGCCTTTGCATCAGCACAAGAGAGAAATGGTCGAAGTCTGGCAATATTCCTGATATGATAGAAGGCGAATTTTGAGATGTTTTATATCCACATCAAATGTTAGCTGAGGATCAAAGTTGACACTGTCGTGGCAAAATTTCAACTAACGCCGCATTACTGAATAAGAGACAAAACCGTTCCCAATTGTCTTTATAAAGATTTAATTTTTTGCAAGAAATGAGTCACAGTCATACAGCCATCTTCAATGTCTGCAGAGTGCACTAACTAGACATAACAGAACTCAGCTTTTTATCAGTTTCCCAAACAAAGTCACTCCTCCTGTAAATTTCCACACATGACAAGAAAAGCAGCACTTGCTCAAATCCCGAGTGTGCTGTTCATTTTAACTCTGATCCCTACGTTTAGGCCATCCTGACCCCTGAGTGTCCAATCCCAGTCTTCATGTCTCCTGTACAAAACATGTTTTCCATGTGTAAGTGTAGAACGTGTTCTCTATATTCTGTATATGACCTTTTACCTAGTAAGCTGGTTCTGTCTGAATATATGCAAATCAATAAACATTTCATGCGCAATGTTTAATGTATAGCTATGATTAAATTTTCCCATAACAACACCAAGATTCCAAACCTGTTAAGTGGGAAGTACCATGTTGGAATCAACAAACAATATAATATGATAGCTACCATCATATTATATAAGTTTAGTTTTGGAGCCATTCAGGAAGCTATGCTGCATCAAATTCCGATTTCTTTTAAACACTCTACACACTCAGCTAACATGCAGCAGACATCAGGGCTATAGTGATGTAAATGTCAGTATCATCAGTATAGCAGTAATACCCAAGGCCAGGGCTGTACGTTTAACTTTTTTTTTGCACATAGAACTAGTGCTGAGGTTGAACGTTTTGTAGCACAGGTCAGCACAATTGTAGCACAAGTATAACATACGTTACATCTCATGAAACAACCACAAGTAGCACAGTGCATCACTTAAACAGGTAGGTGACTTGCAAAAGGGCTGAAAATGTCTCATACAGGGCACGCAAAATCCAGCCCTTAACAAGAAAACTTTTCAGACAAACATTTTCTTTAATGCCCAAAATGGCAAACTGCAGGAACGTAACACTTATTGCTTAACATTGTCAATGTTGTTTATATAGCTCAATATCTCTGACTACAATACAAACAACATCCATTTACAATTCAACCTCAGAACATTATTCAATTTAAAGATCTACACTTCTCATTTTCATTCATGGAGATAACATGGAAAATGTGCCACACATAGTGGATGATTTCTGCCACCTGTTGGTAAACAAGCACTTTTAAAAAAAAAATGGCATGAAATTACCATTATAACCAGAATATAGCTGCAGATGTCCACTCATTAGCTCATTTGCCATAATTATTTTCAAAGATGATTAAATTACTATTATAGCAAACTTTAGTACTTTTATTGTTCTGAAGTATGATGGCAAGTACAGGAAAAGTCACAGTCCCATGCCATTTAGATGAAGGGATTTTAGACCCCAACAGCCTAGAAGGGTTCATTATTTAACTACTGTGATTACTTGTAAATACAAAATTAATTTAATTATTTATACCAATAATGTAATAAATTATTTGAAAAATGCATTAAATAGCTTGTTTTAAAAAAACTAATATTTTAATATTTTTTTTCTTTAACAGTAGAACCTGCTAAACGTAATTCAGCCAATTTTGTGCACTGAGCTATTTTGACATAGGCTTGTCAGATGTTTTGTCCAGTCCGTTGCAATGATTATCACTGTCAATCATAGCAATTTCAGGAGGGACTCTACAGAATTTAGCAGATTCACTCCTGCAATTAAATGTGTCGGTCAGTAGCTGGTCGTTTGCAAGACAAAAGTTTTCTTTAAAACTTTGAATGGATTATACAGAGAAAAAAGCGCCCGTTTGCAGCACGCCTGAGCTCACGCAAAACTTTAAACTACACACCACCGCACAATCAATCTCATTTATATCGTATCTAAGCTTTGGTTTTATGATGAGCGAATTTGCCAGTGTGTAGGTCTCAACCAGTTAACCTGTGCTAAACAAATACTCATGTTTTTGCACGCATGTGGCTTAGACTAACCTCACACATGAACAAGCAGCTGTGTTTTGCATGCATGCTACTCAAGCGAATGTATTCATTAGACAGACCAATTTTGTTGTTACACTGTACAGCCCTCCCCAAGGCAATACTTTTGCTAATAATCTGGCCAAGTAGAAGCATGTGAAAAATAGAGTTGGGCCCAACACTGAACCCTGAGGAACTCCCTCTAAAATAAAGATTATAACACCAGTCAGAGTACTGTTGTATTGGCAATCACAGTGGTGCTGAAATTCATAACAATAGCACAATTGTGAGTGTATTTTATACATCATAAGCTTAAATATCGAAATTCTGTGCTCAGTCTAGATGAAAGTGTATAATATGGCTGCACAATGGATGAATAAACTGGATGAATTTATATTTTATTTAAAATAAATCTACATGTCTACAAAACAAAAGGTAAAAAGGTAAATCAATGTACAGGTGTTATTTCAGAAAATATGTTGGTAATCCAATGAACCGCCAAAATACTTTTTTTTGTGTATTTAATTTGGCTTTTCACAAACAATTCTTTAAAAAAAAAAAAATTATAATAAATAAAAAAATGGTTTATACATTTCCATTTGACAAATGGCATCTGTAAATTGGTACTGCTTTCCTATTAATCTTTTATGACCATTCATCCTGAACAGAAAATCTTTTACCAACACTTTTGGCTAATGTTCTCTTAAACATCTGAGAAGTGAAGATCGGCTTGTTTTTCTTCTGACGGTCTAAAACAACAACAGATCAACCTCTGTGTAATTATTTTCAATCATTTTCCTCTTCCTGTGCTCTTTCTTGTAGCTAATACACCATCATTATGAAGAAAATGATCAGTGCTTATATATTTTCGTATGTTGTTTGTGCAACAACACATCAGTCTGAGATATAGATGGTTCTCTTGATTCGTCCTTTAGGTTATTCTCTTCATATGCATCAGATTTTCTGTACGACTGAACAAAGATATTCCCATTACACTCAGTTTGAACAGAACCTGCTCTGTCATGACACCAAGTCTTTTGGGTGTGTCAATTTACCGCTATAGGCAAGTCAATGTTAGGAAACATGGAGATTTCCTTATTCCTTTGCATTATCTGCAGAAACTCCAGAAACTCACAATGAGGTAATAATGCTGGCCTGTCGGTCTGCATTGCTGTCGTATGATTGAATCAATCCCGTCTGTTCATAATTCTGGGCTATTGTCCAGTATGTGACAATCTTTCATTAATTTCCTCAATGTTTTTTTCTCTCAGATTGTTTCGACATCGGACTCTGAGGCTTTTCAAACTGCACTCTATGATAAGAACATTCCAAAATCAATTCACCGCCTACATTTGTGATGCAATCAGAATTTTTTTTTTCTTCATCTTCCTCTCGGGTGTTACAGTTTCTTGCATTTGTGCAGCAGAAGAGCTAAAGTCAGAACTGTAATTAATGGAAAAACATGACAGGTTCCTCTTCCTTTTGCATTTGGTGTCATTTAATTTAGCTTCTGTATTAATTTCCAAATGTTCAATATCACTTGGCCTTTCTTCAATTGACTGTTGAGTAGTTGCAAACTGGGACCCCAAACTCGCATCCAGAACAAAATAAACAGATTCATACTCACACTCTTCACTGCCATTCTGCTTATTTCTTTTTTTTAAATACAGATTTGAATCTAGTTACATTAGGTGATAGACATTGTTCAATTTGCTCTGATGTCTGTAAATGCTCAGGGCAATCAGTCTCAGTAGCTTCAAAAGTTTAAATTTACAGGATATCTGTAGCACTATTTTCCTCTATGTATGCAGTCTTTTTCTCTTTTTCTTTTCTCTTCTTTTTTGTTCTTTTGAGTGTCAGTTCAGTAGTTTGTGACTCATTGAACTGATCGGTCTCAACCAAATGAACATTGTCCATACTATGAATAACTGCATTAGTCTCTGCATCCACCTGCTCTTTTAATATGTGCTTTTTCTTCTTGTTCCGTTTATACTTACTGCACAATGCGTTATCTGAAAGGACAGAAGAATTATTTTTTTCCTCAAGTTCTGCAGTGTTTACTGACTGCAAGTCTAACGCAGCATTTCCCAGTCCAATGAGGTCATCAACTTGAGATGGAGAACTTGCATTCTGACTTTTCTTTTTGCGTTTGGCAACATTTAATATATGTGCTGAATAACAGTCCAAATGTTCGGCTGCATTGCTCTGCCTTCTTTCAATCATCTTTTGTGCACTCAGTCCAATGACATCAAACTGAGACACAGAACTCGCATCCAGATTCAAATCAACAGATTCATATGGACGTTTACTCTGATCCTTTTTTTTCTTCCCCGAGTTAAATTTAGTTACACTGGGTGATGGACATCTTGTAATTCCCTCTGATGACTGTAAATGCCCAGTCTGATTGACCCCAGTGGAATGAATCCCATTATTTCCTCTCATTTCTGGAGGTCTATCATCCATGTGCTCCAAAATTTCATTTGATGAGCTAACTGTTGTTCTTTCTCTGTCCTTGTTTGCTCTCTTCTTTTTGGTTCTTCTGGATAGCAAATCAGTAGTTTGTGACTGTTGAAACTGCATAATGTCCTTAATATCTGAAGCAAGCTCTATTGTTTTTCGCATTTTTAGTTTCTGCTTTTTTGCCTTTTTCTGTTTGTCCTTTGTGATAACGGTGTCATCTGAACCCAAATGATTTGGTTCTGTTGTGCTCTCTGACTGCATGCCTGACACTTGTTTTTCCAGTCCAATAATGTCATCAATTTGAGATGGAGAACTTGCATTCTGACTTCTCTTCTTGTGTTTAGCAACCTTTAATATACTTGCTGTATTACCTTCCAAATGTTGAGCTGCATTGTCATTGCTCCGCCTTTCTTCAATGACCTGATCTTCCTGTTGTTCAACCACTCTGAGACTAGCATCAAACTGAGACAAAGAACTCACTTCCAGATTCAAATCAACAGATTCATATGGACGTTCCTCACTCCGATCCCTTTTTTTCTTCTTTTTCTTCCCTGAGCTAAATCTAGTAACACTGGGTGATGGATATCTTGTAATTCCCTCTGATGACTGTAAATGTGCAGTCTGATTGGCCTCAGTGGAATGAATCACATTATTTCCTCTCATTTCTAGAGGGCTATCATCCATGTGCTCCAAAAGTTCATTTGATGAGCTAACTGTTGTTCTTTCTCTGTCCTTGTTTGCTCTCTTCTTTTTGGTTCTTCTGGATAGCAAATCAGTAGTTTGTGACTCACTGTATTGAAACTGCATAATGTCCTTAAAATCTGAAGCAAGCTCTATTGTTTTTCGCTCTTTTAGTTTCTGCTTTTTTGCCTTTTTCTGTTTGTCCTTTGTGATAACAGTGTCATCTGAACCCAAATGATTTGGTTCTGCTGTGCTCTCTGACTGCATGCCTGACACTTGTTTTTCCAGTCCAATGTCATAAATTTGAGATGGAGAACTTACATTCTGACTTTTCTTCTTGTTTTTGGCAACCTTTAATATAATTGCTTTATTACTTTCCAAATATTCAGCTGCATTGTCATTGCTCCACCTTTCTTCAATGGCCTGATCTTCCTGTTGTTCAACCACTCTGAGACCAGCATCAAACTGAGACATAGAACTTGCATTCAGATCAACAGATTCATATTGAGAGTTTTCTGTCTCATCTCTTTTTTTCTTCTTTTTCTTCTTCACTGATTTTAATCTAGTTACATTAGGTGATGGACACCCTGTAACTTCCTCTGATGTCTGCATATGCTTAGGTTGACCAGTCTCAGGAGCGTCACTGGATTGATTCCCTTCATTTACTCTCAACTCTGCTGGTCTATCAGAGTCCAATGTTTCGTTTGATGGAATGTCTGTAGCACTATTCTCCACTACATATGCAGTCTTTGTCCACTCTTTGTCTTTTCTCTTCTTTTTTTTTCTTTTGAGTGTCAGCTCAGTAGTTTGTGGCTCACTGAACTGGACTCCCTCAACCGACTCTTTTTCTACACCAGGCTCCGCATCCTCACGCTCTTTTAATTTGTCCATGTTCATCTTTTTCCTCTTAGCCTTTTCGATGACAGTGCTATCTGCCACCGTAGATAAAATAATTTCCTCCAAGAGCTCAGCCGTCTCTTCTGACTGTAAAACTGATGCTGCCCTTTTCTCTTTGTTTATTACTCTTTTCTCCACATCACATAATTCCCCATTTTCTCTGCACGTTTTAAGTTCAGTGACATCAATCTGACTCGCATCTACATTTGTATCACATTCTATTAAAATAGTAGCACCCATTTTCTTCTTTCCCTTTCTTTTTCGTTTAAGAAAGCTCATTCCACCATTTTTAAACAAAGGACTATCTTGAGTATCTGTTTCGATCTCTACCATCGTTCTTTGTTTACCCACGATAAAATGTTCACAGGAACGTGAGTAAATTTCCCTTAATGGTTCATCAGCTAGTGGTAAATGTTTAGATGATGGTTGCACATTCACAGTCTCTATTCCTGTAACTTCAGTATCCTTATGAGAGCTTGACATTGATTTTCTCTTTTTATTTTTATGCCTCGTTTTATCCTCTGTTGACATCAGTTCAGTATGTAGGACAGCAGGACTCGGACCCATCTTGTGGGATTCAGAGCGTTTGGTATGGTTGACGTCTTGAATTGTAAACTGCTTGGTTGTTGGTCTTGGATCAAACACAGACACATATTCTCCTTCCATCTCTAATTGAGTAATGTCACTTTCGTCGTACTCACATGCACGACGTTCACCATCACACCATCTGGGTGTTCCTAGTCCAAATACGGAGTCAAACTGTCCTTCAGTCTCTATTTGAGTTACATCGCTGTCTTGATTGCTCTCCTCCATGTTCGCTGTAATGGATGCAGTTTTATTCATTTGACTGTTCTTATGTTTCTGACTGTTCAATGGCATGAATAAATCCACTGAACCAATGTCACTGTCAGTCTGTTGAATTTCATTCTGTACAGAAATGTCTCCTTGTGGTGGAAAGAAGAAATTGCTTTTGTTGGGCAGGCAATTGTCAGTTCCTGACCTCATGTCATCCTCCTGCTCCATTTGAGTGACTGACTCTACAGAGTGTCTCTGTGTCTCTTCAATTACCACAAAATTATTTCCATGCGAGTTCTTAGCACACTGGATGATCTGATTATTAAGTGGTTGTCCACAATTGGAAGAATCTAAGTCTTCAGCATCTGAACATGAAGCTAAAACCTCATGTATCTCATGTTTTTCCTGCTCCTCAGAGAGAGACACGCAGGAAGATTCTGATAATGTCCTGACTATAGCTTTGCTTTTAGGAACTTTGCGTTTGTGTTTTCTTTTGTTCTCTTTTCCATTGACATTAAGAAACTGTTCTTCATTGTCTTTTGACAGTGAATCCTGAATCCTCTTTTCCAATATGGATTGCGCAAGCCATTTTTGCGTGTTTCCTTTATAACTTGGAACAAAAATGGTTTTATCCTGAAATAAAAGGTAAAAAACAGATTAGTACACTGTTTTATCCATACACACACACATATACACTCACCTAAAGGATTATTAGGAACACCTGTTCAATTTCTCATTAATGCAATTATCTAATCAACCAATCACATGGCAGTTGCTTAAATGCATTTAGGGGTGTGGTCCTGGTCAAGAAAATCTCCTGAACTCCAAACTGAATGTCCGAATGGGAAAGAAAGGTGATTTAAGCAATTTTGAGCGTGGCATGGTTGTTGGTGCCAGACGGGCCGGTCTGAGTATTTCACAATCTGCTCAGTTACTGGGATTTTCACGCACAACCATTTCTAGGATTTACAAAGAATGGTGTGAAAAGGGAAGAACATCCAGTATGCTGCTAGCCTGGATGCCAGACGAACTTAGCCACGCCCACAAAAGATTTTGCACGGGCAGTTCGGTCTGGACTTGATCCATAGAGAAGTCTCCGGGAAAAATGGCATTTGGGGGGTAAAATATGAGTTATTTTGGCACGGCTGCTAAATTTCGCATTCCTGGGTCTGTATATCACATAATTGGGGTTGCTTCAACCCGCGGACTTGGCAACAGTGCAGTTGAGTTCTGTTGACATTTGACAACTAACGTTATGCGTCGCTCCGTTGCTCTGATTGGTTGTAGGTCTATCCAATTGAGGTCTTTCCTGGTTCGGTTGAAACACGCCCCATAATCACAGCCCAACGGAGCAGTATCAGACTCAAATTCTGACTAGAATTGAGTATGACGACGTCAGACTAGTATGTCCTGTGGGCGAAAATGTCTTGTTTTTTTTTTTTTTGATCAAAATTTTTTATTTGAATTTATTCTCAATCAGGAACTTATCAATGTCTCCATGAACTATGTACAAACAGATGCCATGAAAAGTGTCTGCAAAGCAAAAAAATAAATCAATAAATCAATAACTAAAATAATAATAAATCAATAACTAATGAATAAAAACAGTAAATTATACATGAGCATACATATGCAGAGAAAAAGGAAAAATGGAATGTCATCATTTCAATTTATCTAACAGCAACTTTGCAATAGTTGACCAACTCTGAATAGTTTTTTCTTTTGCGCCATTGAGCTTAGCAGTGGTACCTTCTAGTAAGACAATGTCTCTAAAATAAGATAACCAGAGGAAAGTTGTAGGAGTGGCTGGTTCTATCCATAGCTTAAGAATAGTCTTTTTGGCAGCAGTGCTTGCTGCCAATAAGGTCCTGCTTTGGTGAGCATTAAGCTGGAGAGCGGAATCATCTAAAAGTAGAAATAACACAGGGTCCAGAGGTATATCCAAATGTAGAATGTCCGAAAGCACAGTACATACAAAAGTCCACAAAGGAATCACTGTGGGGCATTCCCAAAACATGTGCAAATAAGAGCCTACTATAGATGAATCACATAAATGACAGTATTGATTAGCTCTGACATGCATCTTATACAGCACACTAGGAGTGATATAGGCTCTATTAATACATTTGTAGTGAATCATCTGGTGTGCCAGGTTCTTAGATGCAGTGAAACATCTGGCCCATACCACACCCCAGTCAGGTTTAGCTAAACCTTCCTTTTCCCAGGAGTAGACTGCTGGAATATAAGAGTACTGCATTAAAAGAGCAGAATTATAAACCTCAGAAACTAAGCCATTGACGGGGGTGTCAGGGCCCAGCCACACCCACAGGGGATGCGGCAGGATGCTAGTAGCCCAGGGGACCCCATAAGCTTTCAGGGCTGACCTTAATCTTAAATATAAGAAGAAAGAGAATCCAGGTAAAGAAAATTCTGTACTTAAGTCCTGGAACGATTTGATGCCCCCGTCACTGAAAATGTCATTCAGGGTGTGAACACCTAAGTCAGACCAAGCTTTAAAAACAAAGGGTTTGTTACCAGTCTGCAAACAAGTATTATTCCATAATGGAGTTATCTTGGTGTATAAGAAGGGGCCTCCCATAATTTTCTCAACCTTTTTCCACACATCAAGGGTGTATTCGACAATTGGTCCAAAATTTTTCTTAGAACATTTAGAAACACCTGAAAAAGGTAGATCTTGTAGGTCAATAGGATGGGCAATGTTGGCTTCTAAATCTCGCCATGGAACCAAGGAATCAGGATTAACCCAGGTCTTAATTGGTCTTATTTGAAATGCTATGTTATATAATTTGAAGTCAGGAAATGATAGACCCCCATCAAGTTTCTTACGCTGCATTGTCTTGAGTCGAATTCTGGGTTTTTTCTTATTCCAGATAAATCTAGAAATAGTCGTGTTGAGCTCCTTGAAAAAACATTCAGGCGGTGCCAAAGGCAACATAGAGAACAGAAAATTGACTCTAGGAAGTATGTTCATTTTAATAATGGATATTCTTCCATGAAGAGCTAAACATAAGGGGGACCACCGATCAAGATCTTCTTTGATCTTATTCAGAAGGGTTTGATAATTACCTTTAGAAATTAGATTAAATGAAGGAGATATGGAGATACCCAAATATGTAAACTGTTTAACTATAGGAATCATGGGAGGTAGGTTATTAGATTCCTGTCTCGCTGAGTCATTAAGAGGTGTTAAGGCAGATTTATTCCAATTAATTTTGTAACCAGAGAGAGAACCAAATTTTTCAAAAAGCTTTAAGCATTCAGGAACGGACACAGAAATATTGGAAATATAGAGCAAAATGTCGTCAGCATAAAGAGAGATTTTATGCAAAGTATTTACACAGATAATGGGTTGTATAGTTGGCGACTGACGTACAGCTTGAGCCAACGGCTCAATTGATAGGGTAAAAAGCATCCTTGGCGGGTACCCCGACCGAGAGCGAAAGGTTGAGACACTAAGGAGCCAGTAAGAACCCTGGCTGAGCAGTTATTATAAAGTGTTTTAATCATTTTAATAAATCCTTGTCCAGCCCCTACATGTTCCAGGACCGACCAGAGAAAGCTCCATTCTATTCTATCGAAGGCCTTCTCCGCGTCTAATGAAATGACTGCGGAGGAGGCTGGATAAGAATTGGATCTATGTATAATGTGTAGTAGTCGCCTGATGTTATCGGATGCGAACCGTTTTTTGAGAAAACCAGACTGATCGTAGTTAATGACTTTATCTATACGTTTGTTCAGTCGAAGAGCTAGAGTTTTAGCAAAAAGTTTGGCATCAGTGGTAATTAAACTAATAGGTCGGTAACTAGCACAATCTAAAGGATCCTTACCCTTCTTAAGTAAAAGGGTTATGAGAGCTGTGTTTTGGTCCCTATGGAGGGCTCCATGTTCAATTGCGAAATTAAATGAATTTAGTATAAGTGGTGATACTATATCCCAAATAGCCGAAATTAATTCAGCGGGAATTCCGTCACTGCCTGGAGCTTTGTTCTTTGGCATGGAGTCCAGAGCCAGTTTTAATTCTTCAAGTGACAAGGGCCAGTTAAGCATCTCCTCGTGAAATTCATCAATTTTAGGAAGATTAACCCGTTGCAGAAAAGATTTTATTTGTTCGTAGCTTATAGAGGAATTAGAAGTGTATAGATGTTAATAATAATTTTTAAAAGTCTGGTTTACATCTTCAGGTTGAGTGCATAAAATACCGTCACTCTTTATAGCGGTTATGTTTGCTCTAGATTCCATCTGTTTGATCCGTAATGCTAATAGTTTACTTGGTCTCTCGCTGTTGAAGTAATAACATTGCCTTGTTCGATGCATAATAAATTCAGCTCTGTATAAAAGAAAACCTTTCAGCTCAGATTTAAGTGCATTTAGTTTTTTGGCCTTCTTTTGACAATAGGAGTTTTTGAGATCCTGTTCCAACGACTGAACTTGTCTCTCCAATTCGTTCTTACGGTTATTCCTAGATTTCTGACGAAAAGAAGAGAAACCAATGCATTTTCCTCTAATGAAGCATTTTGTTACCTCCCATAAGGATTGAGGGTTATTCGTAGAACCCCTATTTATCTCAATAAACTCTAATAAGGAGGTGCGTAGTTGTAATAGAAATTCTTGATCATGAAGTAGGGATGTATTAAACCTCCAGCGTTTACGCCCAGAGGAAATAGAAAATGGGAGAAGACTTAAAGTTACTGGGGAGTGGTCTGAAAGAAGAAGAGGTAATTTATCCGTATTCTCAATAAATGGGATATAAGCTGGTGATATAAGCAGATAGTCAATGCGCGAATAGGATTTGTGGCGGGATGAAAAGAATGTATAGTCTTTGACACTATCATTCCTCAGCCGCCATATGTCACACACGTTAACCTGTTTTATAAAATCATTGAATAACTTCGACGGGGCAAAATCAGAGCGAGATATCTGGGATCTATCAAGTTGGGGATTATGCACAGCATTGAAGTCACCACCTATCACAAGGTGGTAATCATTAAAACTTAGAATCATACGGACAAGCTGTTGATAAAACTCGCAATCATATTCGTTGGGGGCATATACAGAGATAAATGCACATTTAATATTGGACCATGTGCCGAGTACACAAGTGATACGCCCATCTGAATCACTCTTAGAACAATGTATGGAAAAGGGAAGACGCCGCGCTATCAAGATCAGGACCCCTTTAGTTTTCTTAGCAGATGAAGAAAAAGAAACTAATTTATAATACTTATTCTGAAACCGATGAGTGTCACAAGCTTTTAGATGAGATTCTTGTATTAATGCAACGGAAGCACGTTTAGATCTTAGATAATCCAAACATTTAGTTCTCTTAATGGCGCCATTTAAACCATTGACATTCCAAGAAACTATATTAAGAGCCATGAGTCGGTCTCAATATGCATACTGAATACAAAATCAAAATGGGTGAGCTTACAAGGATAGTTCATGGCATCTGGAACTTTAAATGAACAACAACAAGAAGCGAATCGAAAGGCAGAAAGCAGAGAGATAGAACGAACTCTCCTGCCTGCCAGCACAACATCCTCGTCTGGATACGTGGCCATCACAACAGTCGATCACTCGAGTCCAAAAGCCGACTCGGCATCGCAGTTTACCAGTGTAGGGCTCGGCATAGTCCGTCGCGGTGTTCGTTGCTGGGAGTTACGGGCTGCTGGCGTCCATTAAAATTGCCGCTGGCGTGACATCACCTATAGGCAAAGGTGTAGCGAATGCCTGTTGCTGGTCAGCATAAGTATCCACTTCGGCTGGCGTTTCGAGAAAAGAGGTTGATCCGCGATGTGTCACCTTGACCGTAGCGGGGTAAACCAGGAAGGAAGATATCCCAAGCTGTGAGAGTTTTTTCCTCGACTGATTCATCGCACGTCTTTTCATGGCGGTTTGGTTACTGTAATCGGGGAAGAAGAGAAGCGAGCTGCCTTTGTGGAGTATTTGACCCGCGGCGCGGGCTCCTTTTAGGATCGCGTTTCTATCTTGAAACCGTAGCAGCTTGAAAATTAATGTTCGCGGACCTTTTTTGTTGCTGTCACCGGCGTAGATACGATGAGCCCGTTCTATCTCTATCAGTCCATCTTTAAGGGAAGGGATCCACAGAGGTAGCTGAGTTTGCATAAAATCCACGGGGTTACTGCCCTCTTCCCCCTCTTTAAGACCAACGAGACGTAAGTTGCATTGACGGCTCTTGTCTTCCAGTCTCGCCATCTTGTCTTGAAGTGTGTCTACGGCCAGCTTAACTTCAGCCGAATCTTGCTTAACTTTCCGAACTGCCGCCTGAATATTGTCGAAGTTGTTGCTGATAACTCTTATCTCTTTTTCCAGAAAACCAATTCTTTCTGCGATCGGTTGAAATTCCTCCTTAAAAATTTCTCGGACGACGCCAAGCTGTAGTTTTAGTTCGTCAGCCACCATGACGCGCAGCATGTCTTTATCAGGGTCTTTCAGCCGTTTCTTCTCCGGAGAGGTTGGTAAAAGCTGACGTTTAGCCATCACCAACTAGTAAACGAACCTTGGAAGCAATTATATTATTGTAATGCCGAGGACGGATGATTAATCGACGCCGAGTAACGGAGCTCAAGACTCAAGCAGCCATCCCTGTTAGTGGTCACGTGATCCCTCCGAAAATGTCTTGTTGATGCTAGAGGTCAGAAGAGAATGGGCCGACTGATTCAAGCTGATTTGACTGAAATAACCACTCGTTACAACCGAGGTATGCAGCAAAGCATTTGTGAAGCCACAACACGCACAACCTTGAGGAGGATGGGCTACAACAGCAGAAGACCCCACCGGGTACCACTCATCTCCACTACAAATAGGAAAAAGAGGCTACAATTTGCACAAGCTCAACAAAATTGGACAGTTGAAGACTGGAAAAATGTTGCCTGGTCTGATGAGTCTCGATTTCTGTTGGGACATTCAGATGGTAGAGTCAGAATTTGGTGTAAACAGAATGAGAACATGGATCCATCATGCCTTGTTACCACTGTGCAGGCTGGTGGTGGTGGTGTAATGGTGTGACACACTTTTCTTGGCACACTTTAGGCCCCTTAGTGACAATTGGGCATCGTTTAAATGCCACGGACTACCTGAGCATTGTTTCTGACCATGTCCATCCCTTTATGACCACCATGTACCCATCCTCTGATGGCTACTTCCAGCAGGTTAATACACCATGTCACAAAGCTTGAATCATTTCAAATTGGTTTCTTGAACATGACAATGAGTTCACTGTACTAAAATGGCCCCCACAGTCACCAGATCTCAACCCAATAGAGCATCTTTGGGATGTGGTGGAACGGGAGCTTCGTGCCCTGGATGTGCATCCCACAAATCTCCATCAACTGCAAGTTGTATCCTATCAATATGGGCCAACATTTCTAAAGAATGCTTTCAGCACCTTGTTGAATCAATGCCACGTAGAATTAAGGCAGTTCTGAAGGCGAAAGGTCAAACACAGTATTAGTATGGTGTTCCTAATAATCCTTTAGGTGAGTGTATATATATATTTTAGGGATGGGAATTTTTGTCAATTTCTCATTTCGATCATTGATAGGTCTCAAAAACGAGTACTCGAGTAAATGGGGGCGGGAGATATGAAACTATTTTAAGAGTGTTACGAAACTTAATATTGACAAATACAAACATCACATGTCTATGAAAACATGAACATATGACTAGAAAAAATAACTGCTAGATTATGATGCATAAATGGTTATTTTGTTTTTAGATGTTTTTAAAAACTGTAAATAAACAGCACCCTACATAGCTTTGCTAGAAGGTTAATTAACTAACCAAACACATCCTATATTAGATTAATCAGTGTACCTACTTGCGTCAGCACAAAAGGACGCAAATGCACACGTGAAATTGGCCGTGCTAGTTTTTACACATTTTGAATGCGCTCTACCCTTAACAACAACGCCGATACACGGGCAACTAAAGCACAGATAATTTACAAAACTATTACAATTGTGTTCTCATTATAATGTTATGTACATGACAGATTGGCTCTGCACATCTTGCACTTAATTTTATTTTTCCTGATCAAAGTGACAGACATCACTGCGCGTTTTCGAAGGCATAATGAGAAACAACTTTAAATAAAACATAGGTCTACTGTTAAAAAATATGAGAACAAAATAACGTTGCTGCATTAATCATCAATGCTTTTGAAAGAGAAATAGACTAAAAAGAATATAACCGTCTCAAATAACCCAGAGTCGATAATGTCAGGCATTGCATGTGAGCTGAAACTGAAGAGAATGAACACCAGTTGGTAACGGCAGCGCTTTACTAGCTGGTTATTAAACTCAACCAAACGTGTCCATATGAGATTAATTAGATATAGACAACATAAAAGTAATCTTACTACTTGCATCTGCAGAAAAGGACGCGAACGCGCACATGAACTTCACAGCGCTTGTGGATTTCCTTTAACAGCTGATATACGGGGAATTAAAGCACAGATAATTTACAACATTCTATTACAATCTTGTTTTCATTATAATGCGATGTATATGACCGATTAGCGCTGTACATCTTGCACTTGACTGTATTTCATGATCACAGTGATTCCAGGCATCACTGTCTAACGCTAACCAATCAAACCTCAGTTACCGCCAAAAATGTAGCAATAACCAATCAGAAAAATAGACAAATATATTTTTTTAAGTATATATATATATATATATATATATATATATATATATATATATATATATATATATATATATATATATATATAGATAGATAGATGTTTGGCCATAATAACTTTTCAATTTGAATATATATCTTAAAATGCAAGTTATTCCTGTGAAGGCAAAGCTGAATTTTCAGCATCATTACTCCAGTCTTTAGTGTCACACGATCCTTCATAAATCACTCTCAGGTTACATATGTGACCTATGTTCCCTGAGAACAGGGAACGAGACACTGCATCGAAAGACGCTTCGGGAATAACGCCTCAGCATGACAGGTGTCTGAAATCACTATCGAATCACAGTAATCCTATTGAGCGGTGACAGCCCATGATGTCATCAACGTGCAACCAATGTGCAACCAGGAAGTATATAAGGGTGCCTTGCAAACACACATTCACCTTATCGTCTGAAAGGACTGTTTGGCAGGCAGGCCCCGAGGCATGGCAAAGAGACGCAGTGTCTCGTTCCCTGTTCTCAGGGAACATAGGTTACATGTAACCTGAGAGTGTTCCCTTTCGAAGGGAACTCGCACTGCGTTGAAAGATGCTTTGGGAACGACTGAGGGGAGTGCATGCCCACTGGCAGTAACAACTATCAGAACAAGCAAGTTCAACTGAAATGTCAGAACCACTCTCCCACAGATCACACTGGGCTGTCAGTGACAGCATTCCCTACGGTCATAGCCCAAGCTATAAGCCTTAAGAGGAACCTTAATGCATTTGCATGAGGTCTTACCAAGGCTGCTCAAAGGCCTGGGACCAACCACTTCAACAGAAGGGGTCCCTTAAAGGGAATGGGGCTAGGGGACCCAAAGGGAGTCCCAGCCTAATCACTACTCGGGGAACATATTCACCCGAATGCCACCAGGGAGACATGCAAAATGTGCACTGTTGATGGGCCTCCAGGAACATGGTTGGGAACCACTGCCGGAGAGCAACACTCAGCGTAGCGCTTTACAACCCTTGCTAGTGAGGGGAGTCTAACTGCTCGATCCAAGGATCTACAAAGCACTTCTGTTCAAAGCGCTAAGGAGGCCGGACAGGCCTACGGACTGATCTAACTGGGAGGCCTCACGAGAGGCCTGCGACCGGCTGATCAGACGGCTGCGTGCTTACAAGCGACCCTCAGTGACGGGAGCACCGAACCCGACCTGGTAGGTACATAGATACAACAGGTTCCCTTGTGCAGGTAACCAGTAGCAAAAAGTGCCCAATCTCAGGAACTCTCCTTCAAGGAGGCCTGGTGAGGCTTACTACCTGATAGCAAGCTTTCAGGTTGGCCTGGTGAGGCCTATTACCTAATAGCTAGTCTGCTATCTGCCCAAGCATCCAGACTCAGGAACTCACCTTCAAGGAGGCCTGGTGAGGCTTACTACCTGATAGCCAGTCAGGCTAGCTGTCCAGATGCCACACATCGGAACTCGCCTTCAGGGAGGCCTGGTGAGGCCTACTACCTGATAGCAAGCCTTCAGGGAGGCCTGGTGAGGCCTACTACCTGCTAGCAATGCATGCTAACTGTCACAGTGACTGAGATCTGGAACTCACCTCCAGAGAGGCTTGGTAAGGCCCACTATTTTTTCAGAGTAACCAAAACCCGGGGACTCACCTTCAGGGAGGCCTGGTGAGGCCTTACTACTTGATAGCAATTCATGCCAGCTGCCAGAGCATCCATACTCAGGAACTCGCCTTCAGGGAGGCCTTGTGAGGCCTACTACCTGATAGCAAGCCTTCAGGGAAGCCTGCCAGCAATACATTGCTAACTGTCAAGTGACTGAGTTCACCCTCAGAGAGGCCTGGTGAGGCCTACTACCCGATAGCAAGTCATGCTAGCTACCAGAGTATCCACACTCTGGAACTCGCCTTCAGAGCAGCCTGGTGAGGCCTACTACCTGATAGTAAGTTACAACTGGCTGCTATGAACCTAGACTTTCTGGGGCTCAGTCTCAGAATGGCCTTGAAATGGCCAACTGACTGACAGCAAGACCACTGGCTGACAAATACCACACTGCTGGGGACTCAGCAGTGGCCCAGCAGGGCCTACTAGCTGATAAGCCGAAAATGAGTGGTGGTTCACCCCGTGAATCCTCAAAGGGAAAAGCCAACACATACTCGCATACAAAGCCCATGACTGGTGCTTTATTCTGCCACCTAACAGGGGAAAACTTCAGGGCCCAAACTTCTCCCTACCTTTCTAACAGTGACATAAACCCATACTCTATACAGATACATACTCTTCGTTCCAGGTCTGTACAGAAATACATTTTTAGTGTTATTCACACAAACAGACCAACTCATCTCACCTGCGGGGTGTGTAGAACAAAGACTCACCACACATTTCTCATATGACCGCGGTGTCTACCGCCCTTGCATGCCTAAAAGGGGTGCTCTCACTGATCAAGCCAAGGCGGGCCATCGAATATCTTTCCACCCAGCCCCAGGCCTGATGTAAGAAGTGCCTGGGGAAATGATGAAGAAGAACGATGAGGGTCAGGTTTTTAGTCCACCCCCAGGGAGGAGATCCATCACAGACGCTAACTGCGCATGTTATGGATCACCTCCCTCAAATCCTTCTTCTTCTGGGAGTCCCGCCCTTTTTGCGACCCACTCCTCCTCTGAGGGGGCGCACGAGAGGTGATACTGGCACTCTGGCCCTGTCTCCAGCCCTCGGACCGTGACAGGCCAGGCCCTCCCGCCTGCCTGGGCGCGGATCCGGATCTCAGCAGTACGCAGGTTAAACACTGCCGAACGTGCCTTCGCCTCCCCAATCTTTCCTACCACCGCCCCAAAGGAGGCGGCGGAAAAGTTTGGAAGGCGAAACGAGGAGAAAGGAAAAGGCTTTCTCCACGATATCAGCCAAGTTCAAGATGTCTCTCCACGGCCACCATCGCTTGCAGCAGCTGCTTTGTTAGGTGGTACGGAGAGCTGATCTGTGGTGCAGCACAGTTCGACCACCGCATCAGGGGTTACAAACCTGCCCCTGATCGAGATCCTTCAGCAGATCTGCCTGGTACGCCTGAAACACCGCCATGGTGTGCAAAGCAGCACCAGCCTGACCTGCTTCTGTGTATGCCCTGCCATTAAAGCACAACGTAGTTTTGAGAGGTTAGATGGCAGATTTGGAGCTCTCAGTATTGATGCCTACCCATATGCGAGATAGTTAGCAAACGTTCCGTCAATCAGTAGCATTGACACATACCCATATTCCCCTATCCCCTCGGCATCAGCGAAGTTAAGTCGCTGATGTCGAAGTATATCGGGCCGAATTTGGGTTCTTCCATACCCTCTTTATCTCTGTAAGAAGATCAGGAAGGAATGGAAGCCTCACCTGAGCCGATGGTTTATGGCTGGGGAGAAATCGATCATTCAATCTATCACAAGCGATCTCTCCTCTAACACGCCGACATGGCAGCTGGAGCACATGCTGCCTGCAGCGCGTTCCATAACATCCATCAGCTCAGCATACACAGATAGAGTGGCTGAGATGATTCAGGATTTATTTACCACTCTCACCAGCCATCCCTAAGTGCACTCGCTTGATAAGTCTCGTCAGCCGCCAGATCATCTAAGAGGATTACACCCTTCTTGTGACGCTCGGCGAGCTCCAAATGGGAAACCCATGATGCACGATAGCGCTCTGCCTTGGCATGAGCGGCACCCGCACCACCAGTCCCAGATGCCGAACCCTCTTCCCTCAAGAAGAGAGCCAGCCGAGAGCGGAGCGATCTCAGATTGATCAGATCACAATTCACACAAACAGCTCCAAAAGAACCGACTGTGCATGCTCTTGATCCCAGGCAGTAAAGACACGGCTTGTGTGCATTAAATAATGAATTTGTATTACCTTAACTCAAAGCACTTCAGACAAAACATCCCTGAAGATGAAAAGATGAATGTGTGTTTGCAAGGCGCCCTTATATACTTCCTGGTCGAACATTGATGACATCATGGGCTGTCGTCGGTCAATAGGATTACATTACATTATTAGATAGTGATTTCAGACACCTGTCACGCTGATGCGTTATCCCCGAAGCGTCTTTCGACGCAGTGCGAGTTCCCTTTGAAAGGGAACATTCTGATATGCTGATTTGCTGCTCAAGAAACAATTATTATTATTATCATCATCATCATCATCATCATCCATCATCATCAGCATCAGCATCAATGGTGAAAACCGGAATTTGGATTTTTAAAACTCTTCACACATTCAGCAAAACAGAAGTCGATGCGGACCAAACTGTGAATAATTTTTCATTGCTTTCACACAAAATGTATTCTATGACCACATTTTCCAAAATCCATGAACACTTGTCATTCATACTTCATCTGCAAAACACTTTACATGATAAAAGCACACTGAAATCAGAAGGATGGCAAACTGTGCATTTCTGCAGGAATTATATTGAAATATAAAATATTAACAGAATATTTACAATGAAATTAAATAATTATTCCAAACATAGCTGAGTGCAAATTTCTTTTACAAAGTGCAAAATATTTTTAGTCTATTTTTTTCCCTGTCACCTTTTGGTAAATCGGTGAATTGGCTTCAGCTTTTGTTTGGAAACATGGATCAAGGAAGACGCATAGGCAAAGAAGGGAGGACTAAAACTCTCAACAGTACTGTATATCTATCCATCCCATACATTTTCTATCTCCAATTCTCCAAGCACTTGTTCTATGTAGGCTTGTGAATGAAATGAAAAGATGGAATTCTTATCATACAATGAAACATTTATGTGAAAAATCATTCAAAATTCAAAGATAAAACGAATGTATGTAATGCTTTCTGTTAGAGTTTATTAGCTTGGTGCGTTGGGAGTGACAATGTATGTTTTCTGAATGAGAATTGTTGCCAGTGTTATGGTGGACCGAGCTTATTTTGAGACATGCAAATGTTTTGTTATGAGTGAGTTTTGGAGGAGAGATTAACTGTTTGGCCAAGATGTTGGTAATGCAGATTGTATGAAGAGTTTTGAAAAAGTGGCTTCAGTATTGACCAATGCTTGTTAGCAATTGAAAAAAACAACAACTGTAATGCATCCTTGCTGAATAAAATTATTAATTTCTTTCCAAAAAAAAAAAAAAATCTTCCTGACCCCAAACTTTTGAACAGTAGTGTTACAAAAGCTTTAAGATAAATGCTGTTCTTTTGAACTTTCTATTCATCAAAGAATACTGAAGGATCATGTAAAACTGAAGACTGGAGTATTGGTGCTGAAAATTCAGCTTTGCCAACACAGGAATAAATTGCATTTTAAATTATGTTTACAATTTAAAATAACTTTTTTCTATTTAAATATATTTCACAATATTACCGTTTTTGCTGTTCAAATGATTTGATTTGGATCAAATATATGTGGCTTTGGTGAGCAGAAGAGACTTCCTTTAAACTAATTTAAAAAAAACGGAGTGTCTATTCACACCAAGTGCAATTCGAATTCCAATTGCTATTCGAACTAGCTCCGCCTAACAGTGCCTGGATCTTGGTTTTGACGCTATTGACATGGCTTCGAATCCGCCTTTTGCCCAGTTTTTTCTCTGAAAATTAAGAAAATATTCTAAATGTGGAAATAAAGTGTCTAACGAAATGTTTAATAATAATAAAAGCATTTATTGGGTAGGGTTAGGGAGGGCTTTTATTGTCCCATTAAGGCGGCATCCATTTAATAATATTAATATTATTGCATCCTGTTAATGTACAACAATACTGAGGTGCAAATAGTATGCATCTGTCAAAATAAAGTAGCCTATAAATTACTATGTAATTACTATTTACCAATATTGCAAAGAACTGCTACTTTTATATGGTGTAAATAGAATATCAACTTAGTATGCTATTTCACTTAGTAAATAGCATCTACAGCTATTTGCACTTAATGTAAATATACATTACTAAGAAAATGTTATTTTCACTTAGTGTAAATAGAATCTAGTTGCTATTAACACTTGGTGTAAATAGCATCTATTGCTATTTGCACTTAGTGTAAATAGCAATTGTCATTAAGGAAATATGCTATTTTCACTGAGTGTAAATAGAATCTAGTTGCTATTAACACGGTGTAAATAGCATCTATTGCCGCTGCCTGATAAAAAATTGATGATCTAAAGGAAGTCTCTTAGGCCGGGCATACACGGTGCGATTTTTGCTGTCGTACGAGCTCGCAGGCAATTTTTTTCAATCGCGTGGAAATCGTTGATGCTCGTATGGTCGCGGCTCGCAGCGTGTGAGAGGAATTACGAGACGACCTCGTTAAGAGCACCTCCCGACCTCACGATCATTTTTAAACATGTCGAAAAAGTTTGGGGGCTGTCAGCTTGAATTCGTGCCGTGTGTGCAGTTCAATGAGACGATGTGTCGATCGATCTGAAGTTGACCAATCAGTAGCTGGAAAACCACAGAAGAAGCAGCGACGATGGCAGCGCCACAACGAATTTGGACACTTGAAAAAGAGGATGGCAGGCAGGAACAGCGAGCACTGTATGACATCTCAAGCAGTGTGTATCATGACAGGGTCGTCCGTGATGACATTTTACAGCAGTTCGCCAAAGAGCTTCTTCCGACCGTCAGAATTCACACCTTGTACGCCCGCCTTTATGCTCACAAAGGCTACATTTATTTGTGTCTGCAGTGTTGATCCTTATGTTGTCAATCCTTATGTTGATTTGGTGCTCAAGAGTATTGCTTTCTTAGTACCCATTATCAATGTTGAAAACACTTTATACTTTTTAGGAAACCATGATCATTTTTGGGGGATTCTTTGATGAATAAAAAGTTCAAGAACGGCATGCATTTAAAACAAAAATCTTTTGTAACATTATAAATGTCTCTACTGACATTTTTGTGCAATTTAATTTGTCTTTGCTGAATAAAAGTATTAATTGATTTGAAAAAACTCTTACTGGCCGCAATATTATAATATTGTATATTAGTGAGCTATTGAATTTGACATTGATTACTTAAAAATAAAATATTTCTCAAATACAAACATGTAGAACATATTTTTAGAGGATATCAAAACAAAAATATGTATTATTACACTAAAGCACATTTTGTACTATTAATGTCTGCAGTAATTACATACCACTTTTGTGACTTCATGATCACTGCTGTGGTCATCCTCCTCAGAGTTATCACTTAGCCTGAAACAAAGTTGTTGTTGTTTTTCCATTAAAACCATTATATTCATTTTGCAATCATTTATATTTCGTTTTTTATTAATTACTAGAACTTACTCAGACTCCAGCATATATGGACTGATTGCTCTTCCTGTTTTTACATAACCCTCATTGAGTTTCTTTATGCATTTGAGAAACCCTCCAATTTCTGAGTTCTAAAAAAGAAATACAACAAATAATAATAAACGTGCATAATTTAATAACATGTCATGACAGTGTTAGAATTATAAAAACCAGTGACAGTTAAGTACAAATGTTTCTATTTTTTAATCAGACAGAATGTAATTCTAAAAATTAAAAATAAAAAGACATAGGACATGAATACACAAATAACGCCACCTCTAAAATCTGGTGCTTCTTCAAGGGTAGGTGCCGCCGTCTGTGTGATTTCAACAAAAAAGGAAAAGTAGCTTTTTGAGGTGGAACATAATCAATCCTTTTTCCTCTGTTTGGAGACACCGCATGCTGACCTTCACTTCCCTCTTCATATTCAGAGTCTTCATTCTCTGGGATTCTGCTGGTGACCCCCTCTCTATCATCACCAGTATCATCAGAGATAGACACTGGTCTCTTAGTTGATCTAGTATGTTGCCTTGCAGTTCGGACTGCTTTAGTCACAGACTGTGTTACAAACAGGCTTTCACCAGAGTCACTGTATAGGGGAATGCAGAGAAGTGATGCAGTGCATGAGAAAACATTTTCAAGTGAAACATTTCAGTAAAATTAGATAATGTTTAGTTTTGGCACTAAAACTTAATCTTCATAAATTAATCTAATAACGCTTTAAGATTATTTGGGATAACAAACCACCAACTTAATTTGGGGCTGAAACTAACAAATATTTTCTACATAGATTTAACTATCCCGCTATTTTAATATGCAAATGACATTTCTGAGCGTGACTTAAAGAGAATGACACATTTAATATTTTAAAAATGATTTTATTTACAACACACAAACGCCTGGAATTCAAGTAAGTGTTGTGACGCATGACACAAAAAATAAAAGACTGACAGTAGGGGTGTAACAGTACACAAAACTGACAGTTCGGTACGTACCTCGGTTTTGAAATCACGGTTCGTTACAGCAGTTTTACAAAATTGCTTTTTATTTATGTTTTATATTTAACAATGGTTTACTGAAGAAGAAAAAAAGTGTCTGTCCTTGAATTAATTGAATAAATTATATCTAAAAGTTTATTGAAGATATTTCTGTAAATTATATAGGGAGCCCTTACTTGCACATTAATATTAAAGGTTAACAAAATAGAGCCCAAACTATTAGCCTAAATTCAGTTGCTATTTATTTTTAGGTATAACAATCAACACTCAAATAACATTGTATGCAAACATGTAAACTTCACATAAGGCAGTTTTTGCATTAACTTCTAAATCTAATTATAAAATAGTTTTTTTTATCCAATGCGTTGTTGAAATATAATAATTTATACACAGTGTGTGTCATTTTCATGACAGGTTTATTTAACATGCATGAAATAATCAAGACATCACTAACAGGTTAAATAGAATATAATGAATAGGCTAATATAGAGCATATATTTAGTGAAAGAGTTGATTTCACTAGTGAATAAAATTCTGTGGACACTGAATGACTGCCTGAGGTAAATGTGATGCTAACGTTACATGACATTGTTTAGTTTACAGCAGTTATATTGACGTCTTTCCGCCGTTGAAACACCGATTTAGCGATTCACCACATATACATGACAGAGTTGTAATGTATCCTCAACATACCTTCAGATGGTCATTCGTGTTTATTCTTTAGTAAGAGATGATCGATCGCCTTTACAGATGATCGCGTTCAGGCGCATGCGCGTCGCGCGCTTGAACGGTGATCAGTGACCAGTCACGCCACAGAGCATCAAAACGGCATTTTTCGTTTGAATTTTGTGATAAAATGGACTGAATATGTTCGTGTGGAAACTCGGATTGAAGTGTGTTCCGAGCTTAAAACAAGCCGACTGTGAACGGTTAAAGATTGCACCCGGAAACCGTTCGGTAACGTTACACGCGTGCACCGAACCTACCCCCATAATTACCAATTATTCAGTTATTTGTATTTACTGAATACTGAATTGTGTTCAGTGTCACAATATTACTGTTTTTTTTAGCATGAGACTTCTTTCTAAAACATAAAAAAATAGTAATGTCAAATCTTTTGCTCATTTAAAATATAATAGGCATTTGTAATGTGCCTTTGTTAACTATATTCTAAATAAACTACAGCTAAATAAATTTCTATCGTATTAAACTTTTTATTTCGTAACGTTATGAACATAATGTTGGAGTAATGACACAGACATAGCCTGGCTACACCATCTCATATTGACAGCGTTTGTCCTAGGCTTCAACTGCGCCTGACAGGAGAATTTATTTTTCTGAGGCGATTCTTACACTTTACAACAAATAATAAATAGCTTTTATAAAACTGCGTAAGTCCTGGTGGCCGTTGAGAGTGCCAGTGCAACGGGGACATTCAAGCTGTTGGAGAGGACATGTCGACATTTCTCTCCTGTAAGTTATATATAAAAACAACTGCTTCAAATTGGTTAAGTAACATTACCCACAGTCTAATTTAATTACTTTTGTTAATATTTATACCTCTGTGATTATGGTATCAGGTCTCCATTTTGAGACAAAAATTTGAGAGTGTGCGACTGAATTTTACATCCAGTCGCACATGTGCGACCAGTAAATTTGCCTGCTGTCAGTACTGGAGAAATTAAGAACATACACTTATTATTTATAAACGTTATATCTGGCAAATTCTATCTTTGCCAGCCGTTTCTATGAGATAATATTAAACCATTTGTCCGTGATGCATTTTTGCTATTCGCAATCCAGAAGAGAGAGAAATCGAGCTCTCTCACGTGGAGCTACAGCGAACACAACACGTCAGTTAGCTTAAAGCTATGGTCTACGATTTCAAAGATTGTTCATTATTAATAACCTCGTTTAGATGCTGGTTATGGTTCTACAGTACAATCCTAACAATATGAAGAGAAAAAAGAATGAAAAAAAATCCATTCACTCTATTGGGTGTACACCCGCAGAGAAATTGACCAATGTAAGCTGTCCGGCCGGACAACTGCCCTCATCCAATCCCTGCTCCACTCGCGTCTCCACCCACCGCACCCCACCCCGCCCCCTCCTGCGACATGAAATTTCGCGGAAAAGTAGGCAGCATCAACTCAGCAATGGAGAAAAACCAACAAAAAGACAGCAGCAAGCGGCCCCTGCTCACCCCAACAGTCAAGGTTGGAATAAAGAGAAAGTCAATTGAGGAAAGAGCAGAGTAGAGCTGCAACTAACGATTATTTTTTCTGTCGACTAATCTAACGATTATTTTTTCGATTAGTCGACTAATCTAACGATTGTTTTTCCAGATTAATCTTATTCTTTTTGACTGATTATTGTATTTCAAAGAGGGTAGTGAATTTGTATATTATTTTAACATGAAATCAATGAATGATGACAATATTAATTGTATTTCAGGAAGGGTAGTGTACATAGTATGCCATTTTATAATGAAATATATGAACACAAGAAGCTTTTTAAACATAATATATAATGATACTATTCATCATAAAATGTATACAGAGTAGGCCTAATTAGGAAAAGTTGTTTACTATAGTAGTTGAGTATGATTTACTTATTGATTTGTGTCAGTAGTAAACGAAAATGCACTTGTATTTATCTGCAAAAGGTTCACATACAGGAGCTTTCAGCATAGTGTTAATGTATAACTAGTCGTCTATTTTGAAGATACATGTGCATAAACAACGACTAAAGCTGCCAGAAGTTTTTGCCCAAACTTCAAAGACACATTTAAATGATTAAAGCTAGAGGCATATCTTAACTGTAATGTTACTTTAATCATGTAAACTACCTATATACAGCATGTTATTATGCATATGTGTTTGGGACAGAGCAGAACCAGGTCGCATATACAGGAGATATATGCAGCCCATAATAAATAAAAGCACGAGACGTACTGGGGTCGGAGAAGAACCCAGGAAAATGTGACCGTCTGTTTCAATACACGCGTGGCACGTTCAGCTGCGCGAGAGAACACTGGCATCAGGGTTGCCAGGTTTACACAACAAAACCCACCCATTCGTTACTCAAAACTAGCCCAAAACAAGCCCAATCGCGTTTCGGGGAGGTTCTCTGGTAAACACCGCGTTCGGGGGGTTAAATATGTGTGTTCTCTTTCATAGGTTCACTCGACGCTGCGTCACTTTAATGACGTAATGGGACGCCCTCTGGGTGTGCCGATTGTCTGAAGCCCTTATAGAATCACGCCAATTGATTGGCTGATGGCGCGCACGTCACCCACCTGACGTAGTCACCTATATCAGCGCGCGCGCGCCATCTGCTCCTCAGATTTCTCTGCCTTCACGAAGCGGCCATTTCTGCCCTTCGGTTATCGATTTTTCTGGCCCAAAAACTAGGATTCAGTATACATATTTACCTCAGCACTTCAGCGACCGCGGATTGTGGAACTTTGTTCTCCTTGTGGTGAAGTGCTATGGAATTCAGACGTTGCCCACCGCCGTGCACTCGCTTCATCGCGATTGACGATCCCCACAATAAGTGTGTTAAATGTTTGGGATTTACTCACGCACGCGACGCGGTTCAGGGGTTTTCTAATTGTAAATACTGCGATAATCTCCTTCTCAAAACCCTCCGCTCGAGGCTCGCGGTTTTTGAGAGGGAGTCATCCGTTTTTCCCCGTTGCGCTCCCGAGGCCGCGCAGGCCTCTCTTGGATCCGCGACCTGGGGTTCGGATGTAGAGCTCGAGGATGTGGAGTGCGAGCAGACGGGCCTCGCCCTTTCTCTCCCTCTCTCTCCCGAGCACGTGCGCGGGACTCCGCCTGTGGAATACTTGCACGACTATCTCTGTCCCAGCCCGGAGGCACGCGATGCGGTTTCCTTCGGACTGGAGGATGTCATTTTCACTGCAGCATCCGACTCCGAGTATTTCGGTGCTGCAAATACCGACGACGCTCTCCCGCCGAGCGGCCAGGAAGCGCGGCCATCAGCGGCGTATGATGAGCTTGTGGATGTACTCGCGCGCGCTACTCAGAAGCTCGCGATCGAGTGGCCGGATGAACCCCGCGAAGCTCAATCTTCTCGGTTGGATGAGAGATTCCTCAGCGGCCCTAATTCTAGGCCTCCGCGGAGGAAGCTACCATTCTTCAGTGATCTACACAGTGAGATTTCTAGGTCCTGGAAGCAACCGTTCTCAGCCCGCCTAACTAACGCGGCAGCCGCTGATTTCACCAACCTCGTGGGTTTTGAGGAACAGGGCTATTCCGCTATTCCCGCGGTTGAGGACACGCTGGCCACTCACCTCGCGCCATCTTCAGCTCCCTCGTGGAAGTCCCGCCCCCTTCTTCCCACTAAGCCGTGCAGGACCACTTCTGCCCTGATTGGCAAATCCTACATGGCGGCTGGTCAGGCTGGCATGGCCCTTCATACCATGGCCATTCTCCAGGCATATCAGGCGGATGTTTTAAAGGAAATGGATGAGGGCTCCGGTTTGACACCAGAAGCTGTAAAGGAGCTTCGTAAAGCCACGGATTTGGCGTTACGGGCTACTAAGCACACAGCTCGCGCTGTAGGGCGCTCTATGGCGGGCTCGGTGGCGGCGGAGCGCCACTTATGGCTTAATCTCACCGAGATCCGCGACAAGGAGAAAGTTTTCCTTATGGACGCTCCGATTTCCCAGTCCGGATTGTTTGGGGAGGCGGTTAATACTGTGGTCGAGAAGTTCAGATCTGCACAATCCCAGTCTGCCGCTCTAAAACAGTTCATGCCGAGGAGAGCGAGGGACGCTCCTTCCCCCTCCCCCTCTCAGTCCAGAGATCGCCCCTCTTTCAAAAGAGAGTTTTCCGCCCGGAGGAGCGACCAGAGTTATCCTCCACCCACCACGGTCTGGGGAGCTCGCGGTCGTCCATTTCCCCGTCAACGTCCTCACAGACGCATCGACCCAAAGCGGCCCAGCAAACCTTCTGCTTCGGCCACTTCGAGTCGCCCCTGACCCTCCGGTCAGAAAAAGGGGAGCTGCAGTTCACGACCGGGGCTGGGTCAGACCGCGCAAGCGTTTCTGCCCGCCCCCCTCCAGCTCTCCCTATCCAGCTCTGTCATTTCCGCCGCCCAGCGCGCTTCGGAATACAGATCCGGTTATATCCCCGCCTTTTCCGGCGCTGAAGGAAGGAGACGCGGTCTGCTTTCTCCCCTCACGTCTGATTGGCTCACCATCCGCCGCTCGTCCAGACGGAGACACGTCCTGTTTTCTCCGGGATCCAGAGCGGCCCAGCCTTCCACTGCCTACTCCGCGCCAGGACGCCACGTGCTCTCCTCTGCGGATGGCCACACCCCCCTCAGAGGTCCACGACACCCCAACTCAGGTATGTCCACCGCACCTCATAATACCTCCCACGTTGTCAAATTTCTTCCACGAGTGGAAGCTTTTGCCAGGGATATCATCCTGGGTCGATTCAGTCAGGCTACACGCTTCAGTTCTGTCGCAACCCTCCTCGCTTCGACGGGGTCGCTCACACGGTAGTAAACAGCGCCTCTCAGGCTTCTGTGCTACAACAAGAGCTCTCTTCTCTCCTCCTAAAGGGGGCAATAGAGGAAGTTCCGGCAACAGAGGAGAAATGTGGCTTCTTCAGCCGCTATTTCCTTGTTCCGAAGAAAGACGGCGGTCTGCGTCCCATCCTGGACCTCCGCCGCCTGAACTTCGCCCTCTACAAAGGGAAGTTCAAGATGCTAACGCTAAAGACTATCTTGTCTCAGATACGTGCGGAGGACTGGTTTGTCACTATAGACCTGAGAGATGCTTATTTCCATATCCAGGTTGTCAAACGACACAGGAAGTTTCTCAGGTTCGCCTTCAAAGGGAAGGCTTATCAATACAAAGTCCTTCCCTTCGGCCTTGCCCTGGCACCAAGGACGTTCACGAAGTGTATGGATGCTGCGCTGGCCCCACTGAGGCTCCAGGGCATCCGTATTCTCAATTACCTGGACGACTGGCTCATTCTGGCCCACTCCAGGGAGTTAGCCTGTCATCACAGAGATGTCGTTCTTCGACACGTTCGATCTCTTGGCTTGAGAGTGAACACAGACAAGAGCGTTCTTACTCCGGCTCAGCAGACCACTTTCTTAGGTGTTCGTCTGGATTCCGTTCCGATGCAGGCCCGTCTGGCCCCTGCTCGGATTTCCAGTATCACAACATGCTTGGTCCGCTTCAGGCTAGGCCATCATGTTTCTGTGGGTACTTGTCGCAGGCTCCTGGGCCTCATGGCCGCAGCTTCCCCGGTGCTTCCCCTGGGACTGCTCCATATGAGGCCCTTCCTCTGGTGGATGAAACGCTCAGGGGCTCGGTCAACAGGATCGGCCCTTCGCCTATTGAAGGTGTCACGCGGCTGCTTTCGTGCACTATCAATGTGGCGAGACCCTCTTTTTCTTCAGAAAGGGGTCAAGATGGGGGCTGTTTTCCGTCGCCAAATGGTTACGACGGACGCCTCTCTTACCGGCTGGGGTGCGGTATTCGAGGGCAGACCAGCTATGGGGATCTGGGAGGGGGAAGTTCTCTCCTGGCACATAAATTGCCTGGAGTTGAGAGCGGTATCCCTGGCCCTTCAGCATTTTCTCCCCTCACTCAGGGGGCATCATGTCATTGTCAGGACCGACAACATGGCAGTGGTGTCTCACATAAATCGCCAGGGAGGGTCACGGTCGCGCACCCTGGACAGGCATGCGCGCCGACTCCTCCTGCGGTTTCAGGACAAGTTTTTGTCCCTGAGAGCAGTCCATGTACCCGGAGTCTTAAACCTCGCTGCGGATTATCTGTCGAGACAGAAGCTTCGGTCGGGGGAATGGATGCTGAACCCTCAAACTGTGTCACAGATTTGGGAGGTGTTCGGGAGAGCGGAAGTGGACCTCTTTGCCTCGAAGGAGTCGTCCCAGTGTCGGCTCTGGTTTTCTCTGAGCTCTCCGGCCCCATTGGGGATAGATGCGTTCGCGCATCCATGGCCCAATCTGAAACTTTATGCGTTTCCGCCCATCAAGCTGATTCCGGTTCTGGGCAGAGTAAGGGAAAGTGGGGCCAGCCTCCTGCTGGTGGCTCCACACTGGCCATCCCAGACTTGGTTCTCGGAGATGGTTCTCCTCCTGGACTCCTCCCCATGGGAGATACCGGTCAGGAAGGACCTTTTGACACAACTTCAGGGCAGGATTTGGCACCCTCACCCGGAGATTTGGAAGTTGTGGGTATGGCCCATCAAGGGCCAACGACACTAAACGCTGGTCTTTCTGCGGACGTTCAGGAGATCATTGCTAATGCGAGAGCCCCTTCTACAAGGAAGCTCTATTTTTCCAAGCGGAGGGTCTTCGAGTCGTGGTGCTCGGCTCATGCAGTAGATCCAGTTAACTGCCCGGTTGGTTCAGTTCTGGAGTTCCTGCAGGAGAAGTTTGCTGCTGGAGCAGCGGCTACCACCCTTCGGGTCTATGTCGCAGCTATAGCTGCCGGTAGGGAGTCGGACGAAATCCCTCTGGGCAAGCACAGACTGGTTTCATCTTTCATGCGAGGGGTTAGGCGCCTGAGACCAGCACGCTCCCCTGGTATTCCCTCCTGGGACCTCTCCGTGGTCCTTGAAGGGCTAACTTTGGCTCCATTTGAGCCTTTGGAGTCAGCTCCTGAGCGAATTCTGACTCTCAAAGTTGCTCTTTTGTTAGCTCTGTCTTCTTTGAAACGAGTGGGAGATCTACAGGCTCTCTCTGTTAATGGGACCTGTATGGATTTTGCCCCTGGCCTAGTTAAGGTTACCTTAAGACCTAGGGTGGGTTATGTGCCCAAAGTTTTGTCCACATCATTTCGCTCTCAGGTTATTACTCTTCACTCCTTTCACCCCCCTCCGTTTGACTCGGAGGAGGACGAGAAACTTCATTTGCTCTGCCCAGTTCAAGCGTTGAAGTGTTATGTTGACCGTTCGGACAGCTGGAGGAAATCTAACCAGCTGTTGGTGTGCTTCGGTGCTGGCCGCCGCGGGCTTGCCGCTTCGAAGCAACGGGTTTCCCATTGGGTGACAGAGGCTATTTCCTTAGCTTATGAGGTGCGTGGTTTACCTTCACCTCTTGATGTTAGAGCGCATTCTACCAGAGGTGTGGCTTCCTCTCAAGCACTTTTTAGAGGGGCTCTTTTGGAAGATATTTGTGTGGCGGCAGGTTGGTCCTCTCCGCACACTTTTGTGAGATTTTATAGTTTGGATCTCGACATGGCTCCGGGTTCGCATGTCCTGTCTGCTTAACCTAGTCATGCAGGTTATCTGGTGTTCTTTGAGCCAGATACGGCAGCGCTTTAGCTTGGCGTGTTCGGTATATCGTTCCCATTACGTCATTAAAGTGACGCAGCGTCGAGTGAACCTATGAAAGAGAACGTCTCAGGTTACTTGCGTAACCTATGTTCTCTGAGTAGGGAACGAGACGCTGCGTACGCTGCCAAGCTCCTCGCGCTGCCGACAGGCTTTCCTTTTCGGCAGAGAAATCTGAGGAGCAGATGGCGCGCGCGCGCTGATATAGGTGACTACGTCAGGTGGGCGACGTGCGCGCCATCAGCCAATCAATTGGCGTGATTCTATAAGGGCTTCAGACAATCGGCACACCCAGAGGGCGTCCCATTACGTCATTAAAGTGACGCAGCGTCTCGTTCCCTACTCAGAGAACATAGGTTACGCAAGTAACCTGAGACGTTTTTTTGCTTCAACCCGCGGACATGAGACACAGCCCGCGGCAACAGTGTAGAAGTAGCCCAATTCCGCGGAAAAAACCGGACTTGGCAACACTGACTGCTGTGTGAAAGCTCCCGCTCTCCACGCGCACAGCTCCTGCTCTGCCAACGCGTGCAGTGTGAAACCGGCGTTACAGAGCGAACAAAGCACAGTTTTATTCGGCTTCTGTTTAAAGTACTCCCACACTTTTGAATGTCGCGGTCTGGCTTTATATGATAAATGATCATCTTCACTATGCCCGGGAGCAGAAGCTGCCATTATTCTAGATCTTCTGTTCCATTCTAGAACGTAAATAATGTGCTGCCGACGCGTATTTTCGTAGTCGACGTCATCGACGACGTCGACGCGTCGTTGCAGCCCTAGAGCAGAGATTTAAAAAAAAATGTGAAGAACGCCGGACTCAAAGCCGAATCATTATAGGGTCCACCATTGCCCGTTGGAGGAAGCTTCAGAGAAACCTTTGGACTTAAAACCGACGCTGACTTTTTGTTGAGACGGTAAACATTTATTTATACTTTTATGGTGTGGTGTATTACATAAATAGCTTTTTATCAGTCTGACAACATGATCATGCTGCCGGTCGGCATTGGAATGTTAGCCGTTTAGCATCGCCTATCACGGGTCAAAGTAATTATATTTCTTGAAGTGCTTGACTGTTTCAATAGTCCTAACGTTAGCGGTTTTCTGTTCGAGCCGATAGAACATTGCATGTGTTGCTAATCTTGCGTGGGCGTGAACTCAAATCGCACATGGTACATCTCTGTTCCGATGTTTACTCCTGCTTGACTGAGTGACGTTGTTCAGGTCGTTTCCCGGTGGGAGGGATCAGGTAGCACAGAGGGGAGGGGTGTGCGTGTGGAGGGGTGGGATGAGTTTTTTTTTTAATTCTGGCTTTCTCGACTGATTTTCAACATCGTAGACTACAGCTATAATGAGTAATGATGGCTAAGAGAGAACTATACAAAAGTTTAGTCTGCTTAAACTTTAGGGATGTGCTGTGATATTAATCTAATTTTATTTTTTATTTCGGCTTCCAAGAATTATAAAATGATATTATGAGGTAAAACTATTCCTATAGCCGTGTTCCGTCGAGCGCGACATCCTTCTCAGCTTTGCGCTGTCATTTCTCCCTAAACCTAAACTTAACGTCAGAATCAGTGATTGTTGTAAACTGCAGTCTCTACTGTTGCCAAACTGCGGGATGTGTTTAGTAATAAAGAGCTATTAAATGCTCAATAATCCGCGCAAGAGACGCGGTTTCCAACTTCAAGGCGGCTTGTGTGTGTGCTGCGAAATGGACCGACTTGCACTTTATATTTTAGGCTTCGTGTGCGCGTCAACTAAACCATCAAATAAACAACAAATAGCCGGTCTCAAAATGACCAGGTTGGAGAGTAGTTACTTTAACAGTTTATATCTTAAATGGGCGTAAATAAACTAAACCATCAAATAAACAACAAATAGCCTGTCTCAAAATGACCAGGTTGGAGAGTAGTTACTTTAACAGTTTATATCTTAAATGGGCGTAAATAGTTTGGAGAAATAATAGGAGAATGATATTATTAGTTCTGCATTCGGTCTTAAAGGGGCAGCGTCTAATAAACCTGCTGACAATTGAGCCATTCATTCGAATCGAACAAAAGGCAAATATTTCACATCTCTTGAATTAATAACTTTAGCTTTTATAAGCATTAATCTATCAATTTATACAGTGAAAACTATGTAGTATTATTTTACATTTCATTACTTTATTAGATTTCTCTGGTTTGTTCTTTCTAAGTCATATTAAATGTTAGCAGACCTTCCGAATGCCTGCACACTGATCTATTTACAAATCTATTTACAAAAATGTTTTTTGTTCAAACATTGCTGTTTCTTTTGCTATAGATATTTTACTTTTCAGATTATAAAGCCATCTTAATTATATTGTTTTGTTTTTTTTCATAAAAAACAGTATAATAAAAAGAACCGATAAGAATACCGTTAAAGTACTGGATCGATAAGCAGTATTGGCAAGTGTAGTAATACCGTTAAAACCTTAACAATACCCATCCCTATTAGTAATACAGTGGAAATTAGTAGATTTGGTTAGCATGTTGATTTATGGTGTGCGCCCCTAAATTTTCTGGTTGTGCCCCTAAAATTTTCAGTTGGGGGCCACTGTGCTCCTAGTGAAAAAAAAGTTAGTCTTGAGCCCTGGGTATCTTTCCTTAATCATTTGAAATATCCATGCGTTTAGTACTAGTAATGATGCGGAGCACGTCTTGAATGCTTTCATTCATGTTGTTTCACCGTATAGCCTATGTTTTTATTAATAATTTGGGTGCATTTTATTTGTAAATTTTTTTATTTATTTTTTATAAATTTAATTAATTTCAAGTCCGCATTCATCATTCACAGCTGTTGAAATAGCCATTGTATAGGACATAAATTAGGTTAAAGGTCCCGTTCTTCGTGTTTTTTGAAGCTTTGATTGTGTTTACAGTGTGCAATATAACATGTGTTCATGTTTCGTGTGTAAAAAAACCCCCAGTATTTTTAACACAATTTACTTATCTGTATACCGCTATTTTCACTCTCCTAAAAACGAGTTGATGAGTTCCTTGTTCTATGAAGTCCCTCCTTCAGAAATACGTAACGAGTTCTGATTGTGCCAGCGGTTCCCGTGTTGGGATTTGACTGCACCTTAGCGAACGTGTCACGGTTCCTGTGTTGTGATTCGACAGCAGCTTGGCGCACGTGGAAAGGTCACGCCTCTTAACGGGGTGATGTATGCGCTCAATGATCTCTACAGGGTCCCTGAGAAAGCCAAACAAAGGTGATTTGACTCCGGGATGAAAATAACAGCGTCTCGACGACATGGCGACAAACGCACTCAAACGCAACACTTCCTTTTTTCCACGCGACACGTCCTCTTCTCCACGTGGGACAGCAACAAGACCACGCCCTCTTTTTGCGCGTAGTTTTGTGGGCGGAGGTTAGTCTGTTCTACTGTTCTATCGACGTCATTTATGAAGGAAGTACCAGGATGTAGTCCAAGCCAGCCATTCGCTGTAGGCTTTGAAAGGGAACTTCTGTTAAATAAAATATCTCGCTTGGCATTGAACTTTGAGCTTTATAATTTTACAGGTATTATTTATGCTCTAACAGCAACATTACACACTAACTAAAGTTTGAACAGTGGGATCACGAAGAAGGGGACCTTTAAACTACTACATGTCCGCCCACAGAAAATTAAATAAATATAAAAATTACCAACACAGAAATAATCCATGATACTAATGTTACGAATCTGATGCGGCAGACAAACTGTGTGCACGTCACAAAATGATTTTAATCGGAATGACAAAAAAGTGTGCATGTAACCGTGGCTAGTGTGTCATCATGGTTGTCTCTTCAATAATCAGCAGAATTGTTTAACATTCTCTTAATTTCTAAAAATGTTAAATATATGTTCATCTTAAATATTAGTTTTTAGTCCTTTACAAAGGTGTCAGGCATGATATCATATAATTATGATATTGTTACATGTTCTGGGCTGTTGGTACCTGTAAGCGGTAAAAACTTAGTAAACTGTAAATGAGAGACGTGATTAGGTTGTTACTCGAGCGGTCCTCTGTGATGTCTTTTAATAAATCAGTAAACTTGGTGTTACTCATTGTTCCAGTACAGCATTTGGTTGATTTAATCAGATGGTGCATTAAACCACCGTATTCATAATTTACATAGTATTTATACATCCATAAATATATGTTTGGGTGTATAGAATGCTCAGACACGATCATAACATCAAGTTAAGTGATTCAGCATTTTATTTCAACAGTGTATTGTTGAATATACAAACATTAATTGAAGTATTGAATAAAATGATAGAATGGCATTACAGTAAAACATTAATAATGACATTACAGATGATCTAGCCAGAAAAGAAAATCTCTGCAGATTATCATGTTTAATCAAAATATCATAAGTGAAGTGAAGTAGGTGAAGTGAAGTGGAATGTGTGCTCTGCATTTAACCCATCCAAGTGCACACATATAGTAGTGAACACACACCCGGAGCAGTGGGCAGCCATATTGCTGCGGCCCCCGGGGAGCAGTTGGGGGTTCGGTGCCTTGCTCAAGGGTCTCACCTCAGTCGTGGTATTGAGGGTGGAGGCTGGTTATTCACTCCCCCCACCAACAATTCCTGCCGGACCTGAGACTCAAACCCGAGACTCAAACCCGCAACCTTCCTGTTACAAGCCAAACTCTCAAACCATTAGGCCACGACTGCCCCTGTCATAACTGACCTGAGTTAAAATGATAAACCGACGACATATGTAGGACTTTTACATATAGCAGGGCTGTACGTTTTTTTGCACATAGCACTGGTGCTACAGAGGTTGAAAGTTTTGTAGCACAGCCCACAAAATTGTAGCACATGTATAAAACGTCTGTTACCATGTCTGAAAAATGCACAAAAAAAAAGTGCTATACAATACAAATATTAAAAATATTAAAAATAATAATAATAATAATAATAATAATAATAATAATTATTATTATTATTATTATTATATTTTACAGAAAACATAAATCATTAGAAAGGTCTAAATTTAATATTTTATTATAAAACCTATGATCAAAATATGTGTGACTAATGTCTTCATTTTTGTTTTATTTTATCTTATGTATTCACTGAGAAAAAAAGTACTGTAGACGTCTCTACACCGCGAATCTATCACTGTACTACAGAATATTATAAAATATAATTTCTGCCTCATTCTGTGATGTGAAGCCTGTCAGATTACAAAAGTAGGTTATTTCAAACACTCGATTAAATGTTCTCTTTTTTTGGACAACAGGTTTGTAAACGCTTCTCGTCGCATGAAGTTCATTTGTTGCCCTGATTGCACGCATATGCGCGAATCCACTAGTATCCAAGGTAAATCATCAACACCATCATCCCTTACATGTTTTATTGAACTAAATACATTGTAATACCCTAAAACACATATGCAGGTTACGTTTCTTCCTGAACAAATGCGTACCCCGGTGCGCACCGAGCCCGCGATTGACAGCTTTTACATTAGCAATTTTTCATGCAAACCATGCCCCTTTTCGAACTAAAATGCCAATGACTCCATCTCACAGTGCATGCAGAGATAGAGCAGCATTTATTGCGAACCGATCGATCTGCCCTGAACAGTGCTGCGCTTCATCTGCACATTTATTTATTTAAAAAAAATGGAAGTGATTTTCATAATTTCACAAAGACAAATCTCGATTTTGGTTTAATTTCAGTCAATCGTGCAGCCGTAGATTAACCTCACACGAGCACAAAACAAATTCTCCCTTCACTCAAACCATCTGTCTCACATGCTAAACTGTATCGCACAGACCGATTTTTTTGTAGCACGTGCGACATATATGTACAGCCCTGTATAGATACTTCTGCTGCATCAAGACTTTCCAGTCTGTTTTCCAATTGTTAACACCCCTTTGTCCAATTTGTAGTCACATTTTCAAAACTCTAAACACAATATGCAGAACATCCCTGAGGTCCCACCTAAAAGCCTGCCTGAATTTGCATATTGAGTCTATAAAGGACCCTGTCACGCCATAGGTACTAAAATCGACTGAAGCGACACCCTGAGCCAAGCACAAGCACGGCATGCTACGCAATACTCGTTTCCCTTCTCTCAGGGAACCAAGGTTATGTTAAATAACCGAGTAGTTCCCTTTCGAGAGAATTACTCGTATTGCGTAGCAGTACGCTAGGGGAACCCATGTAAAATGCTGTGCGTCCTAGATCTCCCGCACCCGGGACTGTATAAGCTACAGCCCTTAGCAAAAAGAGAATGAACCTATGGAGCTAACCGTGGTGGGGAGAATACCTGCTTGTAAGGCAGGAACATCCAAATTATAGAATCTGATAAAAGTGTGTGGCGGCAGGCTGGGCCTCACCATCCAGATATCGTCTACTGGTATGCCACTAGACCAGGCCCATGACAAGGCCATGCCTCTCGTGGAGTGAGCCTTGATGCCTATAGGGCAGGTGAGGCCTTTGGACTGATAGGCCAGTGCGATGGCATCTACTATCCATTGTGACAGTGTCTACTTTGTGACCGGACTTCCTTTTGTGCGGCCCCCGAAGCAGATAAAGAGCTGTTCCGACTGCCTAGAGGCAGCGGAGCTTTCTATATATGCCCTCATAACTCTGACTGGGCATAGCAGATTTGCAACCGGGGAACCAAAGCGACCAGGGGAATGCATACAGAGGGAACCTGGGCCAATCGTGGGCCAGCGCATCTCTGTGTTTGGAAAAGTATATTGGGCAGTGAGTATTGTCTTCTGAGGCGAACAGGTCTACTTTCGCTTCGCCGAAGACCCTCCAAATTAACTGAATCGTTCGTGGGTGCAGCGCCCTCCTTTTTTGTAATGAGGAAGTAGCGGCTGTAGAAGCCTGATTCGTTGTGTGGCAGATGTACGGCTTCTATCACTCCCTTCTCTAACAGTTTCATAACCTTGGCACGAAGCACGCGACTCACGCTGCTTCGCATCAAAGTCTCGACCACAGCGTGAAAGCGTAGGGGTCTGAGAGCGAACTGCAACGAGTAGCCTCGTTTTATAGTGTTCATAACCCATGCACTGAGTAGTGGGCGCACGCTTTACATTCATGGCGCTCAAGGTGCGAGACAGCTGATGCTGTTTGTGGAAAATGCTTACACCTAATTAGGACAAGCTCTTTTTGTGATATATATACAGGGTTTCTGCAGGGTTTAGTCAGTCAAATTTAAGACTTTTTAAGACCTTTTTATGACCATTATGATTTAAATTTATGACCTAAACGAATTACGAAAAATACTTGCGAATTACAAATCTTTTTTTTATTGACTTTCTTTAAAAGTAACAAGTTTCATTATTTAAAGGTTCCATTTTCTTAAGAGTAACAAACTGAAGGCTCCCTTTTCCTAAGTATCAATAACAGGAACAACACTAAGCAATTATCATAATATATCTGTCAATATCGATAATTATCACGATAAATGTCAAATCTTTATTTCTTTCAAGTTTAAAGGCAGATTTTTGTTCGTAACTGAAAGTTGTAGAAACCAGAGCATTAATTGTGGTTATAAACTACTCTTTATTGTCAGAACTTATCATGCCAAACAGGTGAACATTTCACAAATCTGAGGTAAAACATTCAAACATTTGTCATTTGTCCGTAACAAAATAAATACCTTTATTGGAAAATTAATTATTCTTATATTTTCTTATTTTCTGCATGTGCTAATGGAGGATATTGTTTCAAGTCTTGAAACAGGTTTGTGTTGCCTGACTTTGATGGCACGCATCTTCATGAAATGTATGAAAAACAGTAGTATCCTAAATACATTAAATACTTTAATTATATTCCATTAGTCCTATAATACATTGTCTACATCAATAATAAAATACGATTCAATTCAATTATGTATATCCCACATTTCACGGTGGAGTTAATATTACTAGGCTAACGTTACAGTAAATCCATGGTAAATGATGGGGATTTGTTGATGGAAACGCCTTCTAACTGTATTTTTGCGCACAGCGTTTCTCCTGTTTGTCAGCGCTGTTTCATCTGCCTTTAAACTGGTTTAAATCACTGAGACATTTGTGTTCTTCGGTGAATTCAAGCGATTCTCACTGGATCTTGTGACCGAGACCGATCAGAGTAAACTCGCTGCGCTGCCGTTTGGACTTTGAGCCGAGCGGATAAATGGTCCATGTGGCACACGGTTCAAATGAGTTTTGTTCCGGTATCGTTTAATGCCCAGCCATAATTTCAGTAAAACTAAGCAGTGACTCAACGACATATACAGTAATAAGCTGAGGAGACTCTTGTGAGTTTGCGCGGGTTTCTGTGAAAGTCCATTCCGACAAGTCTGTTTGCTGCACTGCCGCATGCACCTGGAACGCTGTGATACCACCCAGATTCCTCAGACAGAACAGACGAAACGAATGAATGCCACCGCCAGCGCATTTTCAGGGGGAAAAGGCAATGGTGAAACCAATGAATGAATGAGCATATCAATTTAAGACGTGGCTAAATGTAATTTATGACCATGTATGGAAAATCCGGATGTTATGACTTTTTATGGCCTAAAATTTGTATTATTAAATTTAAGACTTATTACTTTTTATGACTCCGCGGAAACCCTGGTTTACATCAGTGCGCGTTCCTCTTTGACGTGTTCATTTTAAACGGTTGATGGGTAAAGTATTCTTAAAATGCATTCTAAGAAATCGAAATATGTAATAAATAATTATTTACGGTATTTTGAAGTGCCCACGGTAACAATATCCTGCATGTTCATTATTGTGATATATCGTATTACCGTGTACCGGCACATGTCTACCCCCAACACTACTCACTTTAGATGAGTTTGAAAACACCTGGGGTCCGTTCTTTGTACCTCTTGATTGTTGAGATATGATTGTTGACGATTTTGCATGATCTTGGATTGTTTGGTTCTTCGAAGCTCATCCTGAACTTGCTGTCATAGCAACAGGTCCGGAAGCTTAAACATGCTCGGAAGCAGGCTTATTTCATGTAAACAGGATTAGATTGCACCTTTTTAATAACAACAACAACAATAATAATACAAATTTGAAAATAATATTATAATGTGTATAATACTATATACAGCCACTTGATTGGAGATTTATTTATTGCAGTCTTAAGGCCCTTTCACACTGAACGCGTAAACGAAAATGCGAGGCGGAAAAGCGAATTTTTCGCGTGCGAATAGTTTGCGTCAAAACCATTCACATCAGCCGCGACGCGAGTTTGCGATGTCTGTGACGTTTCAGAGCTCCAACATTCCAAAACATTCGCGGCGACAGTAAACATGGACACTTCATCATCCAGTGAAGACGAACTTTTCATTTTATTTAAAAGACCAAATAGAAGGTTTTGGGTGCACCCACTCTTAAAGAACAGAGTCTGAAGGGGAGTATGGCAATCTTGTACAGGAGCTAAAACTTTATCATGGCCGATTCCACACTTACTTTCAGATGTCCGTGGGACAATTTGAGGAGCTCCTCCAGTCAGTGGCACCACAACTGACGAGACAAACCACAAACTTCAAGGAACCAATCGATCCGGAGCAGCGTCTGGCAGTCTGCTTAAGGTGAGCTGTCAAATCACTGATTGTCATGTCCAAATGTTGACATATGTTGACATATGAAGGGTCAATTGAGTCACAATGTAAACATTTAAGTGCCACAGTACCGACTTGCCCACATTCACTTTCCATAGTCGCAGACACGATTAGGTTAAGAAAAAAAAATCAGCAAGTTTTAACTCAAAATGTTATGTCATCATTGTCTGTAGCCTACAGCGCCAACTCCCACACAAGCTGTAATCTCACGAGAAATGCGGTACCTGTCAAAGGTTAATGTTGATTTATCAAACAAAACGGGATGCGTCGATACACAAGCTATCAGAAGATCAGTCATTGTTGCTGTGACGTCACCTTTGTTTCCGTGTTTGTGATTGGTTGAAGCCCTTTCCGTCTCCGCAAAAGTAAAAAAAAAAAAAATCGACATTGAAGCGGAAAAAAAAAAGTCGTTTTTTCGCCACAGCACATTCGCGTTTGGTGTGGAAGCACCCATTGCACATACAGCTGATCGAAAAATAAAACCATCGCGCGAATTATTCGCGCGTCAAAATCGCGTTCAGTGTGAAAGGGCCTTTACACATGCTGTACAGTTACTCTGAGCCGTGCATTAATTTCAGTGGTGACATATTATGGGAGCGGCTTGATGCAGCGCAGGAGATGCAGATAACTTGATCTTGACCCTTAAGAAACTTTAATTAATGCTGTCACATAAATCTCTAGGGCTGTAATCTTCCAGTCGATTACTCGGTTATTAGTCGATATGTTCTGGTTCGACCAAAATTCTTATTGGTCGTTTTTTTGCTGCGTTCATTTCATCAGTTTTGCCACGCCGTGTTCATTTCATCAATGTGCAGATCCACTTGTCCGTGCGACACTTCTGTCGCACCGCACTCCACTTTATTCTTATGGGTGACGTCAAGCGACTTTAACGCGTCCGCAAAGCATTCCGGGAAGGCAGCGCTGCATTTGAACAAATGCCGAGCGTCAAAAAAGCTGTCTGAAGCCCATCTTTATGCAAATGAATCCGTTGAACTATCCAATAGAAGTAGAGCACATGGAGATGGAGGGAAGTCTCTCGCTGGTCCTTTGTTTTTCATTCCCCGCTGGCTCAAACGCACGCCCATAGCGGTAAACTTGAGTAACGCCCATCAACATACACATGAGGGGAACGTCACAACACCACACTTCAGTCATGCCGCAAAAGTGGATCTGTACTGTCAGTTTTGCTGCGTTCGTTTCATCAGGAGGAAAGCACTAATTGCTAATGGGAGTGTTTTCAGAGCACCCCTGTTTCACAGGTAACAGTCTGTCTTCAGAACACCCCCCTTGTTTTCACTTCTTTTGGATAAGCCCAACCCACTGGAGAAGAGAGACAGATTGAAGTAGGCTAGTTAGCTGTATTTATTTAATTGTGAGCGTTTTTACCGCTCTTGATCTGGCTTGTTTAATAAATATTCCTTTTTTATTAAAGTGGATGTGCCTTTTGTGTTTAAGAGTAAAAGCTTTAAGTTAATAGTCTATTCGTGTCTCAGCCACGAAACTGAGCTGATCCTATGTTCGAACTGCACAGAGTGGCTGAAATGATAGTGTCTGTCAGTTATTATAATACATTTGACAAAAACAATTGTCTAAATTATTTTGCATATTCCTCAAATGTTCTTGTGATGATATCACTAGTTCACAACATAGTACTATATTTTCGGAAATCATGGGATATTGCGCAGGTGCATGTGATGCAACGCTGTCAGAGCAGACAGACTCGTGTGTCACACTCATTTCAGTGCAAAATAATCAGGTCAAAAACAATTTAATATACTGCAAATAGCCTATTAGTTTTTTATGTTTATTTACAATTCATTTAGGCAGACAACAAGGCTACCAAGTACTGCGCACAGTGTGCAGCTAATTCATTTAACTTTTTTTCCTAACGTCATTTTTTGTCGAAAATTTCAGGACTTCAGTCGACCAAGATTTTTTTTGGTTGATTACAGCCCTACAAATCTGCTTCAAATTGAATTAAATTAAATTAATTGCTAATTACAGCATAGAAATAAAAATGTAAAGGGTGTACAAATACTATAAAATCGTGAATATAAATAATTGTTTTTAACAATAAATGTTTTATTTTTATTATCTATTATAACTTTTATGCTGGTTTGGTCGTTTGGCTGTTTCCTTATATAGGTCCAGAATTTTTTAATTTTTTTTATTTGTCAAGTTTTTTGCCAGGTGTTTTTTTTTTATTATATGTCGGTACCTTGCTGTCTTACCACCAGCCAATCGCTGCACTGCTGATTGTGGTTAAGAGTATTGATACATCTGCCCTCTTCAGGGAACACAAGAACTTGCAGTAATCTTAGACAACCTCATCCAGATATTTTAATCCAATACGCAAATTTGTTTGAAGAACCAAATTAGCCAGAGATCAGTTATCACGATTAAAAGATCTGGGATCTGTCAAATCATTTCAGATGTATTAAGCAAGGTACAAAGAACGGACCCCAAATTGCTAGGTTTTCTCAGAGGGTGGTTGCCCTGCACGCTTAATAAATAAACTCCAGCTGGTCCAAAACTCAGCAGTTTGAGTTCTTACCAGAACCAGGAAGACTGACCATATTAACCGCCACCCTAAGAAAGACCATTACCACCCTGTCTGCCACCCCAGCAGTGCATCACAAATTCCCAATGTATAAAATATAAATTGTTTCCTCTACCGATTTACATCAGTGGCGCTTCAATATGATGAGATAATAGCAAGAAAACACGTCTTTCTATTATTGTGTAGTAGTTCAAACAAATGACTGCTTAGTTATCCGCAACTTGACCAACGTAATCACGAATAGATGACTATATGCCTGTTTCACACATACTCTAGTTTGCATTTCGTATGCGGTGCATATTTTTTTCCGTACCCATGTTAACCGATTAGAGCTTTCAAACTGCATGCGGATGCGGTCCGGCAGTGCATTCCATGAGCGGTGCGTCTGCAGCAGTGCGGCGATGGTTTCCGCAGTCTATTTTTTGCTGTCCTGCACGTGCTGAATTAAAGTGACAGAGCATTGTTCACATTAAAATAAACATGCATTGACGTGAAAATCTAGTAATTTCACCACAGATGCATATAAACTTTGTCTACTCTGTTTCAAAGTCAACACATGGCTTTTTTGCCTCGGGTAAAGCAAGGAAAAAGACACCTTTAAGGTAAACAAGGAGACATGGAGAGCACTCGTCCTTTCTTGGAGGTGGAAAAACAAATTTCTTTATTACCTGCACTATTTCTTGTAAAAAGATTTAATAATGAAAGTAAAGACTAGATTGTGTGTATTGTAAGTTTTACTGTAAAATGTTTTTGATTTTAACATAGGCCTATGTTTAAATGTTTTGCCACTTGCATGAGCAACGTAATATAGCCTATAAATCTAAAGTACTAGGCTATATAAATATAAAGTAATGAATTGAATAAAACGTTGTTTAACCCTCTCGAGTACGCCGTCGCGCCAGCGTGATTGGTTTGCTTTTTTCTTATCAGTGCTAAAGAGACTCAAATAACTTTTTTAGTGAACTGATCTTGGCATGTTGTGTTCAGTGTGCCTTTTTCCATATTTTTTACATTAACAAATAGTCAAAACCAATTTATTTATAACCTATAAGTTATGATTTAAAAGGACAATATGTCAATATATGTTTACCTGGGGATCACGTGGCGCTTCGTACGTGATGGCTGCCGATCTTTAGAGCTCCCAGCACGCTCCCCCTTTTATCAATATTTAACAGGTTAAAGTTTACAAATCTAACAATCTAAACACACCTTTAAACTAGGGATGGCGAAAACTAAACATTTTCTTGACCGACCACCGAGCCTCATTAGCCGGTTGAAACCGGTTAACCGATTAGTTAAAAAAATATGCTGCGCTATTTGAAATAACAGCCGCAACTCGCGAGCCGCGCCTGCAATTTCGCAACTCTGTCGCATCTCTCTGCCTCCCGCTCTCTCACACACACACACACACACACACACACACACTCACACTGTCCAGGCGCCGCCGCCTGCCTTCCACTCACGTCAAGTTTTTAAAATCCCCTACAGCGCGAAACATGAGTCCCGCAAACGCGGCGCTGAGGAGCTTGTTTGTAATCGGAGGACAAATGGCTCCTTAGTTTCGAAATGGTTTGGGCACAAGGTGATCGCGTTGAAAATAAAGGCTATTGTCTAGCGTTAGAAGCTCATTTGAAACATTGCCGCGACTCATTTAAGATAATGACAGCTCCGAAGAGACGCCGCTTTAGTTCGAGGTAGTGCTAACAATAATAAAGAAAGATGATGATCAACACCTTATGTGTTACCACTGAAATGTAGATGTAATATATTTAGATGATGTGCTACTACTGTATTTAAGCACTGTATCACACAAGTTGCAACTTACATCTGAAGCTGAACAATGAAGCATTTGCTGACGCGTTTCATGCATTATTTATGGTGTGAGCACATTCAAGCGGTTCAGAAAATATTCATCTGTAATATCGGTTATAAATAATAAATACAAATTATAAAGACACATTTTGGCTAAGTTGTTTATTTCCGAGTGTTATGCTGCCTTCACGTGCTCTCTGAATTATTGTAAATAGGAGTTTCCTAGGTAAAAATTGCACGTGAACGCGCTCCACCCCTCGAAATATGAACGAGATGAGTTCATACTTCATAATCACGACTTTAGAAGTGGGAATTGTCAAATTTCCGATAGCACGTGAAGGCAGCATTACTTTCACTTACTTTTGTTATTTCCAAGCTGGTAAACTGAAATATTGCGCATGATTTGAGATATGTTTTCCACGCAGGTTGCAAGAGAGGCTATGACAGTTCATAACACAGCAAGCGTTCACCATTCTAATGTGTTTTTAACTGTATAATACAAGTTTTAAAGTCTACCTCCACTATTACTCATTCTCTAATGTAGTGTCTGTGTCCTAAAGTCCGCGAATGCATTGCGTTGGTGACGTCACGTTCCCATTCTCTATAAATAGCCTAATTTAGAGATCACTTTTTTTTTTTTAACCGACAACTTTGATCGGTTAACGTTGATACGGTCAACCATCGGTCAAACGGTCATCGGTTAACATCCCTACTTTAAACAAGACGAATGTCAACAAGAAGGCTGCATCCTAGAAAACCCAGACTGGAAAATGGATGAAATCTTCAACGTGCAGTGAAGACATGGCGGACGCCATTTCTCTGGCATTAACGAAACAACAAGATGCGTTGTAAGAAGTTGTCTGGAACGCAGTGCACACTGCGATGAAAGATGTGACAGTGCATGCAGTCACTGACTGCCGAATTTCAATCACAGATGACTGTTGTGCGCGGGCATATCAACAAAGTGGACAATATCCAACATGAGACGAGAGGCCTGAAACAAGACGTAGTCGGCTGCAAATCAGATGCGTCTAAACTTCAAGCAAAGCTGGTAGAATTGGAAGATCGAGAAAGACGCAATCAATGTTCAAATTGTTGGTCTCGCACCAAACCGTGAGGGAAGCGACGCGATACGATTTCTCACAGAAATGCTTCCAAAGTGGATCCCCTCGCTCTCAAACAGGCTGATAGAGATCGAAAGATCCCACCGCATCTATGGACAGCAGAGGTCCACGGAGATGGGTCGCACTATGATTTTTAAAGTGCTGAGATATCAAGACCGTCAGTCTATCTTAGACGGGGCAAGAGAGGTGAGCAAGAGAGGACCAATTCTGGATGGCGAGAATCGGCTGAAATTGTTTGCTGACTACAGCGCCTACACTTCGCAAAGGCGGAAAAACTTTGCTGATACACGGAAGGAGTTGCGAGCTTCAGGATTTAAATCCTTTTTTGATTTACCCAGCCATTCTGCGCGTCATGCATAATGGTGAGAAACTGTCTCTCTTCGCCACAAGAAGCAGAGGAGTTCCAACTTCAGATCGCAGACACCTCGCAGGCAAAACGGCAGCTGACTTTCGGCGATGTCAATCCATACGAGATGGACATGAGTAAAACTGATAATTAACCAGCCATCAGTAACTTACTGGTAGGACTGTCCATGGAACTGTATGGTTAAGGACACTACATTTACTTTGGATAAACATAAGGCTACCAATAAGTTAAATGTCATTTCATCCATAAAGTTATACTGTTCATAAGTTTGGTATCCTGTTCCGGGCAGCACTAAATTTGAGAGTATTTAACGCATAACACCGTGTCCTAACTACACGCGATGCGACGCCGCGACACAAGATAAAAGGTATCTTTTCCATGTTAATTTGAATTTTTGTCCTAACCAGCCGCGACGGCGACACGCGATTAATCTATTTTAGAAACGGTTTCCATTTCTGCGACGTCGCACGGCTGGAACAACAACACAAAACATGTGACTTTGAATATCATTTAGTGCTCCCTGCTCTGTCTTACTAAAAGCAACAATGGATAATTTACCTCAGATCTGGAAATTAAACAAATGGAAACAAGAACATTCAAACTGTGAACAAACAAGTATATTCTATGATAAAGATTGTCTTAGTGACTCATTGTGTATTTTTAGTAATGTTTAAATGGCGTGATATTTGTGAATTTGATTATGTAACGGTTAGGCTACTTATCCATTTCCTTGCGAATGCCGTCAGGATTAATCTCTGGTGCTGTGCACTTGCCGTGAGAGCCCGCCCACACACTGTTCTGATTGGCTGCGGGGGGGGGGGGGGGGTTTCTGCATCTCGTAGTCGCGTCGCCTCTGGTGTGGACAGACAACTTGCTTGTCTCGTATCGCGTCGCGTGTAGTTAGGACACGGTGTAAAGGCGTGCTTTTAGTTGAACATGTAATTTATAGTTCTATTGTTCCTGTTAACCTATGTTTTTGACATTTACACACGGAAGGGAGCAGGTGAGTTTCGGATCAGTGGAATGTATGACTGTCACGGTACCGATACACATGTTGGGGAATATCTAGCGGTCTGGGGGAGGGGGGAGTTTCGTCCTGCCATGTATCTCTTTGTATATGTTAGTAACGAAATGTGCAATCAATCTAGTCTTGTCTAAAATAACTAATTTTTTAACTTTCAATATAGTCAAAGTTTACAGTATCTTTGATAATGGTTAATATCTCCATGATTTAAGTTAACATCAGAGGTTTAAATAGTCCTATAAAGAGAACAAAGTTTCTGCATAGTTTAAACAGACACAACGTAGACGTGGCTTTAGTTCAAGAATCTCATCAAAAAGCGATGTTGCTTGTGTACAAAATACATTTTATAAAGTCATTGCTGCATCTAGTGATGGAACAAAAACAAAGGGATCTCTTATACTTATTAAAAGAAACCTTCCTCTTGTTATTGAAAGATGTAGTAATGATAAATCTGGCAGGTTGAGCTATTTCTGCACAAGTATTCAAGGCAAGAAAATAGCCTTTGTCTCCGTCTATGCCCCAGCAGTTTTTGACGTTAATTTTTTTCAGTGGTTAACTAATCAGTTGCTATACCTGGATGAATATGCCATTATTATTGGAGGGGACATGAATGCACTTGCTGATTTGATGCTTGATAAATCCACTGCTATATTCTCCAAATCACAAGAGATAACATCAGCAAATTTTAAGTCCTTTATGCAAACTTTCAATCTCATAGATGTATGGCGTGTTCAGAATCCTTTGGTTAGAGATTACACATTCTTTTCTTCAAGGCATCAGACGCATTCTAGAATAGATTATATTTTATGTTCTCGTGAATTCAGGATGTGTTTTGAGAGACTTGCAATCCTTCCTGCTGTAATATCTGACCACAACTCTCTTTTGACAAAGTTTAGTTATTGCTCACATGAGAGGTCTTCAAGATGGCAATTTAATATAACTCTTCTACAAGATTCTGCATTTTTAATAGATTTTAGAAATAAATTGAAAGACTTTGAGCATAAACCTCAATAGTGTGGATAACGATATGATGGTATGGATGGCTACAAAAGGCTTTATTAGAGATTTCGTTATATCCTTCTCATCACATTTAAATAAAGTAAGAAAATCACAAATTGAGAAATTAGAACAAATTTGCCTCTCTCCAGAGAAAGATTTGAAGAAGAAATTCTCTAAATCAGTTGAAAATGCTTTAAAGAGTTCCAGGTCCAAGCTAAATGATTTGCTTCGAAGAAAAGCTGAATTCATTATGCATAGAGTCCGGCAGAAGTATTATTATAATTTGCCAAGACCCAGCAAATTACTGGCTCTACAACTTAGACAAAGTGAAGCTAGGGCTATTATTGATACCATTCATTCACCTACAAAAGGCCTAGTAACAAATCCTAGACAGATAAACAATACTTTTGCAGAAAATTTTAAAGAGCTATATCAGCCAAAGGATAGTACTGACAAGGTTGAATGTCATAAATTTCTACATGACACTGATTTACCACAATTAACGCATAGTGAATCTGAACAAATGAGCCAATCTATAACTCTTGAGGAACTGTATGCAGCACTAAAAACGGTAAAGAAGGGAAAATCACCTGGGCCAGACGGGATCCCCCCCAGAATTAATCCTAAATTTTTGGGATGTATTAGGGCCAATTATGCATGCTGCAATAAACGCTGCAATCCAAAAGGAACACTTTGAAAAACAAATGAATACAGCTCTAATCTCTTTAATTCCAAAAAAAGATAAGGACCATACTAAATGTTCACATTTTAGACCATTTTTTTTAACTCAAGATTTAAAAATAAATGCTAGGCTTTTAGCTTTACGCCTTGGAAAATATATCTGTAATTTAGTTCATAGCGATCAATCTGGCTTTATCCCACATCGTTTGGCTGCAGACAATATACGTCGGTTGCTACATGCAATTCATGAAAGTAAAGATAGAAATTCTCCTTGTGCAGTTTTATGCTTAGATGCAGATAAAGCTTTCGATAGATTAAATTGGGATTATTTATGGATGGTGTTATATAAATTCAGTTTTGATGAGAAACGTATTAATATGGTACAAATCATTTATTATATTTATTATAATCCATCAGCAATTATAGCAACAAATGGCTTACATTCCCAAACTTTTGATATCTTGAGAGCACAAAAAAATCTCTAGCACAAAATATAAGACAAGACCAAATTTGTTCCATTTTAATCAAGGACACCCAACATGCAATATCTCTATATGCAGATGATATTTTACTGTATTTTCAAGATTTCGACACAATCCAAAACATACTAGAAACATTTAACTGTTTTGGGAAATTTTCTGGATAAAGGATCAATTGATCCAAATCAGCTCTTCTACCTTTTAAAAAAAAAAGCTCAGAGTACCCAGATACCATCAGTTATCCCAATTATGAATCAGATAACTTACCTAGGGATATTGATACAGCCCTCTCTAAAAGAAATTGTACATATTAAAGTCTTTCAAAAGCTTAAAAAAAAAATAAAAAAAAAAAATAAGAGATATTGACAGATGGAGTATTTGATCGACTGTGAAGATGAATATATTACCTAGGGTTAATTTTCTTAATGCCATGATTCCCTTGCCACCTCTTTTAAAAGGGTGGAAAAAACTTGACTCTTTAATTCACACTTTTCTTTGGAATGGCAAACAACCAAAGTTAAAATTAGCGACGTTGCAACGTACTAAAATGGAGGGAGGTCTCTCCCTTCCCAATTTTGAGCTATATCATAAAGCATTCAAGACATGGTTTGACTCTATAGCCTCCACACCTTGCAGAGAAATAGAAGCAGCAATTGTCAGACCAATTAGACTTGAAGATGTACTTTTTTCTGGACTCTCTTTAAAGTATTGCAAGCAATCCTTCGGTCCCATTGTAACAAACGGCATTAACACTTTCCTAGCAGTGGAGAAATTATTAAATTACAATAAAAAATGGCACCCTTATGGCGTAATAGGAATATTAAATGTGGTTCTGAACCGTTCACATCAGAACAGTGGTCAAAGCAGGGAATAAGGACTCTTGCTGACATTTGGAATGATAATAGGATGTTTCGTTTTCAAAATATAGTTGCATCTTTTAATGTACCGGCATCATCCTTTTTTTTTTTTTGCAACTGCGTTCAGCCCTCAGAGCATATGGAGTCCCATGGGGATCAGCTCTCGAAACACATCCAGTTCATAGTTGGCTCTTTAATCCACCTCAACAAAGGGTAGTGTCAGCTGTCTATCCTTACCTTCTTGAAGTTAAACAAAAACAATTACCACTGCACACAATTTGGATAAGGGAGTTATCTGTGGACCAGATTGATTGGGAGACGGTATATAAAAAAAAAATTCTGTGCATCAAAAAATCCAATATATCCATATACAGACCCAGTCTATTATAGACTGGGTCCACTTTACCACCCAGTCCACTTTATTCCTATGGGTGACGTCAAGCGACTTTAACGCGCCCGCAAAGCATTCCGGGAAGGTGGCACTGCATTTGAACAAAAAAGCGTCAAAAAAAGCTGACCGAAGCTCAACTTTATGCAAATGAATCAGTTGAACGTGACGCGACTATCTATCTGACGATACAGATCCACTTTTGCGGCACGACTGATGCGTGGTGTTGTGACGCTTCCCCTCATGTGTATGTTGATGGGCGTTCCTCAAGTTTACCGCTATGGGCGTGCGTTTGAGCCAGCGGGGAATGAAAAACAAAGGACCGGCGAGAGACATTCCTCCGCCTCCATGTGCTCTACTTCTATTGGATAGTCGCGTTCAACAGATTAATTTGCATAAAGTTTAGCTTCCGTCAGCTTTTTTGATGCGCAGCATTTGTTCAAATGCAGCGCCACCTTCCCAGAATGCTTTGCGGGCTCGTTAAAGTCACATGACGTCACCCATAGGAATAAAGTGGAGTGCGGCGCGACAGAAGTGTTGCACGGACAAGTGGATCAGCACCTTAAGTAGAGCACATGGAGACGGAGGGATGTCTCTCGCCGGTCCTTTGTTTTTCGTTCCCCGCTGGCTCAAATGCACGCCCATAGCGGTAAACTTGAGGAATGCCCATTAACATACATGAGGGGAAGTATGGGGTGTGGTTTATATATTTACTTTGCTAACTATGCAATCAGTCGTGTCGATTGTCGTGTGCCTTGCCGTGACCAATGACGTGTGATAAGAAGCGTTACACTTTCGTCGCCCACATACTAGTCTGAGAAGCTACGTGACGTCTGCACGTGTCGTCTTAATTTTGCCAGTTATCACCAAAAAAAAAAAAAAAAAAAAAACATCAATGTTCGAAGTTGACGTGATTACAGTAAGCTCTGTGTTTTAACAATTAGCTAGTGAGGAGGACTGATTATGGATAGCCTGTGTTTTTGCCAGTTAAATCCCAATTTACTTAAATTTAATATAGCCTAGTAGGACTCTAATACTGGAATGCGAAAAGAGTTATATTAGCCTACTTAATTCAGCCAGTTAGAAAAAGGTAAATAAATGTATTAAATCATGCATTTTACATATTTTAGTGTACATCAATAACACTATGGGTCTACCAGAAGCTAACCCAGATGTGGTGATATTACACTGACCTATATTTTTGTGTTAGTAAGTTTTACCTAATAAATGGTTTACATGAATACATTTTTTTAAACAAAATATGTCGTTTTAATGACATTTTCTGTAATAACGAGATATGTCGTTAAAACATTTTCTCCTAATAAGGACATGTATTGTATAGTGATGAGTACAAAATGAGTGTACACAAATAAAAGTAAGTTTATAGTTTATAATTATGTCTTGCAACTTAGCTATATGGCGCAATACAATGAGTATTGGGGGTTGTTTCCGTTGTCATTAAAGGGTCATGAAACCCTAAACCAAATTTTCTGAGAAAAAATGCGCTGGCGATTTCGTCAGACAGAGGGTTTAATTGATCAAGTGACAGTATACATTTATAATGTAGCAAAAGCTTTATATTTAAGATAAATAAAAATATAAAGCTTTTGCAACATTATAAATGTGCTGTCACTTCATAAATTTAATGCGTCCTTGCTGAATAATTGTATTAATTTTCTTCTTTCCACCCAAAATAAATTCTGTTCTTTTTAGGGCTGTCACTTTTGTGAAAAAAATCTTTTCGATTTTTGAGACAAAAGTGTTCATTGAATCGATTGTAAAATAGATTTTAAATAGGCCAATCCACAGACAACTAACGGTATTAATCATTAGGATGAAGAGGGTGCAGCTTGAGACACACAGTCAATATTTATTTTGATTTATTGGCATGAAGTTTCATGCACAATGACAAACAAGAGTGCAACAGTCTCGAAAAACATTAAGCAGAGTAGACTAAAAACCTGCCTACCTTCCCAGAGTATGGGAGCGAAGCGGAGCACGAACTGCTCACCGGTGCTCAAATCCCGCTCTGACATGATATTTCTCTGCTGTTAGCCTACTATAGATTAGATTAGATTCAACTTTATTGTCATTACACAAGTACAAGGCAACGAAATGCAGTTTAGGTCTAACCAGAAGTGCAATAGCAGCAAGTGCAGGATATATACAGTGGTTGCGTAAGTGCAGGACATGGATATGTACTGAATATATATAAATATGTATAAATAGAGAGATGGTTATTACTATAAACAGAACTGAATTTACAGGTGAATATGTACAGTGAATAAATATACAGATGGCTATTACTATAAACAGAATTTACAAGTGAATATGTACAATGAATATAATATACAGATGGCTATTACTTTAAACAGAATTTTACAGATAGAGGTATACAATAATATGTTAGGCTAATATGAGGAATATAGCAGTGGACTAAGGTAGTGCAACTATACTTGTTGTAGCCATTAAAACATGCCTATTTAGTTTTATATGTTTAAATATTATAATGTTATTTTTAACATTAGAACAGGCCACATAAGATAGCCTATGTCAGAAGTCATGGGGGTCAGAAATGACCACTTTTTGACCACTTAATTTGTTCAAAGCCTTTCTTTAAAGTGAATTTCGTTTTATATAAATTATATCTTAATTTTAATCGATTGTTTTATCAACCAAATGCCTTGATTTAATAAATAATAAGCAAATATAGCAGACAATGACACGAGCTGCCGGCGCCGCATGAACAACTGCTTAAATGAACAAATAGCCTACTTGAGAAAAACTTTAGTTGGGGGCAGCCCTATAGTCATTTTATAGGCCTATATTCGAACCAGCATACCAGTATGTCACAAAGGGCATTCTGGGTTGAGCTCGTGGTGCTGAGTGGAATGAGCTTAAGAAATGAACCGAATCTTCAGAAAGGCTCTCAGTCTGGAGGAAATATTACCGCTCTACGCATTCTCTATAGGCTACGCACCACGCAACGGTCACTATATGAACTCATGTATGTTTTAAAAACATAATTCAACATATAAATAATAGGCCTACCTTTTAATGGGCACAAGTCTACAAATAAATTACTAAATGCAAAAAATTAATAAATAAACAAAAAATTGCATTGCATTTGCAATCCTGTGAACCCACTTTGCGCGCCCCTGACGCCGCCTATTGCACTTTTGGAAATCGTTATTTTCTTATTCTGCCTGTTTGTGAGTTGTTACATCTATCTTTTTTATTTGTTTAACTCGTTTAAAAATAATAGTGTACATACATGGGTGTAGATTACGCGGGGGATGGGGGACATGTCCCCCGCACTTTTAATAAAATGTACATTCGTCCCCCGCACTTGCACCGGTCCTAGTCGACCAGCTCCGTGCGGGATTCGAACCGGCGTCAAGTCGCACCGCTCTTACTGGCCTACGTCTATATACGTAATACACGTAATACGTATAATCTATACATGACCTGTCATGTTATTCGTATCCAAAAATGAGGCGATCTGAACACTATGGAGTCTTGTGCAACACTACAATTCATACTCGAAGCCATAGGGCGCGCTCTCAAAGAAAAAACAAAACTGATTCGTAGAAGTAAAACCCTGTCACGTTCCAAAGGCATTTAGCGCTGTAGCAGCAGCTGAATAAAAATAAATCGCTATGACTGATGAAACGTGACAATAAAACACGATTGCGACAATATATGGTTTGTGTTTTTCCAGCCATCTCAAGGTATTTATTAACAATAAAGAATATGAATAATGCAGTGCTAACTGACAGCCTTTTTAATGTTTAGTATCTTCTGCTTGCCAAGGCTGCATTTATTTAATAAAAATACAGTTAAAACATTAATATTGCGAAATATATTCACAGATGTTTTAATTTGTAATGATATAGTAAAGTGTAATTTATTCCTGTGATCAAAGTTGAATTTTCAGCATCATTACTCCAGTCTTCAGTATCACATGATCCTTCTGAAATCATTCTAATATGATCATTTAATGAAAAAGAAACATTTATGATTATAACCATTGTTGAAAACAGCTGTGGAAACTATGATGCATTTTATTTTTCAGGATTCTTTAATGAATAGAAAGTTAAATGAACAGCATTTATTTGCATTGAATAAAGCATGTATACATATTTTGTTATATTATAAATGCCACTTGATCAATTTAATGCATGTTTGATTAGTATTAAAGTATTAATTTCTCTATTTTTTTATCTTACCACAAATGTTTGAATAGTTTCATGATTTCCACAAAAATGAAGCAGCACAACTGTTTTCAACATTGATACTAATCATAAATGTTTCTTGAGCATCAAATGAAAATATTAGAATGATTTCTGAAGGATCATGTGACACTGAAGACTGGAGTAATGATGATCAATTCAGCTTTGATCACAGGAATGAATTAAAGAATTTTTATTTATTTATATATATATTTTTTTTTTTGTGTTTGTAGTAGCCTACATAAAGCAATCATAAAATTGGCATAACATATAGGGAAAACATTATAGATATTAGTGGTTATTGTTCAGCAGTGTATTTGATATCTTACTGAATTAAAAGCAAGATATGAGATCAATTAAATCTATCAATTAGACAAAGGTCAGAAAAAAAAAAAAAATTATTACACCTGACATTTCAGTCCCCCTCACTTCTGAAAAGATGTCTACACCCCTGTGTACATATTTGGTTAAAATCGATTCCCTATTTTCGTTTTCGAAACTTGTGTTGGTCCGATCCAATGTGCAATCGATTTTCGAACGTAAAGTGACAGCCCTAGTTCTTTTTAACTTTCATTAATCCTGATTTCTTCTTTTTTTCCTTTTATTTAATGAAAACTGTTTTCAACATTGATAATAATAACGTTTCTTGAGCAGCAAATCATCACATTATAAATGATTTCTGAAGGATCATGATGTGACACTGAAGACTGGAGTAACAATGATAAATTAATTTTTGAACACAGGACAGAGTAATAAATTGCATAAAATATATTTAAATAGAAAAAAAGATTTTAAATTGTAAAAGTATTTCACAATATTGCTATTTTTTTGCTGTAGGATCAAATAAATGCAGCCTTGGTGTGCAGAAGAGACAACAGTCAAAATAGTAGGCCTACAGTTTCCAAACTTTTGACTGGTAGTGTACATATCCACACGTTTATCCACACGTACGTTATTCAGACGCAAAGTAAAAAATATACTCTCACATACGTCGCCGCCGCTCACTTTGATCGCAGCTCCGACACGTGACCGTGACGTCTAACGTCTCATTTCTTACGTCTGACGGCTGAATACATGGGATTTTGGCCAGACGGCTGGCGAGCGTATACACGTTAGTTCTCCTCTCAGTTTGCTTAGCAATCATCTCATTTTTTATATTCTACCCCTCATAGGGAAGCGTCACAACACTGTCTCCACAGCGCGAGCCCCCGCTGACTACGCGCGCTCCTCCCCAAGCGGACGAGGTGTTTAGTTTATACTCGACACGCTCGCCGTTGTGCTATTCTTTGAAGCGACAGAGGGCGACTCGGAGTAATTGTTCTATAAACATCAGGAAAAAGCATCGAGAAGAAGTGGGCTAATGTACACAGGTGACAATATTTATTTTAGTACACTTACCACACTAAAATGGTAAATGGACTGCATTTATATAGCGCTTTTAACAGACCAATGGCCATCCAAAGCGCTTTACACATTGCCTCACATTCACCCATTCACACACCCGACGGCGGTGTCAGCCATGCAAGGCGCCATCCAGCTCGTCGGGAGCAACTGGGGTTAGGTGTCTTGCTCAAGGACACCTCGACACTTGGTCAGGTGGAACCAGGGATCGAACCACCAACCTTCCGGTTTGTAGACAACCTACATGAACCACTGAGCCACTGCCGCCCCACTACAAAAGAATCATGTAAAACAGATCAAAATAAACCTTGAGATTACTTGTTAAATGTTTCTGATAAATGCACTGCTTCCACTGGTTTGATTATTTACCGTTTCATGTCAAGGAAAAGTTCCATGTTTACCACAGCACAGCTCGCTCGGAGCGTTCAATATGCTGTAAAACTCCAATTAATATTGGTTTCAATCACTGAATGAAGCCTGCTATATTTGGGACAAGAGTCACAACCTTAAATTGCTTGCACAAAACTCTTGATCAGCACTCAAAATGTGTTTGTTTATTTAAACCGTTATGCACAGAGAGGGTGAGGGTGAGAGAGGTCTGCGGTCTTGGTCATTAGTTGATTTACTTGTTTGTGTGTAGGTAATACGTTGTCAAATATGTTTAAACTTAAATAGACTACCTATACAAGTAGTTATGTCTCTTTGTATTAATTTGTCCTGTTATTGACGTAATGCGTAACAATGGGCAACCAGATGTTCGAATATTCTTTTTTTAGAGGGAATACTCGAACGTCATTTGAGCAATTTTGACAGCCCTAATCCCCATCAGTTCTCTACTCAAATAAGCATGACAAAACTGGACTTGGCAGTCACAAATTTTGCTATATATATACATATACATACAGGTCCTTCTCAATAAGTTAGCATATTGTGATAAAGTTCATTATTTTCTATAATGTAATGATAAAAATTAAACTTTCATATATTTTAGATTCATTGCACACCAACTGAAATATTTCAGGTCTTTTATTGTTTTAATACTGATGATTTTGGCATACAGCTCATGAAAACCCAAACTTCCTATCTCAATAAATTAGCATATTTTATCCGACCAATAAAAGAAAAGTGTTTTTAATACAAAAAAAGTCAACCTTCAAATAATTATGTTCAGTTATGCACTCAATACTTGGTCGGGAATCCTTTTGCAGAAATGACTGCTTCAATGCGGCGTGGCATGGAGGCAATCAGCCTGTGGCACTGCTGAGGTGTTATGGAGGCCCAGGATGCTTCGATAGCGGCCTTAAGCTCATCCAGAGTGAGCACAGTAATACCATGGTCAGTAAACCATTTACCAGTGGTTTTGGCACTGTGAACAGGTGCCAGGTCGTGCTGAAAAATGAAATCATCTCCATAAAGCTTTTCAGCAGATGGAAGCATGAAGTGCTCCAAAATCTCCTGATAGCTAGCTGCATTGACCCTGCCCTTGATAAAACACAGTGGACCAACACCAGCAGCTGACATGGCACCCCAGAGCATCACTGACTGTGGGTACTTGACACTGGACTTCAGGCATTTTGGCATTTCCTTCTCCCCAGTCTTCCTCCAGACTCTGACACCTTGATTTCCGAATGACATGCAAAATTTGCTTTCATCCGAAAAAAGTACTTTGGACCGCTGAGCAACAGTCCAGTGCTGCTTCTCTGTTGTCCAGGTCAGGCGCTTCTGCCGCTGTTTCTGGGTCAAAAGTGGCTTGACCTGGGGAATGCGGCACCTGTAGCTCATTTCCTTCACACGCCTGTGCACGGTGGCTCTGGATGTTTCTACTCCAGACTCAGTCCACTGCTTCTGCAGGTCCCCCAAGGTCTGGAATCGGTCCTTCTCCACAATCTTCCTCAGGGTCCGGTCACCTCTTCTTGTTGTGCAGCGTTTTTTGCCACACTTTTTCCTTCCCACAGACTTCCCACTGAGGTGCCTTGATACAGCACTCTGGGAACAGCCTATTCGTTCAGTAATTTCTTTCTGTGTCTTACCCTCTTGCTTGAGGGTGTCAATGATGGCCTTCTGGACAGCAGTCAGGTCGGCAGTCTTACCCATGATTGCGGTTTTGAGTAATGAACCAGGCTGGGAGTTTTTAAAAGCCTCAGGAATCTTTTGCAGGTGTAATTTTGATTCAGATGATTAGGTTAATAGCTCGTTTAGAGAACCTTTTCATGATATGCTAATTTATTGAGACAAGAATTTTGGGTTTTCATGAGCTGTATGCCAAAATCATCAGTATTAAAACAATAAAAGACCTGAAATATTTCAGTTGGTGTGCAATGAATCTAAAATATATGAAAGTTTAATTTTTATCATTACATTATGGAAAATAATGAACTTTATCACAATATGCTAATTTATTGAGAAGGACCTGAGATAGATATATATATATATATATAATGATCAGCTTATTATCAAGGGTAAATAGACATACTCTAGTAAACTGGAGCGAACGTGAGCGTAATTGGAGTTGGGTTTCTAGACTTGTACCTTGATAGGTTGTAGAGATCTTTGATCAAATCAACTGTATAAAGTGTATGAAAACTTCATATTCAATTGCATTTGCAATATTTTGTGCTTGTATTTTCTGTATATATTTTATAGTTTTCACATGCTTTTATATATAATTGTGTATTCATTGGTTTGTTAAAGGTGTGGTAAAACACATTCTTTCAAAGGCTTGACTGTGTTTGTGGGGTGCACTTGTTGTGAACTTTTATCTTCTAAAGTGTAGGAAAACTTCAGAAGTGAAGACCAGGAGACTTCGGGATTCAAACAGAAGTTATTCTTTTAATGAGAACACTCTGTGCTGTAGGTCGTCCGAATAGAGTCTGACTCAAACAGCATACCAGAGAGGTTATATACATTCCAAAGAGGGAGGGATTACAGAGATTGAAACAAAGCATGTAAATTAAATATACAGGTTTTGGGAAACCCACCCAAACAGAGTATCACCAATTCTACTCCTAATCAGCATAACTATTCAAAACGCATAGGGGTAACGACGGTGAGAGTCTGAAAACAGGTCTGGCAGGAATCTTCTGCTGGAAACTCAACAATCTTGTTTTATACCTCAAATGCTCACTGAAAACAGGCCCAGCAAGAAATCTCCTGCTTGAAAACCCAGATCTATACCTTAAATGCTAAATACAATATACTTTCTTGAATTTGTAATCCAACACACTGTAACGTGTTCATGCTTCGTTTTTAAAAAATTGCATTATTTTTCATATATTTTACCTTTATTCTACACTGCTCTGTCCCTCCTTGTAAAAATGGTCTGATGGTTTCCGGGTTGTATGAAGCCAGTCCCATAAAAAATACGCAATGGGCTCAGATTGGTTAGCTGGCCCAGTGTGTTGCGATTCGCTAACCGCCTAGTGCACGTTTGTCGGAAACGCCCCTTACCTTTACCGGTAGCCTTAGGCTACTAGCCTGTGCTTTGGGTAGTACAATGGCGTCAATAAAACCATACCAATTTGAGCCCGAATCAGACCCAGACAATTTTAGTTTAGATGATCGAGCAGAACCTGATCAGTCCTCAAGAGTAAAGACTGCGGATCTATAGTGATCGCTACTGAATGGCACCGTTACTTTTGTATTTTAAGAACGATTTGCCAAATATCTGTCGCAAGAACGAACACTAAACATTGGCTTTACTATAATATCCAAATCAAACACAGAACCATGTTTAGCATGCCTGTAGATAAACAATAATAAAAGCTCTAATCAAAGAATAATTTACACAAATGCCAAGTTCGCTGTTGAGATTTTAAAAAGTTTGTAACGTTAGGTGTTTGTCGGATAACGTTAATATGAATGAGCATTTAACAAACTGATTTGCAGAGCCAAATGAACGTTGTCATCTGTTTACTTCCTTGCTACAACGTAGGCTACAATTAACAACACAAACTATTACAGGAAAACACAGCGATGAAAATAAATCATACTTACAGGTTGTGCCCTGTAAACAGCTTCTGTTTTTAAATCCATCTTTCAGGACAAGCCGTTGTAAGAATCCTGCATTGAACTTGCGAAGATTGTGTAAGCTTTCCTCCGTGAAATGTGCAGCGGGAGCCAGCTCATGTATTGCAAATACAGACGAATATTGTCCATTGTCACATTTTCCGGTCTTCTCCTCCGACCCCTGTCTGACTCGTGCTTTGATTTATGATGGGCAGCATATATCTGCTGCAAATGCGACCGTGTTCCCCTCTGTCTCATACACGCATGCATATAACGTTGTATGTTAAACGCACTGCAACACACCCCCGTCCCTAGGAAGGCTGAACAAAGTGGACCTGCAATCCGGATGAAAATAACAACGTTTCGTCTGCATTGGCAACAACACTCCAGCCTACTAACTATACCACAACAACGCTTCCCTGCTGCGATACAAAATGACCTCGTCCCCCTTTATTTAATATTCTCTGAGGAGGGGTTTATGTAAATATTGGGGCTGGTGATGTCAGCAACCCTGGAGGAATGTGTAGTAGTCCCTAGCGGCCATTTGCTGTGGTCCTGTAGATTTCTTTAAAAGCAAATAACTCCCTTTGCTTTAAACTTTGAACGTTGTAACTTTGCAGATGTTGTTTATGCTCAAACAGCAACATTACACACTAGCTAAAGTTAGAAAAGTGAAATCGTGGTTTTCCACCCCTTTAAATACATACAATATTGCTGTTATTACTGTATTATGATTAATAGACTTGGTCGGCATTACTGGGACATCATATCCAGTGGGGGAAAACAAGCCATTAGAATGAATGCACGTAGACCTTGTTAGACGCTTTCTTTACTCTTTGTAATGATTACGATTTATTTTTGCTTGGTGCAGTCCCAAAAAGTTGCCATGTGGCGTTCTGCAAGTTAAAAAACCCAGATCTGAAGTTTTATACTGCCGAATAACAGACAGACCCGTCCGTCAATTTCGAAAGCCTGTGCAATACGACCATTACAATTAAACATTTGCACTACATGATGCTGGTATTATTGTAAAGATTAAAAAAGAGATTTAATTAATTGCAATGGCAAAAGTTTGTTGAACAAAATGGCAATAAAGTCATAATTGTCACGGGACAATTTATCATTACAGCAGTTTTTCACGATGAGCGATCACAGCCACATAATGTGTGAGGTTATTAATGTACAAACCATTCAAAAGTCTTCATTTCATGATGGGAAGGGCTGGGCTCATGCTTGTGATTCAAGCTGATAGTCACACATTATATGTACGACACTTGTACATTTTCTCGTCAAAATGCATGCTGCTCCCACAAATACTACACGACATAATAGCTAGGTTACTTCATAAATCACCCAATCTTTTGATGAAGACGGTTGCTATAAAAAATTGTGCTATTGTCGTAATTTGAATAATATTGTGACACTGGCATGTCAATTTCATAGCACAAGACACGTTTTATAATCATTTTAAAACGTTATGTATGCAATACATACTTTTAATCCATTAAATTCAGGAATTCGCCCTTCCTGAATTACCGCTGGTGTTGCTCTACAAGAGATTAAGTTAAGTGCACCTAAGCATTAAATGACTAGATTGTAAATAGTTTTAAAATTAAGTATAGTACAGTCAGTGTGCACTTTATTATGCTGCTTGCTTGTTGCTACTGTGTGCAATAGTGTAATTATTTTATTTATGCTTAAATATTTATTTTCAGAATTTATTTTCACCACTGAACTCTTTTTCTTGTTCTACCTCACCTGTTTTTACAATTTGTTAAATAAAAAAAAAATATATATATATATATATATATATATATTTTTTTTTTTTGTTCAATAAATGTTCTTTCAATTTTAAATTGTTATCATTGTGCCATTTTCATTATGTAAATTGAGGGAGCAAAAGCAGTATTGGCTCAAGAAAATCAGTCATCGGATAAGGCTGATGAAAAAAAAAAAAAAAAAAAACGGTTTCGGCACAAAAAAAATCCATATCGGTCGATCCCTAATAACAATAATAATAATAATAATAATAATTATTATTATTATTATTATTATTATTATTATACACTCTGTGGCGGGATTCATACTTTAATACAAAGTGAATTTGAGTTACAAAAGCAAGTTCTTGTTTATTCATCGGCAGGTGTTGCATCAAGTCAGCCAACTTGCAACAGCCAACTCACAGAAACTTGCGCTGAAAACATTGTAGCGTCAGCATCAGTGGGAGATCTGCCTGTCCTTCGTACAGACCGACCAGAGAGCACAAGACAAAGAACCGCTAGTTGAAAATACAAAGAAAAGGAAACGTCCAAATGAGCAGGATGAAGACAAACTATAGTCGCTGTAAGCTTATCAAACTTGAATGTGCGAAAGTAGAAGAGATCTTGAAAATAAAAAGTTAACGGAAAAAGCTAGAACTAGAAATGTGAAACTAAACCTAGAAATCATTAAATTACAAGTGGAGTTCAAGCCTCTTGGCTACTCCTTCAACATTGCTGAAATGTAGTCATATTGATAGTTTAATTGCCAATTGTTTAAGGCTAATGGTTAAAGTTTGTAATTGTTGAGACCTAGGCTACTGCTCATTATTAGTATATTTAATAACTTGTTTGCACCAAAACATTTTTTGTTTTAGTATTTATTACTATTGTACTTTAATACAACTCGTATTGTTATTGAATGTGTGTGCAGACACCATGAAATAAAATTGACAAGAAGAAATATTTTACAAGAAATATATTTCCGGATATGTCATTGAATTCACAACTGAGAGATACTAGATTACAAATTGTGTTGATGAAGAATGAGGTGAGATGACGAATATCTACTACAATGAATGGAGGTTAAAGTTTAATTAATTAAAAATAGTATATGAAAATAATACAGCTTTTGGATTTTGAAACATTTCTAGCGTCTACACTCGCAGAAAAAAACACAAATAGGTAGACTTCACCCACCATCTACTTCAGCCAATCAGATAACAATCTAGCCATATTGTGCTGACTAGAGCCATAGAGCTCTCAGTAGTTCCAAACAACTCCACACTGTCAGTCTGTTTGAATAGGATTAAGCAGGATAGAAAGCATTTTCACTGTATTTGCAGCGATTTCTGGCTAATTTTAACACAATATATGTGCATTGACTTTGATTAGAGATAAAGAAGAGACAAAGTTAATTTTTTTTGAGTGATCAGGTCATTTTATTTGGGTCACGACAGTACAACATGATTTTACAGCGTTGAGTATTGTTGTCAATCACGGGCATTTCTGTTGAAAATAACCAATCATATGTTTAATTTACCAGCAATGACAATCAGTATCGATCAAAACCATTTTCATACAGTCTCAAAACGCTGAATGAATTTTAGTGCAAGTTGACGTTTTACACAAATCTTCTCATTATCCACAAATCCCCTCGTCATAAACAAAGCACAGACACGATTTAAATAAAGATTTATTGTGAAGTTTAGTCAGATGTTTTTGTTTTTCATTAGACTTTGTAATGTTCCCTACAATTAGCCTATTTAACACTTCAGTACAAATAAGTAACACAAATAGATATTTTAATGTTATAATAGTGATTTGATAATCTATAAAAATGGCTACTGGTTATAGTGGTAATTTCTTTTTTTCTTTTTTTTAATATTGTTAACGTCGTAGTTATTTTGATACTTGAAGCATACACAAGACGTGAATATAAATAAATGATGCTAGAATATATAGAATTTAACCAAAGAAAGAAGTTTTAAATAGTGTTTTTAAAAAAAACAGGACAACCAATGTATTGAACTCTTTATATCCAGACGCTAGATACATTATTCCTTGAATGGCAAATACTTCATAGAAACGCATTTGACAAAGATCTCAGAAAGAAACAGTTGAAATATGACATAGCATCTGGATATAGTAGCTGTTGCAGTGCTGCTCACGTTATCTAACTGAAGTTAGAGTCTAACGATATATTATATAACACTAAACATTAACTCTAACGTGCTTCATAAAATACATCTTCTATCAATATTCCTGAGAGGTCAACTAATGCCATAAAATCTCAAAATATGCAGTAATTTCGTAAATTTGCCAGCGAATGTGCTTGAGATAGCCTACACTGAAATGAATGGGGTTCAATGCTGGAACTATTGGTCACTCCATGACACACATTAAGTCTATGGGAGTGGTAACTGTTTTTCAACGGCTCTGGCCAAAACGTGATTGGTTGGAGCGAGAATATGCTACGATTGGTCAGCACAATATGGCCGTTATCTGATTGGCTGAAGTAGATGGTGGGTGGAGTCTAGCTATTTGTGGATTTGTGTGAGTGTAGACGCTAGAAATGTTTCAAAATCCACGCACTGTGCTGCGATTTACAAATGTGCAAGAAGATATCCACCAATGCAGAGGAAGCCATCAACAAATGCACAGGAAGCGATTCACAAATGAATGCAAGACAGAGTTGTGTTTGTGACAAAAACATGTGTGGATATTTTTTTTATTCATAAATATCATTGTATTTATTTGTGAATCTTATTCATTTTTGTGAAACTCCTGCATGTTTGTGGATCTCATTCTATTTATTTGTGAATTTATTTAATTTTTGTGAATCTCTTTACATTTATTTGTGGATAATCTATTTGTTTGGAATAACGCAACAAATCTACCCACATACCATTGCAATTCCTAACGAGCACATCTGGAGTGTATTCAAAACTTGTACTTTATCTGAAATATTACCCAGTCTAAACTGATAAAATAATCAAACAAATTAAAATCTGCTGTCACATACCCCTATGAAGACATGACCACCTCCTTTTTAATAGACCAATACTTCTTACTACTTAATCCAGTGTTTTGGTATGTGCAGAATTTAATTTTTCTTCTGCCTGTGTGGAAGGGTTTAAATATGGGGTCATCAGCCACTTTTTAAGTGGGTAGGCAGAATCACCCAGCAGAATGCCACGATACTCCCCAGAACCAAATTTTTCAAAGATGTTGGATCTTCTTAGGATGAAGCTGTCATGCTTTGAACCTGGCCATCTCGCAACACACTTTAAAAAACAAACTTGGGTCACAGATGACTTGGGTGTTTAGTGAATGGAAGCCCTTCCTATTCACAAATGCAGTCTCATCTACTGTGGGTGCTTTTATCGTGATTTGTGTCCCATCAATGCAGCCAAGTACATCAGGGAAACTGGCAATGGCATGGAATTTTTTCCTGTTCATATTTTGTGCGTTTATGCTTGGCATGCACACGTAGTTATTCATGTGGCGACACAAGGCAAGTGACACCCTGCGGATCACTCTACATACTGTAGATTTATGAATGTGTGTGCAATCACCTACTACATTTTGTATTGATCCAGTTGCAAAAAAACGTAAGGCGACACACTTGAAGGCTTGGAGAGAGAGCGCTGAATATCAGACGCTATCAAGTCCGTTATCCACATTATCCACTCTCTTTTAAAGCGCAAAAGAAGCATATATGTCGACATCATAAATATCCAACAGATGATGTCGGTCTCAAAACTCGTCAATGAACTTGCGGCTCTTCATGATCAATTACGAGCTCATTGATGGTATCTAATCTGGCTGACATCTTATTCTGACCGCTATTCATGGACAGAGCCTTCCGTAAATATATAGTTAGAACCAGAGATGTATAAAGTACTAGAGACCCGGACTTGAGTAAAAGTGCTCTATCAAAAAAGTGACTTGAGTAGAAGTTGAAGTGCTCTTTAAGCAACACACTTAAGTAGAAGTACTAAAGTGTTCAACATTTTTTGTACATTTAAGTATTGCAAGTAGTTTATTTTAAAATGTACTACTCAAGTACTGAAAGTAAAAGTACAATTATTGTGTTATGTAGTTATTAAAGAAAGTAGTCAAAAGTTTGAACATCATATTGTTTTTTTTTATTATTTCAAATGATTAACCTAAAGGACAATCACAATGTTGGTAGGTAATTTTTCTACACATTGTCATATAAATAACCTGAAAATGTGGTAAGCACACTTATTCTCATTTCAAGAAGTGTTCTGAGTAAATTATTTGTTTGTAACACTTTACAATATACATTTTGATTTGTTAACATTACATTAGTTAATGTACTGTATTAGACTAATAACTAACATGAACTAACCATGATCAATATTTTTGTTACTGTATTTATTAATCTTTGTTAATCTTATTTAATAAAAATACAGCTGTTCAATTGTTTGTATAGGTTACTTCACAGTGCACATTAACTATGTAAACAAATAGAGAACAATTTGAGAGCAAGACAGCGCTCGTGTTGTTTTAAGACGGTGAATGCGCGCGTTCTAGCTGCTCGTTCTTATGCGCCCTGACAAGCGCAGCAGTCATTCTATTCTACATTACTCACCAAACAAATAAGGCTTTGGCGGCCGCCAAAAACATTTAAATGCAGGAAAACTCCTGCATTAGTCAGTGTCAATCTATACTACCATTAACCTATAAAACATTACTACACTATAAAAACGGGCATGTGATTAAGCAGCACCAAAGGAGACATGCTCTACGATTTATTTTGGCAACCGTAGGCTGTGTCATAAAATAAGAGGAAGTTGACATTAGTGATGATGGGTCAAAAACACCATTCAACGCGCTGCGTGACAGCCTTTATGATAGCCAGCTAGTTAACGTTAAGTGAACACCGCAGCATGTCGCTAGTTAGCAAAAGGGCTTACTGATAGCTCAAGCTGGTGTGATTTGTGATGATATTTGTAACTTACTTTGATATCTTTCTTCAAATTCGACTGAATTTTTGAAGGCCATTATTTCACAACCTTTTGGGCGGCTGAGTAAGCACTTCATTCGATAGGAATTATCTTTCATTCTGACATATAAGAACATGGGACTGCTAAGTAGGGCAGGGGTGGTCTCCTTCCTCACTCACAGCCACGATCACTTGAAGTTGAAGGGGTGGAAGGTCGAAGGTGGTGTTTTTGGTTCGTCCATCTTTTAAGCTGTTCAAAAGGCAAAACGGGAGCACGCGCAGATCTTAATCGCTTGATTTGCTCAATGATGTGCCAGCTTCATCAAACCTGCCATCTACAGTTCTGGCAGTGGTAATACGTGTTTGGAATGGAATGATTCGTAACATTTTTTATAAATGTAATGAGTAACGATGCAGCACATAAAAAAAATAAAGTATTATTTTAGGAGTAAAAGTATTAAACTCATCGAAAATATGTACTGAAGTAAAAGTGGAAAAAAAAATACTCTAGTAAAGTACAGATACCGCCTTTTAGTACTTAAGTACAGTAGTGAAGTAGTTCTACTTCGTTACTATACATCTCTGATTAGAACTTATAGTTACGTTTAAACGAAGTTTAATGGTGCAACACAAAAATATTTAGTAGTGCACAAGTTGTAACTTAGTGCCCATTTACGCCGAAACTAGTGCTGGTGGAAACTGGTGCAACCGGTCCCTGGTGATTTATGAAGTTGGCAATTTGGCATGCCATATGGGGGTCAGTGGAGCAGCATGTATTTTGATGAGAAAATGATACCTCTGGCCATTGATTCTGTTGGGTCGTTTATCAGTCACAGACACTGTACGGACAATCTCACCCAATATGGCGCAGTTATTTTATATATATATATATATATATATATAAAGTGATTCTACACAGGCTAAACTGGGTTAACCCCATGCATTTACATTGTGGGGGAATGGACAGTTTTCCCCCACGCCACGCCCCCAGCTATGACACGACACCGACCAAGTCTAATACATTTTCAATTCAATCCATAAATGCATACGGTCCACTCAAGTGGCCATCTAAAAATCTCTTTGAAAAAATGTGTAAAAATTACATTTCAAAATTTGTTTTTCGTGGCTAAGAGCAACAAAAGTACATAGGGGCGAAGTCCTGACTGAGGTTGTCATATTTTTTTTAGGTTGTCATAATTCATGCATGAAAGGTTAAGGCATGAAGAAATTATTTTCAAAGGAAAAATAAAGTTTTTTTTTACCTGTCCGAAGATTTGTGGACTGAAGCATCTCTTCTCTCCAAGGTGCTGGTGAACTGCTCAAAGCAAGCATTGATAGAACTCACAACATCAGGCGGAGGTGTTTCGAGGAACAGCTCTGAGTGCGGATCCAATTCGATCAGATCACTAACGTGCGCCATAACCGGCACGATCTGCTGCGTGTTCGGCGACTCAATTTGCGTTCTGACGTCTTCGCTACTTAGAGCCATGGTTTTTTTTTTATATATACTATATGACATGAGAATTGTCATGTATTCGTAGACTTGCGTGATATCTATTATCACCGATTTGTAGCACTTCTGACGGGCGCTTATGAGGCATGGGCTGTTTCTGAAACAGATCAAACATGAACACAAAAGTACTGGTAAAAAAAAAACTTCTATGCCAAACATGCACATGTGTTCATATGGCGGCCGCCATGCACTTCCTTCCAGGAAATGCATAAGCTTAAGTATTTGAAGCGCATGCGCACGCCACGATCAGCGGGAAAACAAGCATAAAACACTTTTTACAAGGCAATTGCAAATGTTTTATTGAAAATGTAATATATTAAATATAATTAGCAAATCATAATAATACCATTAAAAATGAAGTCACTTTATAAAATTATAAAATCATAGTGTTAGAGATCATCGCCCCTGGCGGCGAACCATTGAAGCGGTTATGACGTAAGGAAACCTCGTTTACTGAAATCACGTGACTTGGCAGTTTGAAGTGCTCCGTACAGGTTTAAAATCCAAGGATTCGTAACAAAAGATTCGTAAAGATTTTGAAGCTTCATGAAGCAGTGTTTCGAAACCGCCCATCTGACAGATTAATACACGTAACGCTACACACACCAAGACGGATGGCAAACACAAGCAAGACCGAAAAGTTCCAGCTGCATGTTCCAAATCTCGAGGAATTATGTCAGGGTAATAATCGCATTTCATTTTAATTTGTGCATTTATATATGGGTATTGCTGTTGCATGTAGGCTAACTATTTTTCTTGCATTGTGCTTGAGTAAATCCAAATGAGTCCGAAGTTCAACAACATGACTATTAATAATTTGGATCTTTACGCACATTAGCAGACTAGCGAAATTCAAGGTGTAAAAAAACAAAGATGTAGCTATAATGTAAAACAGACAGTTATAGTATATGTGTATTACAGTACCATCATATTTGATAGTATTTTAAAGAAATGAAGGGCATCAATAAATAATTATCTAAAAAAGAAATCCTACTAAATAAAAGGTTGAGGAATTGAATAGGCTAATCAATTGTTTACATTTATTTTTTAAAGTCGGCATTAAACGAAATCTGCGATAGTATTTTCTGTCTAATACGGGACGGTCACACACTATAGCTACATTTCCCGTAACATTCGCCCTACGCATGCTAATGCATCAGACCTAGCTGCAAACGCATGCAAATGTGATAAGTTTCGCATTTCGTTGCGTTCCAAAGTTCACATTAACATATCTCAATGTTGAGTGGTCTCTTAATTTTTTTTCCAGAGCTGTACACAAATACATACCGGTATATACACTGATCAGGCATAACATGACCACTGACAGGTGAATAACACTGATTATCTCTTCATCACGGCACCTGTTAGTGGGTATGATATATTAGGCAGTAAGTGAAAACATTTTCCTCAAAGTTGATGTGTTAGAAGCAGGAAAAATGGCCAAGCGTAAGGGTTTGAGCGAGTTTGACAAGGGCCAAATTGTGATGGCTAGACGACTGGGTCAGAGCATCTCCAAAACTGCAGGTCCTTCTTTACAATCTTTCCATGTGTCATTGTTCCCTTATTCTGACCACACCACATCAATTTCGTAACCGTGCCACCTATTGGTTGAAAGTGATCAAATTAAATCATTATTTTTGACTTTTAATCATTATTATTGACTGTATTTATCATTTCACAGCTATTTTGCCTAAAATCACCTTAATAGGTATTTAATTGCTCATTGCTGCAGTTGATCTGACATTGCCAGCCATTTTGGCATGTCTTGTCTTCTTCTTTGCGCTTGGCCCTGATAATGGCTGCTTGCAGCTATATTTAGGGGCCAAGCACCGAAGGTGCGAAGGCACCTATTGAAACCGTTCCAGTTCTTATTATTAGGGGCCAAGCAACGAAGGTGCGAAGGCACCTATTGAAACCGTTCCTGTTCCTATTATTATTATTATTAGGGGCCAAGCACCGAAGGTGCGAAGGCACCTATTGAAACCGTTCACGTTCCCATTATTATTATTAGGGGCCAAGCACCGAAGGTGCGAAGGCACCTATTGAAACCGTTCCCGATTGAAACCGTTCCCGTTCTTATTATTAGGGGCCAAGCACCGAAGGTGCGAAGGCACCTATTGAAACCGTTCCCGTATTTTCTTCTTCCGCCATGGGAGTCTATGGCAGCCCATAGAACCGTATGGTAAAAAGTTGTGAAATTTGGCACACTAATAGAGGATAGTCTGATCTGTCACCATAGCAATTTTGGTGTCTCTATCTCAATCCCTCTAGCGCCACCACCTGTCCAAATGTGTACTCATGTTTATGCTAATAACTTTTGAACCTTAAGGGCTAGAAACAAAATAATATTTGTTCCTCTGATTCCTGAGCTCATGCCGATTCGATTGCACCCTATGACGTAATTTCCCGTCTTTATAAATTTCCCGCCGTTTGGAATTCGCAAAAGTAGGTTTTTCGGAAAATTGAAAATGGCGGGAAATTATTATGACAGAAAATGACGTCATATGGTGCAATCGAATCGGCATGAGCTCAGGAATCAGAGGAACAAATAATTTTGTTTCTAGCCCTTAAGGTTCAAAAGTTATTAGCATAAACATGAGTACACATTTGGACAGGTGAGGGCACTAGAGGGATTGAGATAGAGACACCAAAATTGCTATGGTGACAGATCAGACTGTCCTCTATTAGTGTGCCAAATTTCACAACTTTTTACCATACTGTTCTATATGCTGCCATAGACTCCCATGGCGGAAGAAGAAAATATGGGAACGGTTTCAATAGGTGCCTTCGCACCTTCGGTGCTTGGCCCCTAACAATAAATATAGCTGCAAGCAGCCATTATCGGGGCCAAGCGCAAAGAAGACAAGACATGCCAAAATGGCTGGCAATGTAAGATAAACTGCAGCAATGAGCAATTAAAGACCTATTAAGGTGATTTTAGGCAAAATAGCTATAAAATGAGAAATACAGTCAATAATAATGATTTAATGATTTATCACTTTCAACCAATAGGTGGCACAGTTAAGAAATTGATGTGGTGTGGTGTGGTCAGAATAAGGGAACAATGACACATGCAAAGATTGGTGTCAATATATCAAAGCAGGGTGTCAATATAGTGTCAATATGTCATTGCAGAGGTATAGCCTCAAGAGGCCTTTTCATTATAAGTATGGACCACATGGCGGTGCTGTTTTGAAACCTTTTAAGTACCTTAAAAGCATGGTCCTGATGGCACAAACCAAGTTTCGTAATGATATACTTTACAAATGAATTGGTGTAGCATTTTATATCATAATACTGCATTGTAGTCAATGGGAATTTCATGTTTTGTTCTATTTTAGCGCCACCAAGTGGCACAATCCTACCATTTTTTTAATGTGTCCTCGGAGTTAGCCCATACGTGTGTGTGTCAATTTTGGTGAATATCTCATTTAGTTTTGGAGTTATAGACATTTATATGAAAAAACACATGAACAATGACTGACACCTGACTTTGATTGGATTTTACACCCCCTTACTATCAATATTTTGACATTTGGGCATTAGTGTTTAGCTATCGACCTATGTTTTCGAACTTCTGACGCTGGTTTCGTCTCGATCGGACTAGCGGTTTCGAAGATATCAGCTAACGTTTTTTAAGCGCTAAATTGCAACGCTGCACAAACCATAGACCGAAACCTGACAAATCTGGTATCATTGGACTCGGCAAGGATTCAGGAGACAAAAAAAGTGACTCCCATGAAAATAAGTCAATCTCACCTAAAGATATAAGCATTTGAAAAAAAAAAAAAATTATCCACTAGGTGGCGCTGTTTTGAAACTTCTTGGGCTCATTCAGGGCATCGTGCTGATGACCCATACCGAGTTTCGTAACAATCCGTTCATGCGTTCATAAAATACAGCATTTTAGCACATAATTCAAAATGGCCGACAGTCAAAATGGCCGATATGGTAAAATTGGATATCAGACGACTCGCCATGCCGTCCTGAATCTAACGAGACTTTTATGATTTTTGGGCAAATTGTTCCAAAGTTATAAGCAAAAATAGCCATTTTTCGTATCTCCGGACCAGTAGGTGGCGCTGCGCCTAAACGCTGCACATTGCCTCAAGTCATGCTTGCGATGACTTGTACCAAGTTTGGTTTGAATACGATAAAGCGTTGCGGAGATTATAGCCTTAAGTGTGTTTTTGCAAACGTTACATACAATTTGCTTGTGTGTTTATTAAAAACGATTTGACGAATCAACTTGAATTCCATGTTTTTTTTTTGTCAGCATGCTCTGAAGATGATCTGGTTCAATTATCGTGCAAATCGGATGAACCGTCTAGGACAAGTTCCCAAAAGTAGGTTTTTCGGAAAATTCAAAATGGCAGGAAAATTTTCATGACGGAAAATTATGTCATCAGCTTGAGCCAAGGAATCAGAGGAAAAAAGAATTTTGTTTCTAGCCCTTACGCCGCATTCACACGGGGCTTCGGCGTCAACGCTTGACGGAGGGCGTGGCTGAAGCTTGGTGCTGACGCGACCGTCATAGTGACAACAGCTAATCACATACTTGCCGCTTGGACCACAACGCAACACAAAAAAGCGCCTTTTTTGACAGCTAGTCTGTGAGACTATTTTGTGTATGAAAACTGATCACTTTAATATTTGATTCCTCATTTGGCTGGGGGATAGCGCCTATTTGAACCACACATGATATGATATGATATGCTGCCTGTCATTCAATGATAAACAGAGCACGGACGGAATACAAGCATGATACATTCCAGATTCTCCAACCGTCTCTGCCACCTCCTTCCAGGCCTGGTCTCTCCAGTTTGTGTCCCGGTATGTAAATAATGATTGGTAGTAAAGGACCGGGTGATTACCCACCGCAATTATTAGCTTTTCCTCCATTTTAGATCGTTCTTCACTCTTCATTCACTCTTCATTCACCGGTGTTTTAAACTAACGCGATTGGCTAGCGTCTGCTCTAGGATATTTGCATAGGGTGATCTGATTGGAAATCTTCAACTTTTGCCGCTTGCAACGCGAGTGAAGCGCCGCGACGGAACCCACAATTCAGTTCGGCAACGCATGGCGTCACCCATTCAAGGTAAACGAGAAGCGTTGACGCCGACGCCCCGTGTGAATGCGGCGTTATGGTTCAAAAGTTATTAGCATAAATATGAGTCCAATTTTGGACTGATGGTGGCACTAGAGGGATTGAGTTAGAGACTCCAAATTTGCTATGTTGACACTTCAGACTGTCCTCTATTAGTGTGCCAAATTTCACAACTTTTTACCATACGGTTCTATGGGCTGCCATAGACTTCGTGGCGGAAGAAGATGATGAATACTGCAATACCGGGGCCAAGTGCAAAGAAGAAGACAAGACATGCCAAAATGGCTGGCAATGTCAGATCACCTGCAGCAATGAGCAATTAAAGACCTATTAAGGTGATTTTAGGCAAAATAGCTGTAAAATGATAAATACAGTCAATAACAAGCGCAAAGAAGAAGACAAGACGTGCCAAAATGGCTGGCAGTGTCAGATCAACCACAGCAATGAGCAATTAAAGACCTATTAAGGTGATTTTAGGCAAAATAGCTGTAAAATGATAAATACAGTCAATAATAATGATATTTTGACATTTGGGTATTAACACTTGGCTATCGACCTATGTTTCAGAACTTCTGATGCTGGTTTCGTCTTGATCAGAGTAGCAGTTTTGAAGATATCTGCTAACGTTTTTTTTAACGCTAAGTTACCACGCTGCGCAAACCATGTGCGAAACCTGGCAAGTCTGGTATCGTTGGACTTGGCAAGGATTCAGGAGACAAAAAAAAGTTACTCCTATGAAAACAAGTCAATCACACCTAAAGTTATAAGCATTTGGGGGAGGGGAAATTCTCAACTAGGTGGCGCTGTTTCAAAACTACTCAGGCTACCTCCGGGCATTGTGGTGATGACCCATACCAAGTTTTGTCAACCCTATGTCAACTTAAAATGTATTACTGAGACCACAAAATATGCCGGAAAATGAATACTTTAAACAATAATATTTTATACAGACTAAACATGCTCACACAAACACACACGCATTTTGTTGTAGATACATATGTGAAATATATGGTGGAAACAAAATGTTTACTGCAAGTCTTTTTCAGGTTTCACATTACTCATCATGTGGCACAATTGTCAATACCATTACTTCAATAGAAAGGAAGTGATGCATTTTACTAAATGTGATTGTAAATGTTATAATAGTGATTTTATAATGTCTAATTATGAATTACAGATCAATATTAGGGAGTAGTATGAGCACAAATTGCTGACAATAACTTAGTAGAAGCTGTATCGTTAGATTTTAGCTCAGCATTTTATGGAATGGATCATAAATTATTGCTGGATAAATTGAAATGTCAGAAATGTACTTCTTACTGTGTGCATTGGTTTAAAAGTTATCTGTTTAATATGTGACAATGTTTATGTTATTATGGAAGTTATTCAGATTTTAAAGAGCAATGTGGTGTTTCTCAAGGAAGTTGTTTATGACTATTATTATCATCATCATTATTTTACCAATGATCTTCCTCCTGTTTTAAACTGTGCACAGAATGTCATGTATTTTGTTTTGAAAACCACTGCAGAACAATGGACTATAATATCTGGAGGAATGAAAATATGGAATGATTTACTATCAGATATGACATATTTTAAGAAATAAAATGAGTTTTAAAAGGAAGGAACATTTAATGGGATTTGTACGTTTCATTTTATTGTTGTTGATTTAATTAGGGCCCGAGCACTGATGGCGGTCTACATGCCAATATTTAGTCAGTTATAGTGCCACCTGTGGGCAACAGTAAACTGTGATTAACTCCTCATTAAGACTGAACCAGAATCATATTTGGTCAGTCTAATCTTAAGCCTTAGTGATGAGTTTTGTTGAACGGTGTGGCATCCTGACAAAGTCTGATGTTTCGGCAAAATTTTAGTTAGTCATAGTGCCACCGGCTGGTCAAGTCAAGTCACCTTTATTTAAATAGCGCTTTTAACAAGTCCAATTGTTTCAAAGCAGCTTCACAGTGTTAACTATCTAACTATCCAGCTAATTTCAATTTTCATATAGTGTCAATGCGGGCAGAACGGTAATATAGTTGAAATTTAGGTGTCCCCAACTGAGCAAGCCAAAAGCCAAAGGCAACGCTGGCAAGGAACCAAAACTTCTTCAGGGCCAGAAAGGACAAATACAAACCTTGGGAGAAACCAGTTTGGGTGCCAGTTGTCCTCTGGCCGACGAACAAACAGTGTATAATTATAATTCTGGCAACATTACAGTTCAGAAGTCATATTAGATAAATAGATATTCGTAAGATTATTTGATAGATTGGAGTCGTCGTGCTGGAGACGGGTTTATTAAGGATGTCTTTTCGATGCGGCATTTACAGAGTTTAGTTGACACGCTCTCTGCAGACATTTCAGGGATGCATTTGGTCATGTCCAGGCGCAGGTCCACCATCTGATCTGAATACAGCCCGGTAGCAGGAAGTGTGGCAAATTCAAATGATTGATGTAGTTCTCCTATTTTTATATACTTAAATGCATACTGCCCACTGTGCTCTGTGTTCCTAAAGCCACAAGGTGGTGGTGGCACAGGTGCTTTCATTGCTCTTGCAGCTTTAATGTAGTTTTGTATTTTTTTCTTTTTGGGACATCATGAAGAGTAGTCACTGTGTTGTCCTTTAAGAAACTTAACTTTTAGAGTCTGTGTGTCATGTGGTGATGTCACTTCCTATAAGTCACTTCCTGTTTGTCCTTCCTGGTACTGCATGGAAACAATGAGACAGCTATGGTGTGCTCTCGGGGTTCAATCCATTTGCATCCACCTTAAAGCATCATAGAAGCAATGCTGTAAGTCTATTTATGTTATATTAGATATGTTAAACATCATGTATTAGTAAAGATTTTATTGAAAAGATATTTGATAAGATTGTTAAAAACGATGTTTGCTATTGTGTACAAGTTCACAGCAATGCTAATAGCCTGTATAACTGCTGCTACATTGAGAATAGCATTGTATATTCATGTCATCATTCACAATTGTACTCAAGAAATGGACACTAAATATTGCTGTATTGTTTTATTACAGTTTTCACCACTACATGTAAATGAGGAAGTGTGACAGTAAAGCATCAAAATTACTACGACTCTGTCTTCATTTGCACGGTTTAACTTGGTGTTTAGTCAGAGTTTCAACACACTGCACAAGAACACTACAGTCACTGCCTAGGTACTGGCTAATGGGGATCCAAATAAACAAATAAACTTAGATCATAGATGGGAAAGAGCATTCACAGCAATACAGGCAATTTAACTAAGGAAAAATATGGGTTTTTTTGACAGTTATAACACATCTCTGCTTTTTTTTAGGTGTCCTCAAAGTGTGCCCATAAATATGTGTCAAATTTGTTGTAAATATCTCATTTTATTTTAAAGTTATAGCCAATTAATATTTATGAGAGAATGGGCTGAATTGATTGGATTTTTTTTTGTTGCCATTTCCTTCCAAAATGTTGGCTTTTTGTCAATATTGTTTAGCTATTGGCCTATGTTTCTGAATTTCCTGTTGTGGTTTTGTTTTGATCGGACTAACTGTCTTGAAGACATTCGCAAAGGATTTTTAGGTGCTAAAGTACACCTTTTCACAAACCATAAGGTGAAACCTGGCATGTTTGGTATCATTGGACTCGGCAAGGATTCAGGAGTCTACGGAGGTGAATGCTGTGAAAAACGCTAGCGTGAATCTCAGGCTCCTTCAGGGCATTGTACCAATGACGTATAGAATTTTTTTGAGATATGCCAGTGTCCTCATTGACAATCATGGCAACCTGGATGAAGACAATGAATGCCCATTTTCATCTGACTAATGTTTCGGTGCATATATTGCCATTTTCATGTGTTTTTCACCTGTTATAGCGCCACTAAGTGGACAATTGTTGTGAATTTTTTTTTTCTTCTTTTCCATGTGATCTCAGACTGAGCTCACACACATGTGAACTGAATTTGGTGAAAATATCTCATTCCGTTCACAAGTTATAGCCATTTTAGTAAAAGAGGTCCCCTTAGCGACCATGAATCAAAATGTTTGTTTTTTTTGATAATTATTGATAGTCACTCTCCAGAGAACATTTCTGCAATGGTTTGGTTACGATGAAGCAAATAACCTGGGAGTAATTTGCTAAAGTAGGTTTTACAAAAAACTTAAAATATCTCGAATTTGACGCTGAAGGGCGAGCAAATCCGAGGCATGCATTTTCGCCTTACAGTTGAAGAGTTATGAGCCGTTTCGTACTTTTGATCGCTGTTTCGTACTTTTGATCGCTGTAGCGCCCTCGTCAGGCCGATCGGGGCGGGCTTCGGTGACGTCTGTAGTCCTTGTGAGTACTACCAGCCCTGCAAGTTTCACGATCAGTTTTAGCTGGAGAATGATGCATCATGGGAAAATTAACAGTTTCAATAGGGTTTCAGCCTGACACCTGACTTTGATTGGATTTTACTACCCCTTACTATCAATATTTTGACCTATGTTTCCGAGCTTCTGACGCTGGTTTCGTCTCAATCGGACTAGCGGTTTCGAAGATATCAGCAAAAAAGTTTTAAGCGCTAAATTACAACGGTGCACAAACCATACGCTGTTTCGTGGCGCTGTTTCGAAACTTGTCAGGCTACTTCAGGGTATCGTGGTGTTTTATGTAGCGCTTGCGAAAACCGACGTAAGGCTGTATCTCCGCAGCGCTTTATCGTATTCACACCAAACTTGGTACATGTCAGCACAAGCACGTCCTGAGGCAACATGCAGCGCCACCTACTGGTCCAAAGATACGAAAAATGGCTATTTTTGCTTTTTTTTTTTGCTGAACTGTTTGTCCAAAAATCATAAAATAGATTAGTCTTGATAGATTCGGGACGTCATGCCGAGTCGACTGATATCCAATTTTACCGTATCGGCCATTTTAGCTGTTGGCCATCTTGAATTATGTGCTAAAATGCTATATTTTATGAACGCATGAACAGATTGTTACGGAACTCGGTATGGGTCATCACCACGATACCCTGAAGTAGCCTGACAAGTTTTGAAACAGGGCCACCTAGTGGATTTTTTTTTTTTTTTTTTTTTTTTTAATGCTTAGAACTTTGGGTGTGGTTGACTTATTTTCACAAGACTCGTCTCCTTAGACTCCTGAATCGTTGCCGAGTCCAACGATACCACACTTGCCAGGTTTCGCCGTATGGTTTGTGCACCATTGTAATTTAGCGCTTAACTTTTTTGCTGATATCTTCGAAACCGCTAGTCCGATCGAGACGAAACTAGCATCAGAAGTTGGGAAACATAGGTCGTTAGGCACGATCGCGATCCCAAATGTCAAAATATTGATAGTAAGGGGTAATAAAATCCAATCAAAGTCAGGTGTCATGCTGAAACCCTATTGTAACTGTTCATTTTCCCACGATGCATCATTCTCCAGCTAAAACTGATCGGGCAGACCAAACCGTCAGTCGTAGATACTTGAAACTTGCAGGGCTGGTAGTACTCACAACTACTACAGACGTCACCGAAGCCCGCCCCGATTCGGCCTGACGGGGGTGCTACGGCGATCAAAAGTATGAAATGGCTCATAACTCCTCAACTGTAAGGCGTAGCCTTGTCTTATATCGCTGGAATCCTTGGCTCAAGACAGACAAAATGCATGCCTCTGATTTGCTCGTCCTTCAGGTGCCAAATTCAAGATATTTTAAGTTTTTTGTAAAACCTACTTTTGCAAATTACGCCCAGTTTATTTGCCTCATCGGAACCAAACCACTGCAGAAATGTTCTCTGGAGAATGAATATCAATAATTATAAAAAAAAACAATTTGATTTGTGGTGGCTAATGGTCGATGTAACCAGAACCTCTTTTACTAAAATGGCTATAACTTGTGAACGGAATAAGATATTTTCACCAAATTCAGGTCACGTGTGTGTGAGCTCAGTCTGAGATCACATGAAAAGAATCGCAACAATTGACCACTTAGAGGCGCTATAACAGGTGAAAAACACATGCAATATGCGCACCCAAACATTAGTCAGATGAAAATGGGCATTCATTGTCTTCATCCAGGTTGCCATGATATGCCAGTGTCCTCATGGACTATCTCAAAAAACTCTGTATACGTCATTGGCACAATGCCCTGAAGGAGCCTGAGAAATGTCAAGCCAGCGTTTTTCACAGCATTCACCTCCTTAGACTCCTGAATCCTTGCCGAGTCCAATAATACCAAACATGCCAGGTTTCACCTTATGGTTTGTGAAAAGGTGTACTTTAGCACCTAAAAATCCTTTGCGAACGTCTTCAAGACAGTTAGTCCGATCAAAACAAGACCACAACAGGAAATTCAGAAACATAGGTCAATAGCTAAACAATAATGACCAAAAGCCAACATTTTGGAAGGAAGTGGCAAAAAAAAAATTCAGCCCATTCTTTCATAAATATTAATTGGCTATAACTTTAAAATTAAAATTAGACATTTACAACAAAATTGACACGTATTAATGGGCACACTTTGAGGACACCTAAAAAAAAAAGCAGAGATGTGTTATAACTGTCAAAAAAAACATATTTTAAATTGCCTGTATTGCTGTGAATGCTCTTTCCCATCTATGATCTAAGTTTATTTGTTTATTTGGATCAAATAAACAAATTAGCCAGTACCTAGGCAGTGACTGCTCTTCATGATGTCCCAAAAAGTAAAAAATACAAAACTACATTAAAGCTGCAAGAGCAATGAAAGCACCTGTGCCACCACCACCTTGTGGCTTTAGGAACACAGAGCACAGTGGGCAGTATGCATTTAAGTATATAAAAATAGGAGGACTACATCAATCATTTGTATTTGCCACACTTCCTGCTACCGGGCTGTATTCAGATCAGATGGTGGACCTGCGCCTGGACATGACCAATGCATGCCTGAAATGGCTGCAGAGAGCGTGTCAACTAAACTCTGCCCTGTAAATGCCGCATCGAAACGACATCCTTAATAAACCCGTCTCCAGCACGACGACTCCAATCTATCAAATAATCTTGCAAATATCTATTTATCTAATATGACTTCTGAACTGTAATGTTGCCAGAATTATAATTATACACTGTTTGTTCGTCGGCCAGAGGACAACTGGCACCCAAACTGGTTTCTCCCAAGGTTTGTATTTGTCTTTTCTGGCCCTGAAGAAGTTTTGGTTCCTTGCCAGCGTTGCCTTTGGCTTTGGCTTGCTCAGTTGGGGACACCTAAATTTCAACTATATTACCGTTCTGCCCGCATTGACACTATATGAAAATTGAAATTAGCTGGATAGTTAGATAGTTGGATAGTTAACACTGTGAAGCTTCTTTGAAACAATTGGACTTGTTAAAAGCGCTATTTAAATAAAGGTGACTTGACTAGACCAGCTGGTGGCACTATGACTAACTAAAATTTTGCAGAAACTTCAGACTTTGTCAGGATGCCACGCCGTTCAACAAAACTCATCATTAAGGCTTAAGATTAGACTGACCAAATATGATTCTGGTTCAATCTTAATGAGGAGTTAATCACAGTTTACTGTTGCCCACAGGTGGCACTATAACTGACTAAATATTGGCATGTAGACCGCCATCAGTGCTCGGGCCCTAATTAAATCAACAACAATCAAATGAAACATACAAATCCCATTAAATGTTCCTTTTAAAACTCATTTTATTTCTTAAATATGTAATATCTGATAGTAAATCATTCCATATTTTCATTCCTCCAGATATCATAGTCCATTGTTCTGCAGTGGGTTTTAAAACAAAATACATGACATTCTGTGCACAGTTTAAAACAGGAGGAAGATCATTGGTAAAATAATGATGATGATAATAATAGTCATAAACAACTTCCTTGAGAAACACCACATTGCTCTTTAAAATCTGAATAACTTCCATAATAACATACACATTCTCACATATTAAACAGATAACTTTTAAACCAATGCACACAGTAAGAAGTAAATTTCTGACATTTCAATTTATCCAGCAATAATTTATGATCCATTCCATAAAATGCTGAGCTAAAATCTAACAATACAGATTCTACTAAGTTATTGTCAGCAATTTGTGCTCATACTACTCCCTAATATTGGGAGTATTTAGTATTTATCTCATATTTAGACATTATAAAATCACTATTATAACATTTACAATCACATTTTGTAAAATGCATCACTTCCTTTCTATTGAAGTATTGGTATTGACAATTGTGCCACATGATGAGTAATGTGAAACCTGAAAAAGACTTGCAGTAAACATTTTGTTTCCACCATATATTTCACATATCTGTATCTACAACAAAATGTGTGTGTGTGTGTGTGTGTGTGTGTGTGTGTGAGAGCATGTTTAGTCTGTATAAAATATTATTGTTTAAAGGTCCCGTTCTTCGTGTCTTTTTGAATCTTTGATTGTGTTTACAGTGTGCAGTATAACATGTGTTCATGTTTTGCGTGTAAAAAAAAAAACAGTATTTTTAACACAATTTACTTATCTGTATACCGCTGTATTCACTGTCCCTGAAAACGGCTGATGAATTCCTCCTTCAGAAATGCGTAACGAGTTCTGATTGTGCCAGCAGTTCCCGTGTTGTGATTGGACAGCAGCTTAGCGAACGTGGCCCGGTTCCTGTGTTGTGATTCGACAGCAGCTTAGCGCACGTGGAAAGGTCACGCCTCTTAACGGGAGATATATATGCGTTTACACACACAACATTACACACTAACTAAAGTTTGAACAGTGGGGTCACGAAGAACGGGACCTTTAAGCCTATTGTTTAAGTATTATTGTTTAAGTATTCATTTTCCGCCATATTTTGTGGTCTCAGTAATACATTTTAAGTTGACATAGGGTTGACAAAACTTGGTATGGGTCATCACCACAATGCCCGGAGGTAGCCTGAGTAGTTTTGAAACAGCGCCACCTAGTTGAGAATTGTTTTTCTCCCAAATGCTTATAACTTTAGGTGTGATTGACTTGTTTTCATAGGAGTAACTTTTTTTTTTTTGTCTCCTGAATCCTTGCCAAGTCCAACGATACCAGACTGCCAGGTTTCGCGCATGGTTTGCGCAGCGTGGTAACTTAGCACTAAAAAAACGTTAGCAGATATCTTTGAAACTGCTACTCTGATCAAGACGAAACCAGCATCAGAAGTTCTGAAACATAGGTCGATAGCCAAGTGTTAATACCCAAATGTCAAAATATTGATAGTAAGGGGGAGTAAAATCCAATCAAAGTCAGGTGTCAGTCATTTTTCATGTGTTTTTTCATATAAATGTCTATAACTCCAAAACGAAATGAGATATTTTCACCAAAATTGACACACATGTATGGGCTCATTCTGAGGACACATAATAAAAATGGTAGAATTGTGCCACTTGGTGGCGCTATAATAGAACAAAACATGACATTGGCTCTAAACAACTCAATGTTTTAATGTGGTGTTTTAGTTTTTGCTTCAAATGTCTTCTCATTTTTTCAGTTGGTCTGCGGCTATCTTCCTTGTTTGCTTCTGTTGCGCTTGGCCCCGTTAATGGCTGCTTGCATCTATATTTCATCTTCTTTTTCTTCTTCTTCTTCTTCCGCCACGAAGTCTATGGCAGCCCATAGAACCGTATGGTAAAAAGTTGTGAAATTTGGCACACTAATAGAGGACAGTCAGAAATGTCAGTTTCAAAGAACCCCCCCAAGAGAAAATGTCAAATTTGGAGTCTTTAACACAATCCCTATTGCACCACCATCAGTCCAAAATTGGACTCATGTTTATGCTAATAACTTTTGAACCATGAGAGCTAGAAACAATATTATTTTTCCCTCTGATTCCTTGGCTCAAACCAATTCGATTGCAACCTGTGACGTCATTTTGAATTTTCCGAAAAACCTACTTTTGAGAACTCGTCCTAGACAGTTCATCCGATTTGCACGAAAATTGAACCAGATCATCTTCAGACAATGTTGACAAAAAACATGGAATTTAAGTTGATTCGTTAAATCGTTTTTGATAAACGCCCAAACAAATTTTATGTAGCGGTTGCGAAAATACACTTGAGGCTATATCTCTGCAACACTTTATCGTATTCAAACCAAACTAGGTACAAGTCATCACAAGCATGACCTGAGGCAACATGTTGCGTTTCGGCACAGAGCCACCTACTGGTCCGGAGATACGAAAAATGGCTATTTTTGCTTATAACTTCTGAACTGTTTGTCCAAAAATCATAATTCAGGACGTCATGCCGAGTCGTCTGATATCCAATTTCACCATATCGGCCATTTTGAATTATGTGCTAAAATGCTGTATTTTATGAACACATGAACGGATCGTTACGAAACTCGGTTTGGGTCATCAGCACGATGCCCTGAATGAGCCCAAGAAGTTTCGAAACGGCGCCAACTAGTGGAGAATTTTTTTCAAATGCTTATAACTTTGGGTGAACTTGACTTATTTTCATGGGAGTAACTTTTTTTTTGTTTGCCAGATTTGCCAGGTTTCGGTCTAAGGTTTGTGCAGCGTTGCAATTTAGCGCTTAAAAAACATCAGCTGATATTTTCGAAACCGCTAAGCTGATCAAAGCTGAAATGATCATCATTACTCCAGTCTTCAGTGTCACATGATCCTTCACAAATAATTTGAATATGATGATTTAATACTCAACAAACATTTATGATTATCAGTGTTGAAAACAGTTGTGTACAATATTTTTATTGTAGCTGTAAAATATCAGCTGATGTTTTTTAAGCGCTAAATTGCAACGCTGCACAAACCTTAGACCGAAACCTGGCAAATCTGGTATTGTTCGACTTGGCAAGGATTCAGGAGACAAAAGAAAAGTTACTCCCATGAAAATAAGTCAAGTTCACCCAAAATAAAGCTTTGATCAGCTTTGATCATGGTTTCGAGACGAAACCAGCGTCAGAAGTTCGGAAACATAGGCCAATAGCCATATGCTAATGCCCAAATGTCAAAATATTGATAGTAAGGGGGTGTAAAATCCAATCAAAGTCAGGTGTCAGTCATTTTTCATGTGTTTTTTCATATAAATGTCTATAACTGCAAAACGAAATGAGATATTTTCACCAAAATTGACACAGACATGTATGGGCTCACTCAGAAGACACATAAAAAAAATGGTAGGATTGTGCCAATTGGTGGTGCTATAATAGAACAAAATATGAAATTCCCATTGACTACAATACAGTATTATGATATAAAATGCTATACTTTACAAATGAATTGGTGTATCATTACGAAACTTGGTTTGTGCCATCAGCACCATGCCTTTTTTAAGGCACTTAAAAGGTTTCAAAACAGCACCGCCATGTAGTCCATACTTATAATGAAAAGACCTCTTGAGTCTATATCTAAAATCACCTTAATAGGTCTTTAATTGCTCATTGCTGCAGTTGATCTGACATTGCCAGCCATTTTGGCATGTCTTGTCTTCTTCTTTGCGCTTGGCCCCGATAATGGCTGCTTGTCTCTCTTTATTATTCTACATTACAGCCAGTGATATCGAAATTATTTTAATAGGCTACTTCAAAAAGTTGTAAAAGGTCAAAGTTTTAGGCCAATGCATATAGCAGAGTGTAGGATTGGAAATAATCAAAGATATTTGAAAGTAAGCAAAGACATTTGCTTTACTGTTTTTAACACCCATCTTTTTTACCTGAAGGGCCAGGGCTGGCCCAAGCCCTTATGGGGCCCTAAGCAGAAATTTATTTGGGGCTCCTTGGTGCCACCAATACGATTGACTATTGTTAATTCTTGATAATGCGCACACCCAGTATCAATGTTAGTAGTTGTAGCTGTGTTGCTTGCATCATGTCTGGCTGTAATGTTTTTACCCTTATACGGTTTTTAATTGTAACAGTAGCAAACCCACAATGAGTGGTCAGGTGTCAATATTCAAAGCCCTACAGTACTACAGTTCAGACTGGGATATGTAATTTATTTTTTATTTTTATTTTTATGTAGCCTAGTCTCTTATGCTAAATATGCTCACTTTTCCCCAGGATTCTTTAATGAATAGAAGGTTCAAAAGAACAGCATTTCTCTGAAACAGAAAGCTTTTAAAAAATCCTAAAAATATTGTACACAACTGTTTTCAACACTGATAATCATAAATGTTTGTTGAGCATTAAATCATCATATTCAAATTATTTGTGAAGGATCATGTGACACTGAAGACTGGAGTAATGATGATCATTTCAGCTTTTTGTCACAGGAATAAATTAAACTTCACTATATATGCACATAGAAAACAGCTGTTTTACATTATAATAATATTTCACAATATTACTGTTTTTACTGTGTTTTTGATCAAATAAATGTAGCCTTGGTGAGCAGAAGAGACTTATTTTAACAACAAGAAATGTTGATTTCTTACTAACATTAAACAGAGCTTTTATTTTGGCGGAAATATAATTTTATTTTTTGCATTCCATTCGACTGTGTAGAAAGAACCTTTTTAATTTTATTTTTTATTTTTTTAAATAAAATCTTCCAAAATATAGGCTACACAACTTATAATTCCAAGGGGACTATATAGCTCTAGCAGAAAAACATTTACTGAGAAACTGGAAGCTATGCTGTACTTCGTCCAAAACATGCAGCACATTAGACAAAATATTCATACTATACCATAGCGCATTCTCAAATCCATCATAAAACTGATGAGTACGTTTTAGCCGATTTTCTTGCAATTTGGACCTTGAACCCTGGCTAATAAGCAAAGGGCCATTTGGAGATAAAAAGATTGTAACTGTTGATCTGGCTCTTGATGCTCTGACTCTCTCTGTTCTCAGGGCCTGCCCCTTGGCTCCTCCCTCTCTCTCACACTCTCACTCTCTCTCTCTCTCTCTCTCTCTCTCTGAGCGGATGCTGTGAGTGAGTGGGCGGAGTTTGCGTGTGAGCGAGGTTGCTGCAGTGCGAGTGAGTGTGAATGTCTCTTTTCTCTTTCTTTTTTCTTTTGCTGTTTTCTGGTTTAGAATTGTTTTGTTTATACGTTTAGTTTAACGCTAGGAAAGCTTACGGAGGGGTGTTTGGGGTTGTGGAGCGCTGTCAATCAGTGTTTGCTGGTTGGCAATGGCGGGTCCACGCCAAACAAAGTTTGAGCAGCTTTCCCGAAGGCATGGGATAAAGCTTGCGCCTGTGATGAACTGCTCTGTGGAGGATTGCAGCCTGGCCGTTGGTGAAGCTGTCGGTTTTGACAGTATTATGTCATCTTCACGAATGAACAGTGCTGTTGTCATTTTCCTTGATACGATAGAGAAGGTAAACAGTGTAGTTCAGAGCGGAGTAGTGATTCAGGACACCTTTACTCCAGTAATGCCGCTGGTTCAGCCGGCGAAAAAGGTAACGCTGTCGAATGTGCCACCATTCATTAAAGATGAGCTCCTGGTTAATGAATTATCTAGACATGGAAAGATTGTGTCCCAAATGAAAAGGATTCCACTGGGGTGTAAGTCGCCTTTGCTCAAGCATGTAGTGTGTTTCAGACGGCAGTTACATATGATCCTAAAGAGCGATATGGAGGAACTGAACGTGACTTTTAAATTCAGAGTTGATGGCTTTGATTATGTTGTATTTGCATCATCAGATACTATGAAATGTTTTGGCTGTGGGCAAGAGGGGCATGTTAGGCGTGCATGTCCTGAGAGAGAGCATGAAGTACCAGACTCTGAGCCGGGCCCGAGTAGGGAAGCAGTGCGTGATAGTGCTAGTGTAATAGCGACTGAGGATGATGGGCGAAACACAGAGAGTGAGAGGGAAGAAGCCCATATAGTGCTTACTGTTACTGGTGTAGGAGGGAATACAGAGGAAACAACTAATGCAATGTTGACTGATGAGGTGGAGGAAAGTTTGCAGAGTGGGGAGAAAGAAACGGCATCTATTATGGAGGAGGAGATGGGGTCTGACATTGTTAGTGATGAAACAGTGTTCAAAGTACCCAATACTAAGAGGAAAAGGGTTAGGAAGAGTGCGGAAGCGGCTAAAGTGAGCAGAATAACGAGCACAGAGTCTGAAAAGCACTCTGATACTGAATGTGGTGCAGCTGATGACTCTGGCAGTGCAGTGGACAGCAACGAGAGACGAAGTAGACGCAGTGATTATAATTTTGCGAAAATTAGGTTATTTTTGCAAAAGACTAAAAATATGAAAAACGTTCAAGTTGAGAATTTCTTTGCTGACCGCAGGAAGTTCATCACCTCAGTGACAGTGCTAATGAGAGGTGAAGGAAGGGAACAGTTCACAGTGCAGGAGATCTATAGACTGAAGAAACTTGTTACTAAACTGAAATTAGAACTACAATCTGAAGATGGTTTTGAAACCACATAATCTGTGTTTTTCTATGCTTTTGTTTGGTTTGTGTTCCCTCATACTATTTTTTTTATAATGAGTGTAATGAGGGTGAGCTCTCTTAACTTGAATGGGGCCCGAGATATGCATAAAAGAGCATTGTTGTTTGAACTAATCAAACAAAAGAAAATTGATGTGATGTTTGTCCAAGAAACGCACAGTGACTGTATTAATGAAATAGAATGGAAAAAAGAATGGGAGGGTGATGTGGTGTTTGCTCACATGAGCTCTACCAGAGGAGGGGTGGCTGTTCTTTTTGCAAATTTTTTTTTTGCCTATTTCATATGATGTTAAACATGTGGTTCCTGGCAGATTATTAGGCATTAGGGCTCAGTTTGAAAAATTCAGGGCTGTTTTTATTAATGTTTATGCTCCTACAAATGGAAGTGAAAGAGTAGTTTTTCTGAAAGATGTTGATACCATCCTGCAGAATTATGGTTCTGATGATTTTTTGTTTTTGGGTGGTGATTTTAATTGTACAGAGAATTATAAAATAGACAGGAATCACATTGAACCTCATGCTGCTTCAAGCCGGGTTTTAAATGAATTAATTGAGACTCACAGCTTGTGTGATGTATGGAGGGAGCTGAATAATAACACAAGACAATACACATGGGTACATAACAGAGGAAACTTTATTTCTTTGGCCAAGTTGGACAGGATTTATTGTTTTAGACATCAGTTTAATGTTGTGAAAAGATGTTTTATTACACCAACTGGTTTTTCTGATCATTGTTTAGTGTCATGTAATGTATATATAGCAAATGTGAAGCCAAAGAGTGCATACTGGCATTTTAACACCTCCCTGTTAAGTGATGTACATTTTAGAGATGTGTTTACTTCCTTCTGGAATAATTTTAAACTGAGAAAGCGTTGTTTTAAAAATTTGATTGAGTGGTGGGATTATGGAAAGATTGAAGTAAAAGCATTTTGTCAACAGTATACTTTCTGTGTTTCTCGGGACATCACTAGATCAATGAAAAAGCTTGAATCTGAAATAATAGAAGCACAAGGGTTAGCAGAGGTTACTGGGGAGGGAAGACATATTGAGACACTTAAAACTAAGACGTCTCTTCTTGCAGATTTGCTCGGCATTAAAGCGCAGGGGGCTTTGGTACGTTCTCGTTTTCAGAACTTAACACAGATGGATGCCCCATCTAAGTTTTTCTTTAGTCTTGAAAAAAAGAATGGTCAGTCGTTATATTCACTGCCTGCGCTCTGAGAATGGGCAAGAGCTAACACATCTGATATCAGAAAACGAGCTGTACAGTTCTATGGCAATTTGTACAGTAGTGAATACCGAGAGGACAAGCAGTTATCTGCTAGCTTCTATGAAGGCCTGCCAAGTGTCCTGGAGGACTCAAAGGCAGAGCTGGAGAGGCCTTTTTCACCAGAGGAACTTCTGAATGCTCTGAAGAGCATGGAGAGCGGAAAAGCTCCAGGGATGGATGGACTCCCTGCTGAATTTTATAAGGAGCTTTGGGCTGTGCTGGGCGAGGACCTGTTGGCAGTGCTAAATGAAAGTTTGTCTGTTGGCTCTTTGCCCTTGAGTTGTAGGAGAGCAGTGATAACACTGATACCCAAAAAAGGTGACTTACAGGAGATCAAGAACTGGAGACCTGTGAGTTTACTTTGCTCTGATCTTAAAATTCTTTCTAAGACCCTAGCAAATAGACTGATAAAGGTGATGGGTTAGGTCATTAATGTTGACCAGACGTACTGCATGCCGGGCAGATCAATTATTGATAATGTTAGTCTCATACGCGATGTTTTAAGTGTTTCGAGTGTTTTAGGGGTAAATTTGGGTTTTATCTCTATTGACCAACAGAAAGCATTCGATAGAGTGGAGCACCAGTACTTATGGGACACCCTAGAAGCATTTGGTTTTAGTTCTAATTTTATTGATATGATAAAAGTGCTGTACCAGGACACAGAAAGTTTGCTGAAGATCAATGTTGGTTTGAGCGCTCCGTTTAAAGTCAGTAGGGGGATCAGACAGGGTTGTGCACTGTCCAGTATGCTCTACTCATTAGCTATTGAACCAATGCTGAGTAGATTAAGAACTGTGATTAATGGTTTAGTATTGCATCATGATATTCAGCATAAAATTTCTGCTTATGCTGATGATGTTATGGTTATGGTAAATGGGCAAGAAGACATTAAAGTCGGCATGAAACAGAAGTTGAGATCGTCTTTTTCTCCTTATTGTGACGTATATCCGAGTGAAACGGCTTCTGAAATTAGAAAAAATGTAGGGCGAGGCTTGATTTCGTCCTTCGGGAATTGATTGGATCGTTGGAAGTTGGGCGTTGCTAACAAAATGGAGGCAGATTTGAAGTTTGCACTCAGTTGTGGAGAAAAACTCGATCTATCTCTTAAATAAATGTATTTTCTCTCTAAATCTTTTCTACATATGTTACTGAGCATATTTCCTCACTTTTCGCTGGTTTATGCTACATATTTCACTTATTTTAAGCCTTTTATGGCTTTATTTCTGTCAAACTTTTTTCTCAGTTCTCCCATATAAGGGGGGCACGCCATAAGCGCGTTCACACACTGCATTCCTAAGTGCGAGCCGTCACTACAAGCTGTTCGTCCGTCTATATTGAGTAATTTTTACATAAAAAATGCTTTTATTTCTCATATATTTCTCTCTTTTTGTCTCAAGTCCTTCTTGAAGAAGGTAGGCTACTGTGTACACCGAGAAAAATGCACCTAACCACCATGCTACGATCAGTGAAAAGTTTCTGAGAGGCGGTGCAGAAACGAGACAGGGGGCGATAACCCCGCCCTCGCGCCATAGCACATGACCGGGAGAGAAGAGAGGTCGTTTCGATGGGGGCGGGAAAGTTAACATATTTGATTAAAGATTATAAGGGTAAATTAATTTTTTAAAAATATTGAAGTGCACAGATAAATCAGTTATAGTTAACACTACAATATTAAATATAAAATACGAATTGTAAAATTTGATTTCATGCTGCCTTTAATAAGTTGGTTTCTGTTATTAATGATTTTGAAATAATTTCAGCTGCCAAAGTTAACTGGGAGAAGAGTGAAGCATTGGCTGTTGGGAAATGGGAGGGAGGACTTCCCAAATTACCCAGTGGGATGGTTTGGAAGAAAGAAGGGTTTAAATATCTAGGTGTGTATCTTGGGGATTCAAACACCCAACAAAAGAATTGGGAAGGGGTTTTTGAAAAAATAGAAGGAAAATTAAAGAAGTGGAAATGGCTTAATTCACAATTGTCTTTTAGAGGGAGGGTTTTAATTGTCAATAACTTGGTTGCCTCAACATTATGGCATAAATTATCTTGTGTGGATCTGCCTGTTGGATTGTTGTCCCGTTTGCAGACAATCTTAGTGAACTTTTTTTGGGACAGTTTTCACTAGGTTCCTCAAAGTGTGCTCTTTCTTCCTAAAGAGGAGGGAGGACAAGGGCTAGTCCACTTACCAAGCAGACTTGCTACTTTTCGTCTGCAGTTCGTCCAGAAATTTCTGACGTGGCCTGTGGATCTGGTGTGGCGGAAGGTGGCAGGAATAATCCTACACACAGTGGATGGACTCAGACTGGATGCTGCTCTCTTTTTAATGGATGTGAAGCAATTACGACTCGCTGGACTGCCTCAATTTTACTGTGGACTTTTCAAAGTGTGGGGACTGTTCAATGTGTGCAGGATGGAGGAAACCAAATCTTTATACTGGCTGTTACAGGAACCTCTCGTTAAAGGAGCTCGTATGGACATTGCGAGTGGGAATGTCCCAGGACTCGTGCAGAGACTGTGTGCTACCAAAACTGTGACATTGAGGCACATAATTGATGTGGCTGGACCTGAACTGAATGATCTAAATGCGGTGGCCGTTTGTTGGGTCAGAAATCAATCCGCCACACATCAAATGTAGTAGAGATGTGGAAAACAAGGTTAACAAACGAAGAATTGTCTTTGATTAAGGAGTTTCAAAATGGAAGAGCAACATTTGATGTAAGAGACCCTTTTCCAAAGCTTGGGATGACACCAGACCTTAAGGAATTATCTGGTCCCTTGTTGGATCTTAATGGGTTACAGGATTTGGTATTGAATGAAGTGGGAGGGAAAGTGATGTACAAATGCTTTGTTAAGGTTTTAAATAAAGTAAAATTAAATGGAAGGATTGATACAGTTTGGAGAGAGAAACTTGGGTTGAAAGAAGAAATGAAGCCAGTTTGGAGAGTGCTGTACAAACCACCATTGATAAAACGATCTGGAGACTTACAATGGAGGATTTTACATGGGGCTGTAGCGGTTAACGCTTTTATTTCAGTCATTAATCCCAATGTTGATGATAAATGTGTGTTTTGTGGATTGAGGGAAACCATTTTTCATTGTTTCCTAGAGTGTGAAAGGCTCCATGCACTTTTTGACTTGTTAGAGCTATTGTGTGGTAAATGGGGGGGAAATTTTACATCAGAGGTTTTTATTTTGGGGGCTGGGTATAATCAGAAACACAAGATCAAATGGCAATTGATTAATTTTCTGTTTGGAGAGGCAAAGATGGCAATTTATAAAACAAGAAAGAACAGAATTGAAAATAGGTGTGGTCAAGAGATTAAAACTTTATTTAAGGCTTATGTCAAGTCAAGAATTGTTGTAGAGTCTCTCTATATCTCTCTATATCTCTCTATATCTCTATCTCTATCTATCTCTATCTCTCTCTATCTCGTGAGCGTCTGAGCTGAACGGGTGTGGAGTGACTTGCTTGTGAGTGTCCTGAGAATGTGGAACACGATGCAGTAGGCCTACGGAATGATATTGAAGGTGAGGGACAGCAAGATAATGTGGAGAATGGAAATCAGGAAAAAGGAGGGGAAGTGTTTGAGAGTGGTGAACAAACTAATCAAAAAGAAACTGTAAATGGGACTGATGAGGAAGAAGTAGGAGAAGGGGAAATTGAAAAAGCAAATGATGCTGCTGGCCCTTATGTGAATGTCTCAGGAGACATCGATATAGTGGAGGATGACAATCTGTTTAAAACACCGACTTTAAAGAGAAAAACAAGTGGAAAAAGTAGAGGAAAAAAAAGCTAGGAAAGAGCAGGTTCAAGAAGATCAGACAAAAGAAAAGATGGTTCAAGAAACCATGTATGACATTGAACACAATAACTCAGATGATTCTGTGACAGGAAGTGAGTGTGAATCCGTAAGTTCAGTTGACTCAGTCTCTCAAAGAAGATCTGGGAGGAGTGTTTACACCCTTGAAAAAATGTAATCTTTTTTGCAGAACACAAGGCATGAAGGGAGTTCAAGTACAAGAGTTTTTTCCTGATACTGAAATGTTCATAGAGGCTGCAAGAATGTCAATGAAAGAAATTGGTTTAGGGGGTCTCACAGAACAGGAAGTATACAGGTTAAAGAAATTTGTTCAAAAGGTGAGATCCAAAAGATTAAATGATGAAAAGGAAGTGTTTTAATTTTTCTTTTTTCTTTGTCAATTTCTTGTTTTTGTTTTGCACAGTTTCTTTTTTTTCTCATTTATTTATGAGTAATTTAAGACTGGGCAGACTGAACATGAGGGATTTTAGGAAAAGAGAAATACTTTATGAGTTGATAAGACAAAAAAAGATTGATGTTATGTTTCTTCAAGAAACACATAGTGATATAAAAAATGAAAGTGAATGGATGATGGAATGGGAAGGAAATGTGATAGTGAGCCATAAGACTACCACTAGTGGAGGTGTAGCAATTTTATTAAGTAAAAATATAAGTCCAGTCTCATGTGAAGTAGAGCATGTAGTCGGGGGACAGTTGCTGAAATTATGGCTTGAGTTTGAACATTTTTCTGTTGTATTTAAAAATTTGTATGCCCCAGTACTGGGAAGTGAAAGAGTGTTGTTTTTAAACAAAGCTAGATATATTGCGAGAGTTGTAAATCTGAAGAGTTTTTATTTCTAGGGGGTGATTTTAATTGTACAGAAGATGATAAAATTTATAGAAATCACAAAGAACTGCATATGCCTTCGCAGTGTGTTTTAAAACAAATTCTGAAAGAATGTGAATTGTATGACATTTGGAGGGTTCTAAATAAAACACAGAGGCAGTACACATGGACACAAATGAGGGACAATTATGTGACAATGGCTAGACTAGACAGGTGGTATTGTTTTAAACATCATTTTAATATAATTAAACAATGTGCAATTTCTCCTGTGGGTTTCTCAGATCATGGTTTAGTCAGTTGTAATGTATTTGTCAATAATGTAAAGCCAAGAAGTGCTTATTGGCATTTTAATACGGTTTTATTGCAAGATAACTTTTTTTGTGAGGTGTTTGGCCATTTTTGGCAACAGTTTAAGAACAAGAAGTCATCCTTTGATTCTTTACAACAATGGTGGGACTTTGCAAAAATAGAGATACAGCAACTGTGCCGTATGTATACACTCAATGTTTCGAGAGACATTTCCAGATCCCTGAAAGATCTAGAGAAAGAGATAATTGAAATGCAAAATTTGATGGAATCTGTTAGAGACAGAGAATGTGTCAAAATTTTAAAGGATAAAAAGAAAATTTTAGATGATTTGTTGGGGGTTAAAGCACAGGGTGCTCGCGTTTTCAGAGTGTAGCACAGATGGATGGCCCAACCAGTTTCTTTTTTGGACTTGAAAAGAAAAATGGCCAAAATAGAACCATGCATTCCTTGTTATCTGAATCAGGTACAGAAATTATAGAGGCTAAGGAAATAAGAAAAAGAGCGGTAGGTTTTTATTACGAGTTATATAAGAGTGGTCACATGGAGGTGAAGGATATAGCCAGTAAGTTTTATGTGAGTCTGCCTAAAGTTCCGGACGAAACAAACACTGAGCTGGAAAAACCTTTTACGAAAGGTGAGTTGTATAACGCCCTAAAGAGTATGGAGTGCGGGAAAGCTCCAGGGATCGACGGAATTCCTGTTGAGTTTTATAAATCACTCTGGGCAGTTTTGGGTGATGATCTTCTGGAGGTGATTAATGACAGCTTGACCAGAGGGTCGCTGCTGACAAGCTGCCGGAGAGCAGTGATCACCCTGTTACTGAAAAAAGGAGACCTCAGAAACGTAAAGAACTGGCGACCTGTGTCACTCTTATGCTCTGATATAAAAATCTTATCTAAAGCCTTAGCAGTTAGGTTGAGAGAAGTGATTGGTGGGGTCATACATATAGACCAGACATTTTGTGTTCCCAATAGATCGATATTTGACAACATTCATTTAATTCGAGATATTTTGGATGTCTCTGGATCATTGGGTTTAGATTTTGGCCTTATTTCCTTAGACCAGGAAAAAGCCTTTGACCGGGTTGAGCTTTTTTTTAAGTACCTCTGGAAGACTCTGAGTGAGTTTGGTTTCAGCCCGGGTTTTATTAAAATTATTGGGGTGTGGTATGTAAACATTGAGAGTATACTCAAAATTAATGGAGGGTTGAGTGTTCCTTTTAAAATTACATTACAAGAGGTATAAGACAAGGGTGTGCACTTTTGGCATGTTGTATGCTTTAGCCATTGAACCTCTGTTGTTAAGGATTAGGGCAAACATTGATGGGTGGAGTATACCGCAATCTGAGTGTAAGATTAAGTTGTCAGCTTATGCTGACGATATTGTGGTTATGATAAAAAATCAAGAAGAAGTAAACACTTTACAGGTAATTTTAAATGAGTTTGGTCAATTGTCTTCAGCTAAAGTAAACTGGTGTAAGAGTGAAGCCATTGTAGGCGGAAGATGGGAAGGTAGATGCCTTCCTAAACTACCAGCTGGACTTGAGTGGAAGAAAAGTGGTTTTAAATATTTGGGTGTTTATCTTGGAGATGATTCAATGTTGAAAAAAAACTGGGAAGGGGTTTTGGAAAAAACAAAAGGACGTCTGGAAAAATGGAGATGGTTGTGGCCAAAAATGTCCTTTAGAGGACGTGTGACAATTATTAATAATCTGGTGGCTTCGATGTTCTGGCATCGTTTGGCTTGTATTGAGCCGCCAAGTGGACTTCTCGCAAAACTGCAGACTGTGATAGTGGACTTTTTCTGGACTAAACTGAGTGTACTCTATCTTCCTAGAGAGGCAGGGGGACAAGGACTGATACACCTGGTCAGCAGGGGAGCAACCTTTCGCTTACAGTTCATTCAAAGACTTTTAACAGGTCCAGAGGAACTGGTTTGGAGAAACGTTGCTGGATCTATTTTAAGACAAGCTGGAGGTCTGGGTTTGGATTTTACTTTGTTTTTAATGGATTCTAACAGGATTCCACTGAATGGACTGACACCTTTTTATAAGGGGATTTTTAGAGTGTGAAGTTTTTTTGAAAAGAGAAGAGGGGTTTCTGAGTCTTCTCTATTTTGGTTATTAGAAGAACCGACTGTGTTTGGAGGCAGGTTGGATGTATCTAATGAAATTGCATGTGGGTTTGAAAATGTAATGTGTACTTCAAAAAAGGTTAAGTTTTGTGATCTGATAGCTGGAGGTTCTAAAACAGAGACTTAAGATGGAAGAAAAGTTTATACTTGTGAGTTAAGGGGAAGGGAAAGTTTCTCCAAACAATAAAGATCCTTTTCCTGAAGTTTTCTTTACTCCTGATCTTAAAGGAGCTAATGGGGGGATGTTGGAGAACTTGGAAGATTTAAGTATTCACGAGGCTGACCGTAAGAAATTGTATCGAAACTGTGTTAAAGTTTTAAATAAGAAAGTTTTAAATGAAAGAGTAGACACTGTTTGGAGAGACAAATTTGGCTTGGATCAGAGTATAAAACCGGTGTGGAGAGTGTTTGTATAAACCTCCTTTGGGAAAAAGAGTGGGGGATCTTCAATGGAGGATTTTACACGGGGGCAGTTGCTGTCAGTGCTTTTATAAGTGTTATTAATCCCAATGTGTCTAGTGGGTGTCCTTTTTGTAAAAAAAGAGAGACAATCTTTCATTGTTTTATGGAGTGTTCAAGGTTGGGTTATTTTTTATTTTTTTCTTGAATTGTTGTTTAACAAGTTAAATGAAGGTTTTACTGTTCAGAGTTTTATTCTTGGTTACCGGTATGTAGCAAAAAAAAGAATAAAATGTCAACTTTTAAACTTCATTTTGGGTGAAGCAAAAATGGCAATATATTTAAGCATTAAGAGTGGATTGATTTTAAATTTTATAAGATGATGAAGGACTTGACGTTTTTTTCAAATCAGTGGTGTTATAATGATGCAGTTTGCTCTGTTGTAGATGATCTTTAAAAATTTTCTTGTGTGCTACAATAAGTATCACTAATGTGATGTGTATTGTTGTGGTTATATTTATATTGGAATTGTGTTGTATAAGAATTGTAAAATAAATGTAAAATAAACGTCCTATACATGCTGGGTACGATTAAGTTTTTATCATCTCATACAACTATTTTAAGTGTAACCATAATCAGATTTTGTCATTAAATTATTTCTATTATGAATGATGGGCTAACTAGTTTTGATTTGATATTAACTTTTGCTATTGTAACTGTGCTTATTTCCATCGTTGGTATAAGTTGCAGTATGTGGTAAGACTAGAAATGTACAGTACAGTACAATGTACAGTACAAAGATCGGTTTTATTAGTAGTAACAGTACTAGTAATAATGTAAGCTAATATAAATGTATAATCTACCAAAAAGTTACAAATAAAACAAAATTATGGCTTATTTCTGCAAAACTCTCCACTCATGAACCTCTCATACTCAATCGGTAAAACTACGTTCCCTCAAATCCTGCTCCGACATGGAATTTCTCTGTACTGTATAGGCTACTATAATTTTATCCATTAAGAAAAGGTATTTAGTTCCATAATATTATTTATTTTAATGTCATCAATTGTTGATTATGAAGAGTGAACAGCATGGACACATCATAAGATGCACAATATGCCTGGAGACATGGAGTGAAGCCTTGACCACTTTATTAAGTTTGGCTGAAAGCCTTTTTTAGTGAATTTTGTTTTGTATACATTTTTGTCTTAATTTTAATCAATGTTTCATCAGTCAATTGCCCAAATATAGCAAACAATAATCATGACACGGAGGCACCAGTGCAATCTGCATTGCAGATCTAGAGCGCATCCCATAAGTGAACCAAAACTCCATTATTTGCCTCACAGCCATGACATATTTATCTATAGAAATGTATACTTATAAATAAAATAATTCAAAATGAAAAGAAATTCTGATTATGTAATGTGCATTTCTCTCTTGGTGCGTCCACTACTGCGGAGATAGCAAGTCGTCAACTTCAGAAAACTTGCTATTTTTGACACAATCATAATCATTACTTTTGCTGGTTCGTTTGTGGCAAGCTTTATACATGCGCTTGAGTTCGGAATAGGCCAATATGTTATGTAAACGTTCATTATGGTTTAGAATTCTCTCCAGTATTTATATTTATGTAATCAAATTAATAAAAGTGCTTAGTTGACTAATGGTTTAAATTAAAAAGTAGAGTAAAAAGTTTTTATACAGTGAGGAAAATAAAAAAAAATCCAGATATCACAATATATGATTTTTTAACTATTTATTTGTATGATACAGCTGCAAATAAGTATTTGAACACCTGAGAAAATCAATGTTAATATTTGGTACAGTAGCCTTGTTTGCAATTACAGAGGTCAAACATTTCCTGTAGTTTTTCACCAGGTTTGCACACACTGCAGGAGGGATTTTGGCCCACGCCTCCACACAGATCTTCTCTAGATCAGTCAGGTTTCTGGCCTGTCGCTGAGAAACACAGAGTTTGAGCTCCCTCCAAAGATTCTCTATTGGGTTTAGCTAGGCCACGCCAGAACCTTGATATGCTTCTTACAGAGCCACTCCTTGGTTATCCTGGCTTTGTGCTTCGGGTCATTGTCATGTTGGAAGACCCAGCCTCGACCCATCTTCAATGCTCTAACTGAGGGAAGGAGGTTGTTCCCTAAAGTTGTTTCCAGAAAAACAGCCCCAAAGCATGATGTTACCACCCCCATGCTTCACAGTAGGGATGGTGTTCTTGGGATTGTACTCATCATTCTTCTTCCTCCAAACACGTTTAGTGGAATTATGACCAAAAAGTTCTATTTTGGTCTCATCTGACCACATGACTTTCTCCCATGACTCCTCTGGATCATCCAAATGGTCATTGGCAAACTTAAGACGGGCCTTGACATGTGCTGGTTTAAGCAGGGGAACCTTCCGTGCCATGCATGATTTCAAACCATGACGTCTTAGTGTATTACCAACAGTAACCTTGGAAACGGTGGACCCAGCTCTTTTCAGGTCATTGACCAGCTCCTCCCGTGTAGTTCTGGGCTGATTTCTCACCTTTCTTATGCTGCGTTCACACCGGACGCGATTCGCACGAGTGATTTACATGTTAAGTCAATGCAGAGACGCGAAATGGCATTCTGCGGCGCGAATGAGGCGGCGAGATTCGCGCGAATGACGCAAATTGAGCGATTTGCGCGTTCAAAACGCTCAATTTGCGTCATTCGCGCGAATCTCGCCGCCTCATTCGCGCGAATCGCGCCGCCGAATGCCATTTCGCGTCTATTATAGTATTATAGTAAATTATAGTATTTACTACACTTTGTTAATTTACTGTAGTATATTTACTATAGTACGATTCAAAAATACTAGTATTTACTAAAGCAATTTTACTATTATATACTATAGTATTTTTTCATAATAATTAAAGGGTTAGTTCACCCAAAAATGAAAATTCTGTCAGTAATTACTCACCCTCATGTTGTTCCAACCATGTAAGACCTTCGTTCATCTTCGGAACATAATTTAGTATATTTTTGATGAAATCTGAGAGCTGTCTCACTCCTCCATAGGCTTTCAGAGGGACTGAAACTTGATGGCCCAGAATAGTAAGTAAAAACGTCATTTAAGGAGTCCAAATGACTACAGTGGCTCTGTATTAAGTCTATCATGCGACGAAAATACTTTTTGAGCGGAAAAACAACAAAAATAATGACTTTATCCCACTATTATTGTTGTTCAATTTGAGTGCCACGACGCATGCGCGAGAACTGAGATTACGACGTTCTTCTTCTACTACTACTTGACTGGCTGCTCACTCTTTCGGAGTAGGGTTAATCTCAGTTCTCGCGCATGCGTCGTGGCACTCCCGCGAACTCTCGTCAGAGGCTCAAATTGAACAACAATAATAATAGTGTGATAAAGTCGTTATTTTTGTTGTTTTTCCGCTCAAAAAGTATTTTCGTCACATGATAGACTTAATACAGAGCCACTGTAGTCATTTGGACTCCTTAAATGACGTTTTTACTTACTATTCTGGGCCATCAAGTTTCATTCCCTCTGAAAGCCTATGGAGGAGTGAGACAGCTCTCAGATTTCATCAAAAATATACTAAATTATGTTCCGAAGATGAACGAAGGTCTTACATGGTTGGAACAACATGAGGGTGAGTAATTACTGACAGAATTTTCATTTTTGGGTGAACTAACCCTTTAAACACCCATTTTCATTAAAGTGCTATATTGAGAACTGTGTGTTCAGAATATATGAGAGACTGTTAACTAACGTTATATGTTCTCATCGGTCATTAATTAACGTTACTTGTAATCACAGAATATTAAATGATTTACTGACCGGAGACAGATGGACAGGCACTCTGCAGGTGGAATGCAGCGCCTGTAGTTGGTATCCTGGAGGGAAATCCTCTCACCGACACAGGACAAAAGGTCATCAAACTGGGACCAGCTCAGTCAGAAGTACTGCTGAAAGCGGCCGTCATCCAGGCGCAGCTCCTGGAGGAGTTGATGAAACTTACCGAGCTGGGTGCGCTTCTGAAGGATCTGATGGACCCAGACACGGCGCCGAAAGAGTCTACGCCGCTTTTCAGCCTTCCACAGCAAATAAAGCGCAGCTACCCTCTCAACAAAATCTATGTAAGCCCTTTTACAATGGAAAAAAAGCTGAAAAAAAGAGCCAGAGCCAGCGGCAAATGTGAGAAGGACTAGCCGAGGAAAGGCGGGTCTCGCCGGGTAAACGAGCACGATATGTCACTAATCGCCTGGATCTCACAACTCCGAAAACGCCAGATAAAATGCTCAAATAGGCACTCTTTTTATAAATTAACCACAGATTTGAGCTTTAAACAACTATATTATCGCCTGAAAAAGTCTTTAAACTACGTTTTGTCACACATTAATAGTAGTATTTTTTACAAAAAAGACATCAAGTGACCGAGACGAGCTGGCTCATATAGGCTCATATAGGGTAGATGCCCCTCCCATGACGCGAATTCGCGTCTGTTGTGTACTTGTTACACGCGCGATTCGCGCGAATGAATCGAGTAAACTCAAAATGTTCAAGCGTCCACCTTAGCGCGAATCGCGTCCTTTGTGAACGCAACATTAGGATCATTGAGACCCCACGAGGTGAGATCTTGCATGGAGCCACAGTCCGAGGGAGATTGACAGTCATGTTTAGCTTCTTCCATTTTCTAATGATTGCTCCAACAGTGGACCTTTTTTCACCAAGCTGCTTGGCAATTTCCCCGTAGCCCTTTCCAGCCTTGTGGAGGTGTACAATTTTGTCTCTAGTGTCTTTGGACATATATATATATATACACTCACCTAAAGGATTATTAGGAACACCATACTAATACTGTGTTTGACCCCCTTTCGCCTTCAGAACTGCCTTAATTCTACGTGGCATTGATTCAACAAGGTGCTGAAAGCATTCTTTAGAAATGTTGGCCCATATTGATAGGATAGCATCTTGCAGTTGATGGAGATTTGTGGGATGCACATCCAGGGCACGAAGCTCCCGTTCCACCACATCCCAAAGATGCTCTATTGGGTTGAGATCTGGTGACTGTGGGGGCCATTTTAGTACAGTGAACTCATTGTCATGTTCAAGAAACCAATTTGAAATGATTCGAGCTTTGTGACATGGTGCATTATCCTGCTGGAAGTAGCCATCAGAGGATGGGTACATGGTGGTCATAAAGGGATGGACATGGTCAGAAACAATGCCCAATTGGCACTAAGGGGCCTAAAGTGTGCCAAGAAAACATCCCCCACACCATTACACCACCACCACCAGCCTGCACAGTGGTAACAAGGCATGATGGACCATGTTCTCATTCTGTTTACGCCAAATTCTGACTCTACCATCTGAATGTCTCAACAGAATTCGAGACTCATCAGACCAGGCAACATTTTTCCAGTCTTCAACTATCCAATTTTGGTGAGCTCGTGCAAATTGTAGCCTCTTTTTCCTATTTGTAGTGGAGATGAGTGGTACCCGGTGGGGTCTTCTGCTGTTGTAGCCCATCCGCCTCAAGGTTGTGCGTGTTGTGGCTTCACAAATGCTTTGCTGCATACCTCGTTGTAACGAGTGGTTATTTCAGTCAAAGTTGCTCTTCTATCAGCTTGAATCAGTCTGCCCATTCTCCTCTGACCTCTAGCATCAACAAGGCATTTTTGCCCACAGGACTGCCGCATACTGGATGTTGTTCCCTTTTCACACCATTCTTTGTAAACCCTAGAAATGGTTGTGTGTGGAAAATCCCAGTAATTGAGCAGATTGTGAAATACTCAGACCGGCCCGTCTGGCACCAACAACCATGCCACGCTCAAAATTGCTTAAATCACCTTTCTTTTCCATTCTGACATTCAGTTTGGAGTTCAGGAGATTGTCTTGACCAGGACCACTCCCCTAAATGCATTGAAGCAACTGCCTTGTGATTGGTTGATTAGATAATTGCATTAATGAGAAATTTAACAGGTGTTCCTAATAATCCTTTAGGTGAGTGTATATATATATATATATATATATATATATATATATATATATATATATATATATATATATATATATATATATATATATATATATATAAATTTACATTTATTTTACATCCTTAAATCAATATCGTAGGCTATCTCATATAATATTTGCATGATTTAACAGGTTGACAGGTTTAATAGGTTAATCCATTTTTCTTCAGTATCATGCAGCGTTACCTCCTTCTACTGTTCCTGTTGTGACAGACATCTACTTCTCCAAAGTGTCATAAGGTGGTGCATGAGTAGACTATCTTTCTGTTTTATTTCTCTTTTTGTCATTATACACACACAAATGTATATTAATTTGTTTGATAAAACATTCATATTAATTATCAACTTACTGACAGAGTTATGGACTTGCAAAACGAACTCACCAGGTCCATACAAAAACTTCACAGTAGATCCAAAATCCTGGTTTGCCTATAATTCTTACAGAATTACAGTTTGAATGTAAAAATACACCTACACTGTAAAACAGAAAATTAAAGTAAAATATCTTAATTTAAATAAGGAAAAATCTGTAAACTAACAGTGTTTTCTCTAAACCTTTTAATGTAAATTTCTGTGAAGTTTTTGAACTTAATTTGACTTAAGATATTTTACTTTAATTTTACTGTTTTTGTTTGGCAGCCATAGCTGCCAGTCATTTGACCGTTTTTTTAGGTTTTTATTTTTACAGTGTAAATATAAAACTGATAATATTTACTTTAAAATTACAAAGAATAATGTTAAATCGTTAGTATGGACATAAACCTTTAATATAATGAGCTAAATATTGTATTACAGATTATTTCTGTCATTTTAACTACATTTGTATGTAATTTAAGAAAACAGAAAAAATACTGTATAAATAATACAGTGATTTTCCTGTATAAAAAAAAATAATTACTGTAATTTCTCATTAATTATAAAATAATGGTCAAATTCTTAATTTACGGACGTTGTTTGTAATTTTACATGAATTTGTATGTAATTTATGATAACAGAAAAATACTGTATAAATAATAGGGTAATTTCCCTGTATAAAAAAATGAGAATTACTGTAATTTGTCATTAATGATAAAATTATAGTCGTTGTTAATTTACAGATATTGTTTGTAATTTTACATGAATTTGTATGTTATTTGTGAAAACAGAAGAATAATACAGTGATGTTCCTGTATAAAAAAAGAGGATTACTGTAAGTGATATTTTTTACAGTATTTCCTTGAAATTTTGAATTATGTTTAAAACTATGTAAAATGACAAATTTTACATAGTTTTAAACATAATTCAAAATTTCAAGGAAATACTGTAAAAATGTAGAGGGTTTTTTTCCGTAAAATTTGGATTTTCAACCTTATTGGTTGCACCTCCATTGCGTCACCACATCTATTGTGAATGGTGGATTTTAAACCTCAAAACGCCCCTTTTTTGCATCTTGTTAAAGTTAATCTTGGAGTGACACTTTCTGTTAATAGTTGCAGGGCTGAAAGATCTGCTTGTGTTTTCTGCTAAGTGGTGTGCAAGTGAATTCCCCTCTTTTTTTATTCCATATTTTTATTTTGAGCATATCAGTTTTTGGTGTTTTTAAAACAAACTTTTTTATATTCCACATTTCATCTCCTTTTTATTAAATGTTATTATTGCCTGCAATTTGTAAAACTTTGCAATACGTATTTGGGGATAGTCTAAAATTTTTGGTTAATTATCCTTTGTTTATTCCGTTAAATTTCTTTGTTTATTTTATTACATATTCAGATTTTTTATGTGAACGTATATGTTCAGACAGGGTGTTTTTGTTTTTATAAAAAATATTTGATTAAGAGACTCTTTTCATGCAGTGGTTTTAAGGCCCTGACACACCATTCTGATGGTTTGGCCCAGACCCAGGTAACATTACAAGAGCCAAACCCACAGTCGGCTTTAGTCATTGCTAGTTCGGTTTAGTGTTTCAGGGCCTTAAGAATTAATGTTTCTGTACAAAAAGCTTGTTTGCTATAGCCTACAGTAGACCAGAGATAATTCTCAATCCTGTAGTCCTCTCCTGCTACCCCTCCCTCTGAGAACAGCCAGCACCTCAGTTTCATTAACATATGAAAGGTCTTCTTCACACCTAACAGTCATCAGTCCTAGCACACCCAGCAGTGTTTCAGCTGTATATGTCCGTGAAATGTCCACAAATGTGAGGTTTCGGGGTTTTTCTGGAAATATACTGTTCCATGTTACTCTGATCCGCTTTTTCCCACATACATCCGGTAAACATCAAATTACACAGGAGTTTACCATGCCCGGATATTGCCGGATTTCAGTGTTTTCATGCAGTGATGTATTGTGATGAGTAAGTTAAATTTAGCAATAAAACAAAGAAAATATAACAAATAGAGATTCAAAGCAAAGCTGTACAGAGCTACTGACTGCAGCTGCAGGCAACGGAGACAGGCAGACAGCAGCAATTGATTAGGAGCAGCGCAATCATTTCGTTCAGTTAGAGAATAAACATTACAATTAAAAACTGAGCATGTCTTTTCAATAACGTGTGAGTGAGCCGAATGAAAGTCACGTCTCAAACGCAGCAGGAGTCTGAGCTGAGGTAAGTGCAGGTCATTCACGGTGCGTGTCCAGTCTGGCACGTTTTCAGATCGCATATAGAAGCAACTTTCATAGGAATTCATTGAAAAGTTTGCTCCGCACTGCTCCATTATTAATGCCTGATCCAAGCGGCTGTGCGCATCTACATTCTGTGAGTGAGCTCTCTCCCCTATGGACAGGTTGATAACATGCGGAACAGCTCCTTCTACTGGCTGTAGTCTTTAGCCTCTGGACAAAAAATCCTCCAATGACGCAAAATGACGATATTTGCGTCATCTGAGGATTTTTTCCAGAAATAAAATGCATAATTCTCTCGTCTTAGGGGGATATGAGGAGGGAAAGTACCATAATTTGAATATACTACCGGGTTTCTACTGATACAAAGCTTAATGCTAAATCGCTGAAGTAACCCGTTAACAGTGAGAGCATTTTCTTGTGGTGCCCCCCTGAGCACTTGGTGCCCTACGTGCAGGGGCGTAAATTTCATCTAACAGTTAGGGGGGACGATAAACATGAAATTTCTCGAGCAATTTTTGAAGGGGACACAAATAATACTGCCACGGATATGTGTACCACAAAAAAACAAAAAACATTTTGTGCTTATTTGGCTTTTTTGTACACTGAAAAATGATCTAGGGCCCTATCTTGCACCCAGCGCAATTGACTTTGTACACCGACGCATGTGTCATTCCTATTTTGCACCCGCGCAAAGCGCGCTTTTCCCTCCACAGAAGCACGTCGCTAAACTAGTGAATGAACTTGCGCTCCATGGGCGGTTCAGCGCAAAAAAGGAGGCGTGTTCCGGCGCAAACAATCCCTGGTGCTATTTTGCTGTTCCATTAAACAATTGCGCCACTGACCAGAAAAAACCTAGTCTAAAGTCAGTGGCGCGTTGCGCGTTGTTCATTATGCTATTTTAAGGGCGCATGCTTGACCATAGCGTGCACAACGCGCATACACTTTGCTCATGTAATCTACACAGATGCAACAGTTATTTTTGCAAATCATAAATTGTTACACTAAAAAAATATTAACACATGAGATGACGGAAATCATTGTGGTGTGCCACGAAGATGTGAAAAAATAGGCATAAATCTAGCTTACAAATTATTCAGGCTAATTATTTATTTAACCGACGCTATTTTGGGTGGGTTTCTCCCATCCCCATACAACACAACTTCTCTGTCTTTCACTGCTCTTACAAGAACATCAGTCTCCTCAGCTGTGAACCGCTCCTGGCGTGCGCCTGGTAAATACGCCATAATAATAGCAATCCATAATGGAACTTGCGCACCTGCTTTTAAAGGGAATGTTGGATGACGCTCTGATTGGTTTATTCACGTTACGCCCAAACCACACCTATGAATAATGAAGCTACTTCAGACCAACCCATTTTAGATTTGCGCCGGGCGCAAGAGTCATTTATCCCGCCGGGAAAATAGCAACAGCGCCGAGACCCGCCCACAAAGTTACTTGCGCTTTGCGCTTTGACACTTGCGTTTCAGATCGTTAAAATAGGGCCCCTAATGTCATTTTATCTGACCAACATCGACAAAGTGATAGTTGTTTAAATATGAGTAAGGTTCACCACGCAGTCATATTATAATTATTAAATTATCTTGCATCCTCCACATAGTATTTTATATTATGATATTCAAATATTTAGATATTCAACTGCAGAAGCCTCTGATCTGCCACTTATTATCATATTGAGCAAAACCCAACACAGATCTGGAGCGGCCGTCCGCATATACATTAGGTTTAGAATTATAGCGCCAATTTGGGGGCGGGTTGCTTAAATTTTGGGTTCATTAGCCTATTATTCTTAATGAAAAACAGCAAGAAAACAGTACAATGACACACTCCCTTAAATTGGCACTTTTACATTTAGCTTTGAAACCAAATCTTCCGCGATCATCTTGTCTGTCAGCGGTTTGCTCGTTCAGCTCGTGCTGTATTGAGCAGACGCGTTTTGTTTTTAATTGTTGTGTCTGTTCTCTAACTGAACAAAATTATTTTATTACTATAAAAATGAAAACGACGGTGACCCGGGGCGGTGCGGCGGTGGGCAAGTGATGTTAACAGGGTTTTGCCTAATCTGTATTAAAGAGAAAATAATCAAAGTGATAAAAATAAAATATTTAAAGTGAATAAAATAGCATTGACAGCTTACTGGAGTTTCACAACTGCTTTTTGAAGAGCTTTGTTCTCTCACCAAACTTGTGTGGTAGTTTTTCTACGTTCTATGTAACGTTAGTTGAGGTGCGGTGGATCAAACCACTGGACAAGGGGGGAGGGGGGACTCAAAATGTTTTTAAACTTAAACGCATTTTTTGTCCCGTTTGCTTTTGTATTGTTTTACTACTTAAACATTTATTTTAAGTATATATCATTATATTATTTATAATACTCAGCATGGTTTTTAGGGGGGGGCAGCCCTCAGATTGGGGGGGGTCCTGTCCCCCTCGTCCCCCCCGTGATTTACGCCCCTGCCTACGTGATGCGCATAATGGGAGCGGCGGCACTGACTTCAAAGGTAGCTTTCGCAAACTGGAAGTATAAGCACTACTTTTTACTCGTTGAGGTGAAAGGTAAGAATGTTTATGTAACGTGTAACGTGCCCAGGAAGAAAGAGTCTCTTCACGTCAGTGGCAAGTAATTCTAATCTAATGAAGCACCTCACATCATCACATGCCGCCACAAAATGAGTGGCTAAAAACTCCACTACCAAAGGAGTAGTATAGTACTGATAATATTTACACAATATTTACACTATAGTAGGCCTACTGATAATATTTACAATAATATACTGAATTTGATAGGTGTCTCTCACATTGTCCCACAGCAACATTAAAATAGTGTACATTAATGTACAATAATTTATTCTATTTATGGTCCAGTTCATTAATTTAACATATTTAATATTGGGGCCATCCAAGTTATTTGACATATTTGAACATTTGAGAAAAAAAAGTAACACAGTAGTTACTTTCCCTGGTAATTAGTTACTTTTATAATGATGTAACTCAGTTACTATTTGTAAGAAGTAACTAGTAACTATAACTAATTACTTTTTAAAGGAACTTGCCCAACACTGCCCGTTAATGGCAAATGGATTTACATTTATGCATTTGGCAGATGCTTTTATCCAAAGCGACTTACAGTGGCCTTATTACAGGGACAATCCCCCTGGAGCAACATGGAGTAAAGTGCCTTGCTCAAGGGCACACTGGTGGTGACTGCTGGGATTGAACCAGCAACCTTCTGCATATCAGTTCCATGGTTTAACCCACTGGACCACCATCTCACTGGTAATAGCAAAAGATTTACTGGTAATGGCAAAAGTTTGTTTAATATAAAAACGGCAATAAAGCCATGCTTGTCACAGGACTCGAACTGCATAAAAAAACAACCAGTCAACTTAACATTAAACGTCTTATCACAATGAGCTATCACTTTGTGACAGAATTAAGTAAACTTTATTTAAACATGTGGCATTGATGCCAAACAGCTCATAAATAACTGGCTTTTGACAAATGTTTGCTAAATGTGGTAGTGCGGTAAATTAACGTTTGACATTAGACTCTGTGCAACAAACTTGTACTTAAACAAATGCCCTTTGCATTGCACAGGGCATATTCAGAAAAATATTCATTTCAAAGCACATGACTGTTTTATGATAATTTTAAAATGTTAAATACTCTAAATCCATTAAATTCAGGAACACTGAATAAACGTCTTCATTGAAAGACTGGGTGATTTATTAAGTAGGCTATTTTATGTTGTGTAATATTTGGGGGAGCAGCATGCATTTTGACAAGAAAATGACACATCTGGCCATTCCATTAGTCAAGTCAAGTCAACTTTATTTATATAGCGCTTTTAACAATGTAGATTGTTTCAAAGCAGCTTTACAGTGTTAAACAGCAAAATAATGCAGCCTAATTTTATTCAGCTGTATAGCCATTTGATGTCATCAGTTCATTTCAATTTCCATACGGTGACAGTGTGGGCTTTAGATCAATAATTAGATCAGTAATTTAGTTTACATGGTTAAATTAGTTTATTAATTAGATTTATTTCGATGTTTAGTTGAAAAATATAGTGTCCCCAACTGAGCACGCCAAGCCAGAGGCAACAGTGGCAAGGAAACCAAAACCCCATTAGGTGACCTAATGGAGAAAAATAAACCTTGGGAGAAACCAGGCTCAGTCGGGGTGCCAGTTCTCCTCTGGCCAATTTACAAACAACGTATTATTATTATTATTCTGGCTGCTTTACAGGTCAGAGGTCATAATAGATCGGAATATTCAAAGGACCGGAGGCAACACGCTGGAGACGGGTTTATTGAGGATGATGTTGATTAAATAATTATTAAAGTGCAATATTCGAATGATCGGAGGCAACACGCTGGAGACGGGTTTATTGCGGATGACATATCGATTTAAGTATTATTTAATGATAATATTCGAACAATCGGAGTCATCACACTGGTGACGGGTTTATTTAGATGCCGTGTCGATGAGGCAGTTGCAGGGGGAGGATAATTGACACGGTCTCTGCAGACACTTCGGGGTCCTGTGTTGGTCTTCTCTGGTCCACCATCTGATTAGGATACGGCCCAGATCTGGCTGACTGCAGTAAACCTCGGGATAAAACAGAGAGAATATCATTAGCGTAGATGCCATTCTTCTGATGATGTAACGAGTACATCAGGTGTTATGGGAAGTGTTCCCGGTTCCGGCTGACCTAGTTAATGCAGCCTAACAATCAATTAATTGATAAAGTGTTTTATGTGTATGCCACAGTAAAGAGATGTGTTTTTAGTCTAGATTTAAACTGACAGAGTGTGTCTGCTTCCCGAACAGTGCTAGGAAGACTGTTCCAGAGTTTAGGAGCTAAATAGGAAAAGGATCGACCGCCTGCAGTTGATTTGGATATTCTCGGTATTAACAACTGGCCAGAATTTAGAGATCGCAGTAGACGTGATGGAGTATAATATGTTAAGAGCTCGCTCAAGTATTGGGGAGCTAAACCATTTAGTGCTTTGTAAGTAATAAGCAAGATTTTAAAATGTATGCGATGTTTAATAGGTAGCCAGTGCAATGTTGACAGAACTGGGCTAATATGGTCACACTTCCTGGTTCTAGTAAGTACTCGAGCTGCTGCGTTTTGGACCAGCTGGAGTTTATTTATTAAGCGAGCAGGGCAACCACCCAATAGAGCATTACAATAATCTAGCCTTGAGGTCATGAACGCATGAACTAACTGTTCAGCATTTTGCATTGAGAGCATGTGCCGTAATTTTGATATATTTTTAAGATGGTAGAAAGCAGTTTTACAGATGCTAGAAACGTGGCTTTCAAACGAAAGATTGGTATCAAAGAGCACACCCAGGTTCCTCACTGACGATGAAGACTTGACAGAGCAGCCATCAAGTGTTAGACAGTATTCTAGGTTACTACTTGTGGAGCTTTTTTGTCCAATAATTAAAAATTCAGTTTTTTCTGAATTGAGTTGCAGGAAATTACCAGTCATCCAATGTTTTATGGCGGCTATCCATTCCGTTAATCTTGTGAATTGGTAAATTTCTTCAGGGCGTGAAGAAATATAGAGCTGAGTATCGTCAGCATAACAATGAAAACTAATGCCATGCTTCCTAATAATATCTCCCAGTGGTAGCATGTACAGGGTGAAGAGTAGCGGTCCTAGCACTGAGCCTTGTGGTACTCCATACTGAACTTGCGATCGGTGTGACATCTCTTCATTTACTGCTACAAACTGATAACGGTCGCATAGGTATGATTTAAACCATGATAAAGCAATTCCACTAATACCTACATAATTTTCGAGTCTATTCAAAAGAATGTTGTGGTCGATGGTATCAAATGCAGTGCTAAGATCGAGTAACACTAATAGAGAGATACAGCCACGATCGGATGATAAGAGTAAATCATTTGTAACTCTGATGAGAGCAGTCTCAGTACTATGATACGGTCTAAATCCTGACTGGAAATCCTCACAGATACCATTTCTTTCTAAAAAGGAACATAATTGTGAAGACACTGCCTTTTCAAGTATTTTTGACAGAAAGGGTAGATTTGAGATTGGTCTATAATTGACTAATTCTGTAGGATCAAGTTGCGGTTTTTTAATAAGTGGTTTAATAATAGCCAACTTAAAAGTTTTCGGTACATATCCTAATGACAAAGATGAATTAATGATATTAAGAAGAGGATCTATGACCTCTGGTAGCATCTCTTTTAATAGCCTAGTCGGTACAGGGTCAAGCATACATGTTGTTGATTTTGATGATTTAACGAGTTTAGTCAATTCTTCTTCTCCTATAGCAGTGAATGATTGTAATTTTTCCTCAGTGACACTACAATGCTCTGTCTGATGTGATACTGTAGTAGACGGCTGCATGGTTAAAATTTTCTTCCTAATATTATCAATTTTACATGTGAAGAAGTTCATAAAGTCATTACTGCTGTGCTGTTTACAATCATCAGAAGTTGAAGCTTTATTTTTGGTTAATTTAGCCACTGTATCGAATAAATACCTTGGGTTGTGTTTGTTTTCTTCCAAGAGAGTTGAGAAATAAGCGGATCTAGCAGTTTTTTACGGCCTTTCTGCATGCGATCATGTGCTCTTTCCACGAATTTCGAAAGACCTCTAGTTTTGTTTTCTTCCAGCTGCGCTCCATTTTTCTGGCTGCTGTTTTAAGGGCCCGGGTGTGCTCGTTGTACCACGGCGTTGGACTATTTTCTTTAATCTTCTTTAAGCGCAGAGGAGCAACTGTGTCTAAAGTACTGGAAAAGAGAGAGTCAATAGTTTCTGTTGCAACATCGAGTTCTTCTATGCTATCTGGGTTGCTGAGGAGATGATACTGATGAGGAAGAGTATTTAAAAAGCAATCTTTAGTAGCGGCAGTGATTGTCCTGCCATTTTTGAAACGAGGGGGCGGCTTTGCAACTTTAGCTAAATTAAGTATACAAGATACTAAGTAATGATCTGAGATGTCATCGCTCTGCTGCAGAATTTCAACTGTATCAACATTAATTCCATGTGACAATATTAGGTCTAAAGTATGATTATGGCGATGAGTGGGTCCTGACACGTGTTGCCTAACTCCAATAGAGTTTAGTGTATCTTTAAATGCTAATCCTAATACGTCTTTTTCGTTGTCTACATGGATATTAAAATCACCAACAATTAGTACTTTATCTACGGCCAGTACTAATTCTGATAGAAAGTCAGCAAATTCTTTGATAAAGTCTGTATTATGCCCTGGTGGCCTGTATACAGTAGCTAACACCAATGTTGAACGGGTTTTGTCATGTACACTACATAGCGTTACATAAAGCACCAAAACTTCGAAGGAATTATATTTGAAACTAGACTTCTGAGTAATACTGAAGATATTATTATAAATTACAGCAACCCCTCCCCCTTTACCTTTCAGACGCGGCTCATGTTTATAACAATAATCTTGGGGGGTGGACTCATTTAAGGTAATGTAGTCGTTAGGTTTTAGCCAGGTTTCTGTCAAACACAGCACATCAAGATTATTATCTTTAATAATATCATTAACAATAAGCGCTTTTGGGGAAAGGGATCTAATATTCAGCAACCCAAGCTTTATCAATTGTTCATCTGTATTATTTCTTTTGTTTATTTGTTGGACATCAATTAAATTTTTACTGTTGAATGGTTTTGATGTTTTTTTGTATTTACTAATTCGGGGAACAGACACAGTCTCTATATGATAATATCTCGGTGAAAGAGTCTCTATGTGCTGGGATTTATCTGACTCCGGTGACGTGAGACAGCTAGCAGACGGTCGGTTTAGCCAGTTTGTCTGCTTCCTGACCTGGGCCCTAGTGAGTCAAGGTTTAGCTCTAAGACTATGTGCCAAATTACTAGAGAGAAGAGCGGCACCACCCCAGGAGGGATGGATGCCATCCTTCTTCAACAGGTCAGGTCTGCCCCAAAAACTTTTCCAATTGTCTATGAACCCTATGTTATTTTGCAGACACCACTTAGACAACCAGCCATTGAGTGATGATAGCCTGCTAACTATCTCATCACTCCTTCTAACGGGGAGCGGACCAGAACAATAAACAGCCTCTGACATCGTACTAGCGAGTTCACACACCTCTTTAATGTTAATTTTGGTGATCTCCGACTGGCGAAGTCGAACATCATTAGTGCCGACGTGAATAATAATCTTAGAGAATTTACGATTAGCTTTAGCCAGCACTTTTAAATTTGCTTTGATGTCAGGCGCTCTGGCTCCCGGTAAACAAGTGACTATGGTGGCTGGTATCTTCACATTCCGTGTAATAGAATCGCCAATGACTAGGGCACTTTCAACAGGATACTCAGTGGGTGCTTCACTGAGAGGGGAGAACCTGTTTGATGTTCTAACCGGAACGGAAAAGCGTTTTTTTGGTCTGCGACTATGCTGCCTCACTGTCACCCAGTTGCCCTGCTGCGAGGGCCCTGCAGCCGGAACCGAAGAATGTACAGAGTTCACTAAGCTATTCACATCCAAATCAGTGTCTAAAGCTGTTACATCCTCACTACTCTCAGATAAAGTATGGATGCGTGTTTCTAATTCTGAAATCTTCTCCGTCAGCCTAACTATCTCCTTACATTTATCACATGTGAAGCCCTGTTCGCCAGCGGAGAAGCCTATACTAAACATGCAGCATGAAGTGCAAGTGATAATGACAGGAGAAGACATGACTTACCGTATTTGTTGATTAATCCAATTTACCACTTACCACAATCGTATGCTGGACACTATTTACTAATCCAACTAATGAACTCAGAGAGCAGGAGACCCGGGTGCAGAGATGACAAGCTAACAGGCTAGCGAAATGCTAACGTGTGATGGTGATTTAGATTAAAAGCTAGCGATGTCAAATTTAACGTGATAGGCAATTTTTAAACAATTTATGGTGATGAGTAAGTTATATTTAGCAGTAAAACAAAGAGAAAATATCAAGATAAAGATTCAAACGTGAGCAAGGCTGTACAGAGCTACAAACAGGCACACAGGAGACAGGAGCAATCGATCAGGCAGGCAGGATCAGGCAGGAGCAATCAACCCAATCACGCCAATCGTTCTGTTCCAATCATTAGGTCATTTGTCGAGTCACAGATACTGTACGGACAATCCAACCCAAAGTGGCTCACTTTCATTGGCCTAATTACAATGGCGCAAGTTACTATGCCAATGAACACTACTAAAAATCAATCCACCTTCCTGAGCCCAAAAAAACAGAGTTTTACCAAACTAATCTCAAACTTCCCTGAAACTGGCTTTATGCAATAGGCCTCAGAAGGGTTTATCGGACCATTAAAGAGGATAGCTTTCTTCGAGTCCTTCTCATCTGTGTTTCAGTATCTTGGTCTGAAACACTTACAGAGGGCCAGCTTTCTGGTGATGGCCTGACTGAGGGAACCACTCGTGCAGTTGGCTGCAAATGGGCTCAGTGGGGAAAGACTAGGCCAAGCTCGTTCACTGCCTTGGTCATAATGCGGAGGAGTTCCTAATCTATAGCATCAGGGAAATCGTTCATGTCGTTGCAATGCGCTGTCAAGTCCTCCATAGGGCTGCAAGACCAATTTTCCATATTGAACTCTGCCATAGATATGGTGTCGTCATGATTCTCTTCCAACGCTCCAAGAGAGACAAGTCTCTCACAGAGAGGCCGGAACCAGCTTGAGTGAATGTTACCAGAGGGAAGGCTGGTAGTGACTAATTTATTTGTGTTTGTGTTACAGTGCTGGAATCAGGACTGAATAAGAATTTTTCTGATGTAAAAGTGTCTGTTACTGACTGTCCAGATCTTACACAAGAGCCTTTCAGGTTTCCTGTCAAGGGTGAGTACAGATGTAAGTCCATATATGTCAAGGTGTAACAACACTTTAAACAACACTCTTTTTACTCTTTTATTAGGTATTTGTGGCAAACCACGTATTACTGATGTGGGAGGTGTACCCTATCTGATTCCTCTGGTCCAACTGGACAAGGTGCGTTAGTGAACTGTGAGTGTAATTTAAAGGTCCCATAGCATGGGTTTTTTTATTGTTTCCTGAGGTGTACTTATATTGTTAGAATGGTTTTTACATCAAAAAATGTCATAATTTAGAAATAAAAAGCATTTTTTCTATACTGATATTAGCCCTCTGGCTTGAATGCTCTGTTTCAAGGGGCGTGTCTGATGTGAGACTTCGGTGAAAACGCCCACTGTTGTGATTGGCTGACATCTTTGCATTTTAAATGAGCAAATAGCTGAGAACATTTTATTGTACCGAGTTGTTGAGAGCACTGTGAGCGCAAGTTCATTTTGTTTGTATCTGAGAGTTCTGAATAAACACAAGTCCCAGTCACGCCGACCCGGTCTTCTTCCTCCTTATTCCTTACGAACTTTGTAACATGTGGAACCCCTCTCAAATACTTTTACTACGTTTTTTACCATCACAGCCGTCGAGATGAACGAATCGTCAAAGTGTTGATTATAGCTTTATTTTTAGATCTTTTCCCATCACATGAAAAGCTGCAGTGATGAGCATTGAGTACACATGCAGTCTGTTGATCGCGTGAATGCAGTGATCTTGTCATTGCAGCGCGTTTTCTCTCACAAAATGCTTTCACCACAACTAACAGCAAACACGACATCGATATGAATACAGTAAGAGCTTCGTTGTGCAGCATAACAGCATCATTCATTAAAACGGCAGTTTGGGCAAGTGTGCAGATACACTCTCGACGTATGATTGACAGATCCAAACATTATAAAGAGAGTGTTCTTTGATCGCTAATCTAGCGTCTAATCAAAATTGAAATAACAGATTTGTTTCATGCTGCTAACAGAAACGATGTGAAGTTGATTGTTTAGTCACTGGCTTGATTCACTGATGCATTACGCTTAGGGCATCAAGACGGCCAGCGACGGGACTGACAGTATTAAACGATTTAGAAAGAAAGTCTGCGTGAACTTGAATGATTAGCTACACATCAGAAATCACTGATCACAGATCAGGCATTAATGAACACTGTTACTCACTGTTTGTGGTGGTGCTGTCGAATCCATATGGTAAAAGTCTGTTTGTAAAGCCTGTGCTGACATTGCAGAATCCATTTTCTCAAAATTTTCTGGGCGGGCAAAGCAGAGGAAGGGGAGGTAACCGTTCCCCGTATGACGACATACAGGGAAGATTCCATATCAGCTCGTCTGAGCTCTCATTTTCTCAAAGGCAAAGCAGGACACCCAGAACTCGGTTTACACCTAGCCACTTGGGGACCATATACAGGCTAGGGTAACTCATATAAAATAAAGAAACTCTTAAAATTATAATTTCATGCCATGGGACCTTTTAAGAAAGAAACACATTTGGATAACTAACTGATGCAAACTTTCCCTCAAAGGTTTACAACATGAATCTTGTGTCCAAGGAGGTGGAACTGCCTGGTGCATTCATTCTTGGTGCTGGTGCCGTCTCTTCCAAGAAAGTTGGGATGAATGGAGAGGTCTGTATAGGTGCACTAAAACCAGCTGCAGTTTTTCCACATTAGAATTTCAAGACCTTAAAAAAGTAACAGTCCTTTTAAGTACTTATACAAATATGTTTAAATGGATGTTAATTTGCAGTGGCATTGTTGTTTACTACAGAAGTAATGCTACAGATGGTGATTTCGGTATAAATTCCAAAGCACTGTCGTATCAACCAGCAAAATATAAACAAAAAAGTCATATCACCACAACCTATATTCCTTCTTGCTGGTTTAATACAGTGTTCAATGGGATTTTTAACACTGTATTGTCCTGTTTTCTCCTAGTTAATGCCTCTGGTACTGACTGAAGCTGAGGGGAGACCTGCGGAGAATGGCAGTTATTTTTCCTCCATAAACCCAGTGGATGGAAAATGTCTGCAGGAAAAATACAGTGACAGGTTTCATGACTGTGACTTTGGCCTCCTCGCAAACCTTTATGCATGTGAGGGCAAACCTGGAAAGGTACGAACCATGGGGACTTGTACCTCTCTGTACATCCTCAGCACTGTGATTGAGATACTACATGGAGTTTTCCCTTTGATAATGGCCACGAGTTATGAAAAAATTATTAGGAGTGAGCTACTGATTATATAACCACTTCAAATATTTTACACCACCATTCAAAAGTTTGGGGCCAGTAAGATTTTTTAAATGTTTTTAGAAGAAGTCTCTTATGCTCACCATGCGACTGCAAATATGTGAGCTAAAATACAGTAAAATTGTATTGTTACCATTTCAAATAACTGTTTTATATTTTAAAATATTTAGTAAAAGTTATTCCTGTGATTGCAAAGCTGAATTTCCTGCAGCCATTGCTTCAGTTTTCAGTGTCACACAATCCTTCAGAAGTTATAAATAATACTGACCCCAAACTTTTAAATGTAACAAGGTTTGATAACATTACAATTGCAGGTCATTAAGGTGAGGGCCTGCCGAAGGACTGGTGAGGACAGTCTTGTGAGTTGCATGAGAAAGACCATGGAAGAACATTATGGGGAGAAGAGCGTGGCCCTGGGGGGAACTTTCGTCATACAAAAGGGGAAGGCAAAGATCCATATCATGGTAATTAAGTAATAAAATAATAAATAATGAATTAAAGCTGCGAGCAGCGATGACGGGCCCAAGCCGGTGGCACCGCCACGCCGGTGGCATCAGCTTAACTGTGCACGGCAGGCAATAGGCATTTAAAATGGGAAAACATAAAAGGACTATGTCAAAGTCATCTGAATTCACCACATTAACTGCAGCAGTTGGTGCTGCTATGACCATGAACCACAACAGCCACATCTATGAGATCAATTTAATTTAAATGAATTTCATGTCAGATTATGTCAAAAGTCAAATCGTAATGAGTTCAGAATACCATTCTAATGCTGATGTTGTATTATCCTAACACTTCTGTTCATGTGTTTGAGCTACCTTAGCTACCGTTTGTGCACCAATCTTATGCACCATAAAGTGTGCTTTCATTTCAATATGGGTGGTCCAATAAAAAATGTTAATAAAAAAAATAATAAATGGAGCCAAATCACAGAAACTGCAAAGATGATTTTAATATCAGTGTCAGGTAAGAGTAAGATGCATGTCTACATTTTATGGAAGTTTATTATAAACAGCCACTTTTATAAAATCATGTGAAATTTATGTTTCATAAATGTATATTATATCAGTAAATAATTAATTTAAAGACATATGCATCATACGTGATCAAACACATCACATGATGTTTTTATTTCAAGTGATAGTTATTTGTGATAACCTATATGAAAGGGTTAAATTATCTTCATCAGGAGAGAAAGTCACACACACAGAGTGATAGAGTGAGAGTGAGGGGGGAGGGGAAGGACAGGCAGAGGGCATTCCATAGACTTAATGGTTTTTATACTGTACTAACTGTACATTCTCATGACCATAGGTGAGAGTAGGAACGTAGATTGACCGGTAAATCGAGAGCTTCGCCTTACGGCTTAGCTCTTTCTTCACCACGACAGACCGGTACATCGACCGCATTACAGCAGAAGCTGCACCGATCCATCTGTCATGAGCTTTGGGTCATGACCGAAAGGACAAGATCCCGGATACAGGCGGCCGAAATGAGCTTTCTCCGCAGGGTGGCTGGGCGCTCCCTTAGAGATAGGGTGAGAAGCTCGGTCACTCGGGAGGAACTCGGAGTAGAGCCGCTGCTCCTCCACATCGAGAGGGGACAGCTGAGGTGGCTCGGGCATCTGTTCCGGATGCCTCCTGAACGCCTTCCCGGGAAGGTGTTTCGGGCATGTCCAACCGGGAGGAGGCCCCGGGGAAGACCAAGGACACGCTGGAGGGATTATGTCTCCCGGCTGGCCTTGGAACGCCTCGGTATCCCCCCGGAAGAGCTAGAAGAAGTGTCTAGGGAGAGGGAAGTCTGGGCATCTCTGCTTAGACTGCTGCCCCCGCGACCCGGCCCCGGATAAGCGGAAGAAGATGGATGGATGGATGGATGGATGGAACTGTACATTCTATCCCCCTACACTGCCCCTACCCATAAACCTACCCATCACAGGAGACATTCTGCATTTTTACATTTTCAAAAAACATAATTTAGTCTGATTTATAAGATGTGATTTATAAGATGTTTTCCTCATGGGGACCAGCCAAATGTCCCCACAATGTAGGTGATCTCAGGTTTTACTATCCTTGTGGGGACATTTGGTCCCCACCAAGGTTATTTTCGTAAACGAAAACTGAAACGAAGACTAAAACTATTGTTCAAACATCATTTTTGTAAACGAAAAAAAAAAAAATCATAATAAATGAAAAACTAAAACTAAAGGAAACTAACAACTCTTACTGAAAAACTAACTGAAATAAAATAATAATTAGCAAAAATAAATCTTCGTTTTCGTAATTAATAAGCTCTCTTTACTGTGGGGGAAAATCTGACCTGTGGCGGTTGAGTGTCTATTAGGGGTGTTCGATTCCAGGTTTTTTGGAGTCGACTCCAATTCCCGGCTCCCACTGTAGGAGTCTATGGAATCGACTCCTCGACTCCATTTACTTTACATCAAAACAGGGTCAGAAAAAAGATAAAATTGCAGTTGTTACACACTTAAATGATTTCTCCCCCAAAGCCTTAAAATCCCTTATTAAAACATTTTAGCGCGATCGTCCAAATTAGTCCAATTTGACTTGATGAGTGGCTATCAACGTTTCTACCTAGCTGTTGCCGATACCTAATTTTACAGAGGGAAAAAAGTCATGAAAAAAGCTGTTGTTGAGTGATGGGGCTAAACATGCATGATCATTGTCTTAAAGGGTGAGATAAAGATACTAAATACTAAGATAAATATAATAATGTACACTTATTCATGTGTTTCTTCTTGATGTGAGTTTTTTTATGATTTAGTTTAATGATTATGAACACATGGTTAACCATCGAAAACGATACTCGGTTACTTAACGTAACCTCGGTTCTCTCTAGAAGAGGGAACGAGTATTGCGTAAGTTCCTTACGCTACGGGAAAGTATTCTTTCTTCGAGATTTCTGAAAAACCCAAAATTATCCTTAATTTTGTAACATTGTCAACGCAGTGCGGCAGCCTGGCAGACCATAGCAGGCTATTCCAGCGTGCTATTGGCTGCTCTGCTGGCAACTGCAGCAGCCTATCGGTGAGCCCGCGTGACGTGGCGACCAATGAGGGCGCTTCGCGCCCACCTGGCTTCATTTGCCTACAGGTGGGGCGTGGCCACGTGTATATAAGCAGGGCTCACGGGCTGCATATTCGGTTTTCGTAGTTCTGAAGCGTAAAAGCCCGCGGGGCGCACGGCAAGGAACGCAATACTCGTTCCCTCTTCTAGAGAGAACCGAGGTTACGTTAAGTAACTGAGTATCGTTCTCTTACGAGAGGTTCTCTCGTATTGCGTAAGTTCCTTACGCTACGGGAACATATTTTCAACGCCGTGCGCGCCTCGCATACAGCATATGTATCCCAGGGAACCGGGGACCATAACACTGCTCGGGCAGGGTGGCCGGTAAGGAAAACGGGCCACCACATATACAGACACTTCATTCGAACTGACGGGTGGTTACGAAGGGTGGTTACAACACCCTGTCCCATGAATGAGGGAACGGCACCTGCCGGTCTCCTTCAAATTCACCACACCTTGTCTCATGAATGAGGGAGCGGCAACGCCGGTCGCCTTCAAATTCACAATATCTTGTTATATGAGTGAGGTAACGGCACCGCCGGTCACCTTCAAACTCACAACAGCTCGTCTCGTAAATGAGGGAACGGCACCGCCGGTCTCCTTCAAATTCACAATATCTTGTTATATGAGTGAGGTAACGGCACCGCCGGTCACCTTCAAACTCACAACAGCTTGTCTCGTAAATGAGGGAACGGCACCGCCGGTCTCCTTCAAATTCACATGAGCCTAGTACCGAACTTACTACCAGTATGTGAGCTATGTCTGCGCAGAACCACTGGGCAGAACCAACAGCCCTATTGAACTGATAACACTTTCGCCTGTAAGGCAGGAACTTCCAGATTGTAAAATCTCACGAACGTAGACGGGGAGGCCCAGCCTGCCGCCATACAGATATCGTGGATGGAAATCCCTCTGGCCCAAGCCCACGGAGAGGCCATGCCTCTGGTGGAGTGTGCTCTGACACCTAGCGGGCACTGCAGGTGTTTGGAAGCGTAAGCAGCTGCAATCGCGTCCACTATCCACCTGGACAGGGTCTGTTTCGAGGAGGCGAGACCTTTAGTGCGCCCACCAAACGAAACAAATAGCTGCTCAGAACGCCTGAAGGCGGCGGAGCGTGTGACATAAACCCTCAATGCCCTGACAGGGCAGAGGAAATTGCCACCGTCCCCCTCATCGGATGCTGGCAGAGCCGAGAGGGAGATAATCTGCGCCCTGAAGGGAGTGCCGATCGCTTTGGGGACATAACCATGCCTCGGTCTGAGAATGACCTTAGAGTCATTAGGACCGAACTCCATACACGTCGGGCTCACTGAGAGCGCGTGTAGATCCCCTACGCGTTTCACTGAAGCCAGAGCTATCAGAAACGCGGTATTTAGCGAAAGGAACCTTGGTTCCACAGTCTCGAGCGGTTCAAAGGGATGAGCCTTCAGGGCCTCTAGGACCAAGGCCAGATCCCATATAGGAACCGACGGGGGCCCCGGGGGATTCATCCGTCTGGCTCCTCTGAGGAAACGGATGATGAGCTCGTTCCTTCCTAGCGTGCTACCTAGCGTCGTCTGAGCCACATACACTTTGAGCGTGGAAGGGGACCTGCCCCATTCCAAAAGCTCTTGGAGGAAGGAGAGCACCCGCTGGACCCCACATTGCTGTGGGTCCAATCCCTTGGAAACACACCACTCAGTGAACACCGACCACTTAGAACTATATAACCGCCTCGTCGAGGGGGCTCTAGAGTGTGAAATCGTGTTCATAACCCCTTCGGGCAGGTCAACGGGTATCCGTTGGTCACCCATACATGCAGAGACCATTGCTCTGGATGGGGATGCCAAACTGACCCTCCTGCTTGAGAGAGAAGGTCTGCTCTCAGCGGAACTGGCCAGGGGGGTGAGTGCGACAGCTTCACCAGCTCTGGGTACCAAATCTGGTTCTCCCAGCGCGGTGCTATAAGGAGCACCGGACGGCGCGTTTCCCTGATTTTCGCTATGACCTGGGGCAATAGGGAGATCGGCGGGAAAGCATACAGCGGGAGGCTGGGCCAAGTTTGGGACAGCGCATCCTCGCTTTTGGACAGAAACAGCGGGCGTTCTCTTTTGTTGCAAAGAGGTCAAGCTCCGCTCTGCCGAACAGGCGCCATACCAGCTGGACTGTCTGGGGGTGCAGGGACCATTCTCCTGGGAGAATGAGGCCCCTGGACAGCTTGTCCGGGCCCACATTGAGGTGGCCCGGCACGTGCGCAGCTCTCAGCGAGCGCAGCGAGCTGTGTGCCCACACGAGCAGGCGTTCTGTCAGATTGCCCAGACCTCTGGACCTGACACCGCCCTGCCGGTTCACGTAGGACACCACTGTGGTGTTGTCCGACCGGACTAACACATGGTGTCCTCGTATAAGCGGGAGAAACTGCCTGAGCGCGTTCTCTACCGCTATCATCTCCAAACAGTTTATGTGTAGGAGTTTTTCCTCGCTCGACCAAAGGCCCGAGGCTGATCTGCCCTCGAAAACGGCGCCCCAACCCATGGTGGAGGCGTCCGTCGAGATGACCTTGCGGTGTGAGATGGCTCCCATCGTCACTCCCCTCTGGTACCAGTCGGCTACTAACCAGGGCTCTAGGGCTGACACGCAGCCCTGAGTCACTCTGATCCTGAAGCCACCGGACGCCCAGGCTCTGTGAGGCACTCGGGCGTTTAACCAGCATTGCAGCGGGCGCATGCGCATTAAGCCCAGCTGGAGCACAGCCGCAGCTGAGGCCATACGTCCCAGCATCCTCTGAAAAAGCTTGAGAGGTGCGATTTTGCCCGGCCGGAAGTACGCAGCCATGCGCCGAAACTTGGCGCGCGCGATGGGGTGACAGGCGGGCTGACATTGCCACAGTGTCCAGATTCAAACCCAGGAATGAGGTTGATTGCGTGGGCACTAATGAGCTCTTGGTCCAATTGACCGTGAGCCCTAGGCTGTCCAGATGGCTGAGCAGCATTGCCCTGTGGGCGAGGAGCTCGGCCTCCGACTGCGCCAGGATGAGCCAATCGTCCAGATAGTTCAATACTCGCATCCCTCGATTTCTCAGAGGAGCGAGGGCCGCGCACACTGTGTGACAGCGCGTGTGGTGGTTAGTCGTGGACGCAACAAGCGGACACGTGACCTAACTCTAGCACTCGAGCGGCCGGTGGCCGCTTTATGTGAGTGGGGGACACGGGGTTTATAGTGCTTGTGTGCAGGGGTGAACACAGAAAAGTGGGCACATTTACTGCATTTGAAACACATACGGCGTGAGCCGTGCAACCAGAAATAATGCAACTTTTGTGATTTCTCTGGTTCGCCGTAAAAACGGCGGTTATTGACAGGCGAGAAGGCATTTTTGCCAGCTCGTTGGCTGCGTGAAATCCATCTGCAGCAGCCACAGTGGTGGGGGCTGACAGGAAAGAGAGTTTTGACGGTGGTCCGGCCGCGGCGGGACTTAACCGTCGTTTCTTGCCTCTGGCTAGGAGGACTTTGGAGGCTCGGGCTTCAGCGCGATCCTAGGCCGGGGGCCCCGAGGTGGAGACGGCTTACCACGGCTGGAAGAGCGCGATCTGGGGCGGCCGCTCGGTCTTCGCTGAGACGAAGGGGGCCGCGCTGGGCGCTGCGCGGAGCTCGTTGCTGGCTGGTCACGAGGACGGCGAGCAACGGAGCTATTGCTAGCGCCGGGGCGTCGAGGCAGGAAAAGGTTCATGGCCTGCGTCGTTTTCTGCACTTCGGAGAAACGGTCGACGATCCCCTTGACCGCTGGTCCAAAGAGCCCAGACGGGGAGAGCGGGGCATTTAGGAAGGCCGCGCGCTCTGTTTCTCGCATGTCCGCGAGCGTGAGCCAGAGGTGGCGCTCAGCTACCGTGAGGGAGGCCATAGAGCGTCCGAGGGCCTGTGCTGCGGTCTTGGTGGCGCGAAGGGAGAGATCCGTCGCGCTTCGCAAATCCGTGATTAACTCAGCGTCACAGCATTTCTCGTCCAGGTCGCGGAGGAGATTAGCTTGGAGGATTTGCAGCACGGCCATAGAGTGCAGAGCGGACGCAGCTTGACCGGAGGCAGCGAAAGCGCGGCCGATCAGCGATGACGTCACTCTGCAGGCCTTAGACGGGAGGGCAGCCTTTGAGCGCCAACCAGAAGGCGGGCAAAGGTGCGCTGCGACCGCCTCTTCCACCAGAGGGATAGCGTTGTAGCCTTTCTCGGCCGCGCCGTCAACTTGTGAGAGCGTCGAAGAAGCCTGAGACGAGACCCTCGCGGAGAATGGCGCGTTCCAGGACTTTGCGAGCTCCTCGTGAAGCTCCGGCAGAAAGGGTGCAGTCCTGGAGGTGGGCGCACGGCGGCGACTGTTTAGGAAGCATCCGTCAAGTCGGTTCGGCGCTGCCACCTTGGGCGGGGCCCATTCGAGGCCTAGCTGCTCGACAGCCCGGGTGAGAAGGCGCAAAAGTTCGGCGTCCTCACCCGCTCGAGAGCGTCCGGAGCCCCGGACTGAAGAGGTCGCGGAAGACCAGTCCTCGCTGTCGGAAGCCATGATGGAGCAGCTGTCGGCGCGTTCCGCGGCCGCATCCGCCTCATCCCCGGAGGCGGCAACAGAAATGGCGGCCTGGGGTGGGGGCGGGGAAGGCGAGAGTGAAGCGGGCGGGAAAGGTTCCGGCGAGCTTCTCTCGGCGAACTCCGGAGTCCGCTGCGAGCGGCACTTCTTTCTGCGCGGCGTGGCAGGGACTGGAGGGATATCATCATCGAACAGGACGAGTCGAGCCCGCAGGGTCGACATCGTCAGTTCTTCGCACTCTTGGCATCCGCCGGCGAGGAGTGCGGCGGCGGCGTGATCACGGCGTGATCACGGCCCAGGCAGAGAGCGCAGATCACGTGGCGGTCCCCGGAGCTGAGCTGCGCGTGACACGAGCCGCAGGTGGAACGAGACATTTGTATCAACGCTCGGCTCTTTTTGTGAAAAAGTGTGACGCAGCGGCGACAACACTTTTGAGCGTAAAGGATATGGGCTGCCGGATAGCAGAGCAGGCACGGATGGCTGAAGGTGGCGCGATGCTGCCGGCTTCCTCAGGCGCTGTCCTCTGCTTGCTTGTCTGCGCGGTCACGGCGGCGGGTTCCAGATCCAGCGATGCGAAGGGCTTCGCTGAAGAAAAGAAAATCGAATATGCAGCCCTGCTTATATACACGTGGCCACGCCCCACCTGTAGGCAAATGAAGCCAGGTGGGCGCGAAGCGCCCTCATTGGTCGCCACGTCACGCGGGCTCACCGATAGGCTGCTGCAGTTGCCAGCAGAGCAGCCAATAGCCTGCTATGGTCTGCCAGGCTGCCGCACTGCGTTGACAATGTTACAAAATTAAGGATAATTTTGGGTTTTTCAGAAATCACGAAGAAAGAATACTTTCCCGTAGCGTAAGGAACCTCTCGTAAGAGAACCACATTTATATTTATTGCATTAATATACTATCAATTAAACTAAAGCTAGCATGGAGGAAGCCTATGTATAATTACAAACAAGTCGCTGTGACTATTCTAATTCTAAAGTAAGCACTCAAATAAATGTGTGTGAAGTTTCTGCGACGCAACAGCTCTCTGACGCAATGTTTTACGACAGTGTCTGAATTCCTCGCTTCATTTCATTCACTCCTTGCTTATGGTGCACTCAACTGCCATGCACTTTGTAGGGATTAGAGAATTATTAAACAAGTGAGCGATTTCGGACTCAGCATCAGAGTCGACACCGTGAGTCGATTCCTATGCTGGAGTCGACCCCGACTCTGGGGCTATTCAGAGTCGAGGAATCGACTCTTTTGGAGTCGACTCCCCATCACTAGTGTCTATATTTGGCGCTACTGCGCGTGAAGTGAGCTGAGGATATGAATCGCTGTCCTGTGACGCGACGCGTGCAGTGAACACATCGCTAGAAACGGCTGTTCACAAAGAATGCGATCGTGGCAGTGAAATGGGAAATTACACAAGGTAATGAGACGCACGTTGAACGAGAGACGCAGGTGCAACAGCAACTATAGTAGCAAGCTATTGTGTGTTTGAGATTTCATGTTCGCATAATATTGACAGGCTCAAAGGTGTTATCATTGTTTTTACAAATCATTTACTAATAATAATATTAGTATCCGTGAGGAGACATTTCCCCACAAAGTAGGGAATACCAGGACACACACACACACACACACACACACACACACATTTATTGTTTATTGTAGTGTATACTGTGCTGTGAGTAATTGTGTGCGCATCAGATGTGTAATCTGATGTTGCTTTAAATGTTGTACGTCTCATGTCATGTCATGACTGCTATGTTGCTTGGAACTAAGAATTTCACCTACTGTTGCACTTGTGTATGGTTGTGTGACAAAGTGATTTGATTTGACACACAGCATACACACAGAGAAAGAGAGTTTCAAAACTAACACAACACTGCCACCTTTTGGTGAGGGGAGGGCAGACAGAGAATAAATATTCAGAAGATTCAGAAGAAATATATTAAATAAAATAAATATATTGATCTGAAAAATAGTATGATAATTTTAATTTCCTCCAGGTTCAATTACTCAACATACAATCATAATTTAATTTAAATAAATTAAATTAAGTTTGTGTCCTCATAAATATATTTTTTTAATAAAACATTGTTTGGTATGTTTTTTTAAAGGTATTTGGTTTACAGGGACACAGGAAATGTCCTCATAAATAACTTTTACGTTGTAATACCTTTGTAATACCCATGTCATTATACAAATTTGTGTCCTCATAAATCACATAAACAAGCACACACACACACACACACACACACACACACACACACACACAGAAAAAGAGAGAGTTTCAAAAATAACACAACACTGTCACTTTTTGGTGAGGGGAGGGCAGACAGAGAATAAATATTCAGAAGATTCAGAAGAAATATATAAAATAAAATAAATATATTGATCTGAAAAATAGTATGATTATTTTAAATTCATCCAGGTTCAATTACCCAACATACAATCTTAATTTAATTTAAATAAATTTAATTTAAATAAATTAAATTAAGTTTGTGTCCTCATAAATCACATAAACAAGCACACACACACACACACACACACACACACATATACAGTAGAGTAGCAGAGAGAAAGAGAGATGGAATGTTTTTTTTATCCTGTTTCAAAACTAACACAATGCTGCCATCTTGTGTTCATTGAGGGGAGGGCAGCACACACAGACACAATAGATTATTCAAATAAATATTTTAAATAAATAAATATATTGATCTGAAAAATTGTATAGTCATTTTAAATTAATCCAAGTTCAATTACTGAACATACAATCTTAATTTAATTTAAATCAAAATATGATTTTACAAAATATAAGATAATTTCTGTTCCCCTTTTTTGTCCTTATTTAATCCCTCGCCATGGCAACACCGTTTGAGATATCCAATATCCGTTGGCATTTTAGCATCTTCCGTATCTTTGTTTCGTGTTGACCGGGTTTGGTGGAGATTGAACAAATTGCCTACAAGGAGAACGTAAAAACTCAGAGCCTGATTAATCAAAAAATTGGAATGTTAATGGTTGCAAGGGTGAGAAAGTCTTCAGACAATGTGTTTCTAAAGTTTCTACAGCATTGGTGGACTCCCAAATTAGGTGTGATAATCCTACCCACACAAACAAGGCAGCATAAAAACAGGAGGTCAAACACAGCTCATGTCACTCTTCTTAAAGATGGCATCACATGTGTGGATCATTGGCAGCTCCATCATTCGGAGGCTTTACACTCATATCTGTGAACACCGCCTGGGCAGAAATCTCGGTCTTAGGTGCCAGATCACCTGGGATGGCAGAGGATGCAGGCTATGGGAACATCTACTTCCAACGCTGCGCTGTCTTATGGCCAAAGCTCCAGCTCCTGATGTGCTGATTATCCATCTCGGTGGAAACAGTATGTGCCGGGCAAGTCGCAAGGATTTCCTTCAGGAAATGAAGTCGGATCTTGCTGAGATCTTCAGACTGTTTCCCAGAACCAGCGTGCTGTTTTCAAACATTCTGCCACGTCTGAACTGGAAAGGTCAGACTGGAAGGACTGGTTACGGCATCAAAAGAAGCAGGCGCTTCTTTCGGATCTTGCTGAGATCTTCAGACTGTTTCCCAGAACCAGCGTGCTGTTTTCGAACATTCTGCCACGTCTGAACTGGAAAGGTCAGACTGGAAGGACTGGTTACGGCATCGAAAGAAGCAAGCGCTGGCACAACAGCACAATTTCTATCTTCTTGGCAGAGAGACAGACACTCTGCATTCGCCACCTGAACATTAGACTCTCTCACCTTCTCCCAGACGGTGTCCACCTCACCGCTGACGGAAACCATGTGTTGGTCAACAACATTCGAGACGCTCTGCAGATGGAGATCAGCAGATGATGTCAACAGAAATCCTTTTAAGGCAAAAAATAACAGCCAATTTAAGAGCTCCCAACTCTTTCAAATAAAGAGCAATTTCCAAATGTGTGAAATCATTTTCTCCTCAGCTTATTCAATGTTAACACATTATTATAGCCATACATTTTAGGAAACCTTTACATATGTTACATAAAAAGGGAACAGTTCTTGAGAAATGTTTTTTTTCAGTGGCGTTAGCTCAATTTGAGTTTGTTTCACAATCCACCCCTTTTTCACACATGTTAAAAATTATGTAAAATTCTGAGAATATTTTTTAGTGTCAATAGCTATCAAATTAGTGCAAAATCAACTTTGCGTTGCGAATGCATTAATCAAAAGCGATTGTGTGGAAAAGTGCTTAGCTGAATTTTGGTGCCATCTATTGGTTTAATGAAGAATACAGTCAAATGGCCCATTGTATACTCAATGGGTATTCTTATGCTTGGCTTGACTTGTTTGAATGTAAACGGTTGTAGGCCTATATATGGGTCGCGACAACAACAACAACAACAACAAAAAAAGAGGGTCACTCTTAAAAAAGTTTGAAAACCACTGCCCTACACTACCCCTAAACCTACACGTCACACACACACACACACGTCTGGTTCACAAATCTGTGGGGATTTTCCATAGGCGTAATGGTTTTTAAACCGTATTTTCTATCCCCCTACCCGTAAACCTACCCATCACAGGAGACATTCTGCATTTTTACATTTTCAAAAAACACTAAAAAAATGTTTGTCTGATTTATAAGATGTTTTCCTCATGGGGACCAGCCAAATGTCCCCACAATGTAGGTGATCTCAGGTTTTACTATCCTTTTGGGGACATTTGGTCCCCACCAAGCTTATTTTCGTGAACGAAAACTGAAACTAAGACTAAAACTATTGGTCAAACAACATTTTCGTAAACTGAAATAAAATAAAATCATAATTAATGAAAAACTAAAACTAAACAAAACTAACAACTCTTACTGAAAAACTAACTGAAATAAAATAATAATTAGGCCTAGCAAAAATAAATATTCGTTTTCGTAATTAATAAGCTCTCTTTACTGTGGCGCAAAATCTGACCTGTGGCCGTTGAGTGTCTATATTTGGCGCTACTGCGCGTGAAGTGATCTGAGGAGATGAACCGCTGTCCTGTGACGCGACGCGTGCAGTGTGGAAAGCCAAGAGGGCCAAAAACACATGAATTTTAACACGTATTTAACGCGTATTTCACGTGTATTTAACGTGTTAAATACACATGAAATACGTGTTGTTTACACGTGACAAATCAGCGCATTTTACGTGTAATTCACGTTAAAAATCAGTTTGAACAGGTCAGTGTCATTGGCTGCTGAAGACTTGGGTCTAACCATTTCTGTGAGCTTAGGGGGGTGTACTGTTCATAGACTAGGCTAGCACCATTTAGATCAGCTTATTCAGCCTATTTATTTTGGCTTTTTTGTTTCTTTTTGTTTTGTAAAGCCTATAGAAATAATATAGGCTTATTTAAATTGCAGTTTTATGAAAATGTAGATAAAAATAAAATTGCTGAATATATAAAAAATAAAACTCATGCATTAACATTTGTGTGAGGAAATTAGTTACAGTGGAGATAAGCAATCAATGCAGGTTTAAGATACAGACCATTGTAATCAATATCTGTATTTGGAAAACAATGTGATCTTTTGTTGTACTTACATTTGCTATTGCAAGCAGGTGGTGCTTATTGAAACCTTTTTGTTCAGAGATTGGGCACTCATCAGACAAACAGTAATTAGGTACACAGGTGATATTATCCATTTCAATTTTTTTTTTTTAACTTTTATTATTTTTCAAAAAGTATTTAACTGTGGTATTTTAGACTTTATATGTAAGTATTTAAGTCAGGACAGGTATGAGAATTTGATTTGGCTTTCCTGACAGCAGTAAGACACGTAGGCATCGCTGCGTGACCTTGATCATGCGAAACGGATTTCCCCTCGGGGAGAATCCCTTGGTCTTGAGCCACCACTGTAGGGGTCTCATGTACAGCAGGCCAAAAGGTATCACGTTGGACGCTGCTGCCATCAAACCCAGCAGTCTCTGGAACTGCTTTACAGTGACTGACTGGCCTAGCATCATCTTGGTTGCTGAGCCTAGGATCGATTTCACCCTCATGGTGCTCGTGTCCCAAACTACGCAGAGAAAAGTGGTACTCAGTTGTGGAGATAGCACACTTTTCTTTGAGTTTAACCTCAACCCCAACACCTTCATATGAGCAGGACAGCATCTCAATGCTGAGCCGCTAGCTGTTCCGACTCTGCTAAGATTAGCCAGTCGTCTATGTATTTCAGCACGCGAATGCCCTGGAGTCTCAGCGGAGCCAAAGCTGCATCCACGCATTTTGTGAAGGTGCTGGGTGATAATGCTAGGCCGAATGGAAGAACCCGATATTGGAATGCCTCGCCCCCGAAAGCAAACCTGAGGAACTTCCTGTGTTCAGGAAGGATGGAGACATGGAAGTATGCATCTTTCTGTCAGGACTCCTGGGTGATCGTGTGTGTATGTATGTCTTACCTGTTGGTGGTGGTTCCTCACGGGTTCACTAGCTCCTCCCGCTCGTTTCAGTAATTGTCTCATCAGCTGTTCTCTTTTTATAGCACTCTGTCCTGTCTCTCGTCGCGTGCTCATTGTCTTGGTTTGTCTCAGTCTCGCTGTCCAGGTCCAGTCGGTAGATCTTGCTGTTTCTCTTCAGTTCTTCAGGTTTGGTCGCAGGCATCTGGAGGCTCGTCTTAGCCCAGAGTTCACACGCCTGTGGATATCGTGAACTTGACCTTGAGTGAACTGTGCTCTGTTTTCTGGTATTACTGGTGCGCTTTGTTTTCAGGCGAGATCCAGTATCATCCAGGTTCCGGTGAGCTGCCTTTTCTGTCGGGCGTTGTTTTGCCTTCTGTCCAGTGTTCAGACGTTATCGTCAGTCTTCTGCCGTGTGAGGATTTCTTCCTGTTCACCGACCAGAGTGGATTACTTCGTGGGACGCCGCGTGTGGTCTCTGTTCTGTGGACTGTGACTTTTGTGCTTCATCTGACCCTCTCTTTACTCCTTCTAAATAAACATTGTGAACTTGCATTTGGCTCCGAGACTCCTTGTGACAGAATGAGCACGCCAACGATGGAGTCAGCGAGTTCGGAGGGTTCGGATTCGGTGTACACCACACTTCATCAGCAGGGAGTGGTCATTGAACAGCATTCATCTCTGTTGAATGAGGCTTCCAGAGATTTTCGTGTCCTGTCTGAACAATTTACTGAGCTCAGTACCCGGGTAGACCAGATTGTTTCCCAGGTCGGTGGGCGTTTTCCTTCTGCACCTGTTGAAAGTGCACCTGCAGACCGCGAGCCACACGCGGCGACACCCCCGTCCTTTGACGGAGACCCCAAATCTTGCCGGGCCTTCTTGCAGCAGTGTTCCCTTGTCTTTGCCCTTCAGCCACGGCGGTTCGCCGCTTCATCATCTAAGGTGGCGTATGTATTGACACTTCTCACCGGAAGGGCGAGACAGTGGGGAATGGCTGTATGGGGAGCCAGGGCTCCGTGCACGGCTTCGTTTGAGGCTCTCAAAACGGAGATGTTGAGTTTGTTTGATCGGTCGCTTCGTGGGGACATGGCAGCAGCCGAGCTAGTGAGACTACTGTAACGGACCTCTTCCGTCACGGATTATGCCATCGCGTTCAAGACGCTAGCCATCACCTGTGGCTGGAATGACGCTGCATTACGGGCTCAGTTTCTCGAGGGTCTCAACCCTGCTATTCAAGATGAGATCGCTGCACGGGATCCGCCGACATCTCTAGAGACCGCGATCGACCTGGCGTTGAGGATCGAGACCCGTCTCCGTCAACGTGACATCCGCCGGTCGTTTCGTCATCTCGCCGTCTCTGAATCGGAGGAATTCACCGCATCTTCTCTCCAAACGGAGGAACCCATGCAATTGGGCAAGCTCCGTCTGACTGCCACTGAAAGACATCGTCGTCTGTCCAGTGGTTTGTGCTTGTATTGCGGTAAGGCGGGGCATATCGCCGCTGTTTGTCCGGTAAAAGAGTCTGCCCGCCGATGACTTCGAGAGTTTCGGTGGGCGTGTCGTCATTAAAGTCTCCCGTAAGCTGTACCACACTTCCAGTAATCATAAACTATAAACAGTCTTTTCATTCACAGGCGTTGCTGGATTCTGGTGCGGAGGCGAGCTTTCTGGATGCCGGTGTGGCCGAATCGTGGAATATTCCTTTTATTCCTCTGTCTTCTTCTCTCTCCGCTTGGACTTTAAAGGGACAGCATATGGCTGTAATCACCCTGTAATTCTATTTATTAGAACATTCTCAATCACCGGTCATTTTAGGGCATGATTGGTTGACCAAACATAATCCTCACGTTGATTGGCAGAACGGTGTTGTGTTGTCTTGGAAGTCTTCGTGTCATGTTTCATGTCTCGGTCCTGCTCCTTCTCCTGTTGTGTGTTCTACTTTTCAGGTTCCGGATGTTGATCTCTCGGGAGTTCCGGCGGAGTACTCTGATCTGTGTTGGGTGTTCAGTAGAGCCCGGGCTACTTCCCTACCTCCTCACCGGTCGTATGATTGTGAAATCAAACTTCTCTCAGACACTTCTCCGCCTAAGGGTCGCATTTTTTCCCTATCTAAACCAGAGAGAGAGGCTATGGATAAGTACATTAATGAGTCTCTTAATGCCGGTCTCATTCGCCGCTCCTCGTCTCCAGCTGGTGCTGGATTTTTCTTTGTTAAGAAGAAAGACGGGTCCCTTCGTCCGTGCATTGATTATAGAGGGCTGAATGACATTACTGTTAATAATAAATACCCCTTGCCTTTAATGTCATCAGCGTTCGAGTTATTACAGGGAGCGCACATGTTTACCAAGTTAGATCTGCGCAACGCTTATCACTTGGTACGTATCAAAGAGGGCGATGAGTGGAAGACAACCTTTCATACACCATCAGGGCACTGGGAATACTGCGTTCTTCCGTTCGGCCATTGTAACGCACCGGCTGTCTTCCAAACCATGGTCAATGAAGTGCTGGGTGACATGATTAACAAGTTTGTCTTTGTGTATCTCGATGACATTCTCATCTTTTCTCCCTCTATGCAGATACACACCCAGCATGTTCGCCAGGTTTTACAACGGCTGTTAGAGAATCAGCTCTTAGTTAAGGCAGAGAAGTGTGAGTTCCACAAGGAGTCGGTTTCGTTTCTGGGTTTTGTTATAGCCGAGGGAGAGATTCATCCCGATCCCGCTAAAGTTAAAGCGGTCGCCGAATGGCCTGTGCCCGACACTCGTAAAGAGCTTCAGCGATTTCTGGGTTTCGCCAACTTTTATCGGCGTTTCATCAGAAACTTTGGTCAGATCGCTAAACCTCTTACCGCTCTTACTTCCTCTAAAGTGTGTTTCCGTTGAAATACTGAAGCTCAGGAGGCCTTTGATGAATTAAAGTCCCGTTTCATCTCTGCACCTGTTCTTTCTATTCCCGATGCAGCGAAACAATTTATAATGGAGGTGGATGCATCTGATGTTGGGGTAGGCGCCGTTTTATCTCAGCGATCCTCTGTTGACGGGAAAGTGCATCCGTGCGCTTTTTTCTCTCATCGGTTAAACCCAGCGGAGCGAAATTAGGACATAGGTAATCGGGAGCTGCTGGCGGTTAGACTCGCTCTGGGTGAGTGGCGTCACTGGTTGGAGGGAACCTCAGAACCCTTTCTGGTCTGGACGGATCATAAGAATTTGGAATATATCCGTTCAGCCAGAAGATTAACATCTAGACAGGCTCGCTGGGCACTTTTCTTCGAGCGTTTTAACTTCGCCCTCTCGTACCGGCCGGGGTCTAAAAACACCAAACCTGACGCTCTCTCCCGTCTGTTCGAGGGTTCAGGGTCAGAGCAGACCGAAACCATTCTCCCGGAGGGGAGGGTGGTCGGTGCCCTTGTGTGGGGATTCGAACAGCGGGTGAGAGAGGCCGGCCGAGAGGGGGAAGTTCCGGAGAGGTGTCCGGCGGGTCGTCTATGGGTTCCTGAGCGCTTATGTTCCGATGTCATCCGGTGGGGTCACAAATCCAAGTTTGTCGGCCATCCAGGAATTCGGAGAACGTTGGCTGCCATCCGTCAACGTTTTTGGTGGTCTTCTATGACTTCGGACGTCAGACAGTTCGTATTAGCCTGTTCAGTCTGTGCTTGTAATAAAGCATCTAATCAACCTCCCGCTGGTCTGCTTAAATCTTTGCCTGTGCCCTCCCGCCCCTGGTCTCATATAGCCCTTGATTTTGTCACCGGCTTACCGGTGTCGAATGGTAACACTGTCGTATTGACTGTGGTGGATTGTTTTTCTAAAGCGGTTCATTTTATTCCCCTGCCTAAACTTCCTTCTGCCAAGGAGATGGCTCAGGTTTTGATTAATCACGTATTTCGGTTACACGGTATTCCGACTGATGTAGTTTCAGATAGGGGTCCTCAGTTCATCTCTCGTTTTTGGCAGGAGTTTTGTAGACAGATCGGTGCTACAGCCAGCCTGTCTTCTGGTTATCATCCGCAGACCAATGGGCAATGGGCACCAATGGTTCCTCACGGGTTCACTGGCTCCTCCCGCTCGTTTCAGTAATTGTTCACCTGTCGTGTCTCATCAGCTGTTCTCTTTTTATCGCACTCTGTCCTGTCTCTCATCGCGTGCTCCAGTCGGTAGTTCTTGCTGTTTCTCTTCAGTTCTTCAGGTTCGGTCGCAGGCATCTGGAGGCTTGTCTTAACCCAGAGTTCACACGCCTGTGGATATCGTGAACTTGACCTCGAGTGAACTGTGCTCTGTTTTCTGGTATTACTGGTGAGCTTTGTTTTCAGGCGAGATCCAGTATCATCCAGGTTCCGGTGAGCTGCCTTTTCTGTCGGGCGTTGTTTTGCCTTCTGTCCAGTGTTCAGACGTTATCGTCAGTCTTCTGCCGTGTGAGGATTTCTTCCCGGTCACCGACCAGAGTGGATTACTTCGTGGGACCTCTGTTCCGTGGACTGTGACTTTTGGGCTTCATCTGACCCTCTCTTTACTCCTTCTAAATAAACATTGTGAACTTGCATTTGGCGCCGAGACTCCTTGTGACACTTTCAGGTCTATTTTGACACACCAGTCCCTGGACCTGAACTGACACACAATCTGTTTTAGCGTAAGCATTTTTAATTTTAGCTTTTTTACCGCCCGATTTAACTGGGCAGATCCAGAATAGGACGCAGTCCTCCATCCTTCTTCGGAACTATGAAGTACCGGCTGTAAAACCCTCAAATCAAAATCAAATCACTTTATTGTCACACAACCATATACACAAGTGCAACAGTTGGTGAAATTCCTTAACTGGGACTGTTAACTTTATTCGGTCTCACGATCCTCAAAACACTCACGCACAAGGCGTCCAAACTCAAGACTTTCAAAATAATAAACAGTGATGCTCTAAGGCTCAATAACTCTCTCTCAAACTCTGGTCACTCTGTGTAGACGTTGACAGTCCCAGTCCCGGTCTCTCTCTCTCATCTCTCTCTCTGCTGCAGCTTATAAGCAGTCTCTCCAGCCAATTACTGCAATCAGAGACAGGTGTTACTCATTTGCACTTGACCTACTTACCAACCGCTCGGCCCTGCTCTCTCTCTCCCGCTACAGACCTCGCAAAACCACGCCCCCTCCGCCACACACACATAAAGAGGGATTGGCATAGAGAAAGAGAGATGGAATGTTTTTTTTAATCCTGTTTCAAAACTAATACAATGCTGCCATCTTGTGTTCATTGAGAGGAGGGCAGCACACACAGACACTGAATAGATTATTCAAAGAAATATTAAAAAATATATATATATTGATCTGAAAAATAGTACAGTCTTTTTAAATTAATCCAAGTTCAATTACTGAACATACAATCTTAATTTAATTGAAATCAAAATATGATTTTACAAGATATGAGAGAATTTCTGTTCCCCTTTTTTGTCCTTATTTAATCCCTTGCCATGGCAACACCGTTTGAGATATCCAATATCCGTTCGCATTTTAGCATCTTCCGTATCTTTGTTTCATGTTGACCGAGTTTGGTGGAGATTGAATAAATCGCCTACGAGGAGAACGTAAAAACTCAGAGCCTGATTTAACCAAAAATTCACATTCAAACCAAAATATCTGACTTCCTGTTGGTCGGAGCTAATGACTGTAAATTAGAAAGTTGTCTGGCTCAATGAGATCAATATATATACCGAGTTTGGTGACTGTAGATGAAACTAAGCCCCCCACTTTTGTCAAAAGGTGGCGCTATAAAAAATAAAATAAAATATGCTATAGAGTCCCTCCAACACGCCCGTTTCTGAGGCTTTGTCCATGTCTACTGACTGACATCTCTGATGTGTGTGTTGAGTTTTAAGCAATTTAAATTTTCAGTATCAAACAACAATAACCTTGATGCAGAGCTTGACATGCGCATTGGGCATCATCGGTGTTTGGAAAATTGAGCAAGCGTGTCTGGCACAACAAGAACCTCTCATTGCTCCTCAAAGTCTGTGTATACCACGCATGTGTACTTAGTACCTTGCTATATGCAAGTGAGACATGGAAAATTTACAGGAGGCACGAACATCGTTTCAACGCCTTCCATTTTCGTTGCCTCCGCTACTGCTACTGGGTGTATGCTGGAAGGACCAAGTGCCAAACTCTGTCATACTTAAGAGAACTGGTTCCAGTGACCCGTACACCATCCTTTGTGAACGCCACCTCAGTTGGACAGGACATATTTATCGAATGAAGGACACCCACCTCCCAAAAATCTTGCTGTATGGCGAGCTGGCAAATGCCCCCCGCAAACATGGTGGCCCCCATCTACGTTTTAAGACGTCATTAAGAGGGATCTTCAGGCCTTCTCCATCAACCTGGACAACTGGGAGGCACTTGCAAATGACAGACCCAACTGGCGTGCAGCAATTAACAACGGCCGCAGGGACTCTCAGGAGTCCTATAAGTCATTTCTGGAAGAGAGAATCTCAAAACGGGAAGCAGTTTGTCGCACTCGACATGAACGGCCATAGTAGAAATACACACACACAAACACACACACACACACACACACACCAGTATAATATAATACACATAAATTGCACCAAATTTATCAATATCTTTGTAAAATGGCACAGCTTTTTAAATATCTGAACGTACATGCTGAACATCAGTCAATCAAGCATTAGACTATGTTATGATATTATGATAACCAAGCACTATTTAATGATAGAACTTTAGTAATTAGAACTAAAACTGTTGGAAAGCATGTATGAATGCATATTTGTCCTTTAACTGAACTTTGGACTGCTGGTGGTGCTTAAGATATTGTTGGTGTTTCTGTAAAAAAAAATAGATAATAGTAATTATATTATATTATTAAAAGATAATAATAATAATACTAATTCTACTACTAATAACAATATACAATGCACTAAGGATTGATGAACTGCTGCGTTCATGAATATTAATCACGTTGACAGCATTAGCTGATTTGCTGAAATCAAAACAGTAATAGATGAACAGTAACAGTAATAGCACCAGCCAATGAGATTGCCGTTTGCGCATTAGTTCCGCCCACTACCGGAAAAAAACTGCATATCTTCTGCTTGTTCTTAAAAGCTGAATAATTCCAAATCAACTCCTTTTTTTGACAGGAAAATACAGCAAAGAATATTGTTAACCTGTAGCGCGTCGATTGTGCGTGGTATAAAAGACTCTCTCTCTCTCTCTGGTATATATCTCTCGTGGTATCTCTCTCTCTCTCTTTCTCTCTCTCTCTCTCTCTCTCTCTCTCTCTCTCTCTCGCTCGCACGCGCACCCGTGCCCGTGTGTGTGTGTGTGTGTGTGAGAGAGAGTTCTTCACACACACTAGAGTTTATGGTATGTCAGATGAGCTGATTTGAAATCGTATAGATCGCTTGACAAGAGCGAAACTCTCAAGCGCTCATTCAGAGTGTTCAGCGAGTAAAAATATATTTATGCTACACTTATTCTTAGCATCTAACACACACACACTGGCGAGTAAAATCTGAGAATTTATTAGCCAATGGCTAATGATAGATATTATCATCTATCATTAGCCATTGACGTGAGCCCAGAGTGACGATTTACTCGCATATGCGAGTGTTTTACTCGTATTGTAGAGGGTTGCCAATACATAGAAAGGATTTTTAGAAATCTTGGCCAACTGAAAAGTATGAACATGGAAAGTATGAGCATGTACAGCACTCAATACTTAGTTGGGGCTCCTTTTGCCTGAATTACTGCAGCAATGCTGCGTGGCATGGAGTCGATCAGTCTGTGGCACTGCTCAGGTGTTATGAGAGCCCAGGATGCTCTGATAGTGGCCTTCAGCTCTTCTGCATTGTTGGGTCTGGCGTATCGCATCTTCCTCTTCACAATACCTCATAGATATTCTATGGGGTTAAGGTCAGGCGAGTTTGCTCACTGCCTGATATTTCTATCAAAAAGCGAGGATGCGCTGTCCCAGCCCTGGTCCAGCCTCCCACTTTATGCTTTCCCGCCGATATCCCTGTTACCACAGGTCATAGCGAGAATCAGGGAAACGCGCCGCCCGGTGCTTCTTATAGCACCGCGCTGGGAGAACCAAATTTGGTACCCAGAGCTGGTGGAGCTATCGCACTCACCCCCTTGGCCAGTCCCGCTGAGAAAAGATCTCCTCTCTCAAGCAGGAGGATCGATCTGGCATCCCCATCTGGAGCGTTGGTCTCTGCATGCATGGGTGATCAACGGATACCCGTTGACCTGCCGGAGGGGGTCGTGAACACGATCGCGCAGTCTAGAGCTCCCTCTACGAGGCGGCTATATGTTTCCAAGTGGTCTGTGTTCACTAAGTGGTGTGCTACTAAAAGCTTGGATTAACAGGAATGTGGGGTCCAGTGGGTGCTCTCCTTCCTTCAGGAGCTGTTGGATTTGGGCAGGTCCCCTTCCACGCTCAAAGTATACGTGGCGGCTATCGCAGCGTTCGCTCAGACGACGCTCAGCCGCGCGTTAGGAAGGAATGAGCTTATTATCCGTTTCATCAGAGGAGCCAGACGGATGAATCCCCCGCAACCCCCCTCGGTTCCTATCTGGGATCTGTCCTTGGTCTTGGAGGCCCTGAAGGCTTTTCCCTTTGAACCACTCGAATCCGTGGAGTCCAAGTACCTTTCGCTCAAAACCGTTTTTCTGATAGCTCTGTCTTCAGTAAAACGCATGGGGGATCTGCACGCGCTCTCTGTTAGCCCGGCTTGTCTTGAGTTCGGTCCAAATGACTCTAAGGTCATCCTCAGACCGAGGCACGGTTACATCCCCAAAGTGATCGGGACCCCCTTTAGGGCGCAAATTATCTCCCTCTCGGCTCTGCCAGCATCCGATGACGGAGACAGCGTTAACCTACTGTGCCCTGTCAAGGCATTGAGGGTTTACGTCACGCGCTCCGCCGCTTTCAGGTGTTCAGAGAAACTCTTTGTTTCGTTTGGTGGGCGCACTAAAGGTCTCGCCGCCTCGAAACAGAGCCTGTCCAGGTGGATAGTGGACGCGATTGCAGCAGCTTACGCCTCCAAACACCTGCAGTGCCCGCTGGGTGTCAGAGCTCATTCCACCAGAGGCATGGCCTCTTCGTGGGCTTGGTCTAGCGGAATTTCTATTCACGATATTTGTATGGCGGCGGGCTGGGCCTCCCCATCTACATTATTGAGGTTCTATAAACATGGAAGTTCCTGCTTTGCAGTCTAAAGTGCTATCAGTTTGAGTGGGCTGTTGGCTCTGCCCAGTTATCTATGCGCAGACAACGCTCGCGTACTGGTTGTATTTCTGGTGTTGTACTGTGTGGGCCCGCTTCGCCGGCCGCACCGCTTACGTGGCTATAAACGGGACCGGCACTGCCGCTCCACCTATTCACAAGATGAGGTGCTCTGTCCACCTATTTGCATAGTGAAGTGCTTGTACATGTGTTGGCCCGTTTCCTCTACTGGCCACCTGTTTCCAGCCTTATGTTTTCCCCGGTCTCCCTGGGTTACATATGCTGTATGCTCGGCGCGCACGGCGTTGACAAAGGGTTCCCGTAGCGTAAGCAACTTACGCAATACGAGAGAACCTCTCGTAAGAGAACGTACTCGGTTACTAACGTAACCTCGGTTCTCTCTAGATGAGGGAACGAGTATTGCGTAACCTGCCATGCGCGCCACGGGCTTTGGCGCTTCAGACTAACCGGATTTCCAGCCTGTGAGCCCTGCTATGGTCTGCTGACTGCCACACTGCGTTGACAATAAATGCAAAATTAGGATAATTTTGTGGCTTCAGATCTTGAAGAAAGAATACTTTCCCGTAGCGTAAGCAACTTACGCAATACTCGTTCCTTCATCTAGAGAGAACCGAGGTTACGTTAGTAACCGAGTATGTTTTCTCTCATTGGCCTCGTCAATACCCTCTTCCCAAGAAAGAGTGAGCTCTAGCAGCTCAGTGAGCTCAGTTGCTTGGTAGAATCTGAGACAATGATCATCAGCAATGATCTGCGTAGATATTATCCTGGTTGGGATCTTCAGCTGTTTGTCCACATCCGGATCCACCTCCAGTTGTCAGGTCAGTGGCGCTAGTGAGGAGGCCAGACATTGCTCTCAGTTGTGGATGGACCTTCTCTCCAGCTCTGATAAACTTGATGGTCATTTGTGGTGGCCCTTAATGGAATTAATGGCTGTGGCTATGCTCTCAGCAACTGCCTTAAGCACCTGGTCGTGGCGCCAGCCGATCTCCAAGGGCTTTTGGGCAGCTGCTAAGGTGTTCTAGGGATCCCCCTCCTGAACAAAGGGGACAAGATAATCATATTTATCCACACAAATGGGTCGGTTTAGGGATGGGGTTGGGTTATGTGTTCAAACGTGTCTAAATAGTAAAATTATGCTGGCTGATTAAATTGAGAATCACACTCCAACATGTCATAATGCCAAAATCATAACCCAATATATAATTTCATCATGACGATAACACTCCCATGCCCAACACGTCTGTGTATGACACAATGAGTGACTCAATGAGTTTTCTCATTGAAATTGACAAGTTTGGTGTGAGAACATGTTGAAAAAGTACACCCAGAAATGTTCTCATAATTTACACCTCTTTCCGCTTCCGACCAACTGTCACCAGTGCATACATGAGTAAAGAGCAACATTAAGCTTTCACAATGTTCTCGCGAGAACTGAAACTAAGGCGAGAACTGGCGTCTATGTCTTCTTGTCTTGTTTGTTTCTCATTGCTATTATCTGTTATTGTTTTTATTTTGTTGTGAGCATTAATTAAAATTTAAAAAACTTCATAAAAACTGATGGCATCCGACATCGGCGTGACTTTTCGTGTGAGTTTCTCTGTGCGTTTACGCCACACTTCACGTTACATCAAGTGTCAACTCAACCCTCTCATGCACGTGCAGTTGACAGTTGGTTGGAAACAAGTGTGCCACTCGAGTCCTGAAAAATTAAGCCAAAGTGTCTCGATTGTCCCCAGGTGGCTGGTAATGGGACATAAACAAAATAAACAATCAAATTACATTTCAAATAGAGTTTTTCCATAGATGGTTCTTCGACACTTCGGTTTAGTTTGGTTTTGGTTTTGTGTCGGGATTCATGCTCTGTGTGTTTGTATTCTATTGTGAGCATACAAGATAAGTGTCTTATGTGTGCATGCAGTTTCGAGTTTGCTCGGCTGTCTGTGTGTTGTGTTCTGTGTAGCACACGGTTCGTGTTTACATCAGCCGCATGTTTTCATGTTACGTTTTGTCTTGTGCTTTCATCATTGTCAGTGATGAGACCTACCACCGTCGTATCGTCAGCAAACTTGATGATGGTGTTGGAGCTGTGGGTTGCCACACAGTCATGTGTGTACAAGGAGTACAGGAGTGGGCTGAGAACACAGCCCTGAGGGGCTCCAGTGTTGAGAGTCAGTGATGAGGAGATGTTACTGCCCATTCTGACCACCTGGCGTCTGTTTGACAGGAAGTCCAGGATCCAGCTGCATAACAAGCTGTTTAAGCCTAGAGCCCAGAGTTTCATGTCAAGTATGGAGGGCACAATGGTGTTGAATGCTGAGCTGTAGTCTACAAACAGCATTCTCACATATGTGTTCCTCTTTTCCAGGTGGGAGAGAGCAGTGTGTATTGTGGATGAAATGGCATCATCAGTGGAGCGGTTTGTGCGGTATGCAAACTGCAGTGGGTCCAGTGAGGGAGGGAGAACAGAGCAGATGTGGTTTCTGATTATTCTCTCAAAGCATTTGCTGATGATGGGGGTCAGAGCAACAGGACGCCAGTTGTTTAAGCAGGTGGTTTTTGATTGCTTCGGTACCGGCACAATGGTGGACGTTTTGAAGCATGTGGGGACCACAGACAGGGAGAGGGACAGGTTAAAAATGTCTGTGAAAACTCCAGCCAGTTTGTTCGCGCACGCTCTGATGACGCGGCCCGGAATGCCGTCTGGACCCGCGGCTTTACGGATGTTCACCCGCCGGAAGGATCGGGTTACATCCGCTACAGATACAGAGAGTGAACTAACCTCTGCATCTTCAGCCACTAGCTCTCTCTCCGCGAGGGCGGTGTTAGTTCCCTCAAAGCGAGCATAGAAGGTGTTGAGCTCGTCCGGGAGAGAGGCAGCGGTGTTCACGGTGGAGTTTGTGTTCCCTTTATAGTCCGTGATGGTGTTAATTCCCCGCCACATGCTTCTGGAGTCAGTGGTGTTGAACTGTCCTTCAATCTTGTCCCTGTACTGGCGTTTTGCTGCTCTGATGGTTTTCCGGAGGGCATAACTTGCTTGTTTATGCTCCTCCGCATTACCGGAGTTAAAAGTGAAGGTCCGCGCATTGAGTGCCGCGCGAACATCCCCATTTAGCCACGGCTTCTGGTTTGGGTACAGCCGAATTGTTTTGGTCGGAACAACGTCTTCTACGCACTTCCTGATGAAACACGTTACGCTATCAGCGTAGACCTCGATGTCGTCATCAGAGGCCGACCGGAACATCTCCCAGTCCGCGTGATCAAAACAGTCTTGTAGCATAGAGTCTGATTGGTCCGACCAGCACTGGATGGTTCTGAGGGCGGGTGCTTCCTGTTTCAGTCTCTGCCTGTAAGCGGGCAGAAGGAGAATGGAAGAGTGATCCGATTTGCCAAATGGTGGGCGCGGGAGGGACTTGTAACCATCCCGGAAGGGAGAGTAACAGTGATCTAAAACACGGTTCCCTCGTGTGTTGAAGTTAACATGTTGGTGGTATTTAGGTGCAATGCGTTTGAAGTTGGCTTTGTTAAAGTCCCTGGTCACAATAAACGCAGCCTCAGGATGCACGGTTTCCTGCTCACTCACTGTCCTATACAGTTCCTTTAGTGCCCGGTCTGTGTCGGCTTGTGGGGGAATATACACAGCTGTGATGATGACCGCTGTGAATTCCCTTGGTAGCCAGAATGGTCGGCACAGAACCATGAGAAATTCCAGATCAGGAGAACAGAAAGACTTGATAGAATGTACGTTCCTCTGATCACACCAGGATCTGTTGATCTCATAGATATACATAATAAAGGCTAGATGTCTCGTCCGCGCTGCTGGCCAATGGAGGTCGACGTCCGCACCTGGTGGCCATCTTGTCACAGGCAGCTCGCTCACTCGTAACATTGTTTTCATGGTGCTTGACCTTTTTAAATAACCATAATTTGCTCAATTTTCTACCGATTTTCAAACTGTTTGGTTTGTTATAAACGTCAGAGATGTAGTTATGACACTGCATACTTATGAAAAATTATTCAGTCAAGATTTCAGTGAGATAAGAGTATTTGTGTTCATGCAGATCACTCGCCTTACATCAGGTACCACAGAGCCCTGCCTGTGACAAGATGGCCGCCGGTGATGACGTTAGAGACTCCGCCGGAAGACATCTAGCCTTTATTATGTATATCTATGGTTGATCTCACTCAACACGCCCAAAAGTAATTAATAAAGATAGTAGATGTGAAATTTGGAACTTTGCTTATAAAACGAATTAAGAACCATCAAACCTTTCCAAGCATCGGTCACTTGACATTCCTGACTTGTACAAGACATTAAGAGATCGACAGGTGAGTGCATAAATCAAACAATCTAATTTAAACATTTATTTTCTTTTAACACTGATCAACACACATGCATAAGATCGTATCATTTAAATAAGGAAAAAAGGAAAAACAACTTAATTTGTAATGCGCAAGCTCTTTAGGCTTGTGTGTTTATTGTTGGTATGAGCGCAAAGAAAACTCTCTCTCAAAGAGCTGCCATTCCATGTATTACGAAATGCTATAAAATCGCTTGCATGGTCAAATTGGCAAGGTTTAAAAAGACGTGGGCAGTGATTTCTGTCAGCTCTCGGGAAACGACAGCGAAAGTGTTGAATCTGAGCAAGCAGATTGCTTTTATAGTGCATGTGCGATGTCTTTTGAAGCCAGAGGCAATTTGCTCATTTTGAGAGCTCGGGAAGGGAGTATTGCAGAATTTTTTGATGTGAAAATCTTTGTTGATAAATGTAATAATAAACATTTGCGTTAATTTCCCGCTTCATAAACCCCAAACTTGCGAGAGTGAGTAAAATTATGCGCAATACCTGTGGCAAAATTCAGACCCTGTATGGTATCGATTTAATATCGGTACTTCGGTATTAGATTGTGGTACCATATTGGAGGCAAAATTGTGGTATCGAGCCATCCCTACTAACAGTGCAAACGTGATATAGTTAAGAGATTTGTTGAATAAAACGGGAGTCCCTGAAAGCTTCTTCTGCAGAGGCAGTGTTTCACCACACTCAAGACGTCACAGCCTGGCACATTCTGAGATCGAGCATTTGTTGGGCCTGGTGTCTATAAAAGTTTTTCTTTGACTAACAAGGAAGTTTTCAGCTCCGAAACTTACAGGATATTCTCATATCATGATGACCTTTTATATATCAAAGGCTGAATGAAAGTTGATTTCTTAATTCATGACCCCTTTAATTTACAGACCGCAGATGTCACACTTACTCTGTAACTACATAAAACAAGAGGGTTACAAACACCACTTTAATTTACAGCTCGCAGATGTCACATTTACCCTGTAACTACATGGAAAAACAAGCACCATTTACCCTGTAACTACATGGAACAACAGTATATTTCCCCAGTATAAAAAAAAAAAAAGTTTTACTTGACTTGAAACACGGAAGCCCAAACTATAACAGATGCACTTATCCTATCAAAACAACCCCGTAATACCCCGTGTACCCCGTAATAAAAAAAAAGTCTTTATGTACACTTTATGTACACTATTATTACAAAAAGGTACGCAATGTATGTTCTCACTATATTGCTCCCAAACATAAGATTGTTGCCTATCATAAGTGTTGTGAACTTTTATCTTCTAAAGTGTAGGACAACTTCAGAAGTGAAGACCAGGAGACTTCGGGATTCAAACAGAGGTTATTCTTTTAATGAGAACACTCTGTGCTGTAGGTCGTCCGAAAAGAGTCTGATTTAACAGTACCAAACACTGTCATTTATCTACATTTCAGGGGGAGGGATTACAGGGGAGGTGACACTCTGAACAATACAATGCAAATGTTGTATAGGAAAATAGGGACCCACGCCAAACCTGTCATCAATCTTGATTCAATCAGCACAACAGTGTCACTCAAATGGACAGATGCTAATCCAATCACTCATGGCTCCAAGAGCCATTAAAGACAAATGGTGCTAATTTTACTTACAATGAAAAGAGACAGGAACTGGCCTGGAAGATTTGCATAGCAGACTGATTAATCTTATATCATACTTTTTACCTTAAATGCTAAATACAATGTACTTTCAAATGTTGTAATCTTTCATAAGTAAGGGATAATGTACATTCAGATGGTTGTCATCGCAGATTAAACCCCAACAGAGTGATCAGCCGATTACGATAACAACCGGCTGGATGTACATTATCCCGCTTATTACATGGCTACTTGTCTCAAGTAAATTAGACACTAAATATTGTCTTGAGTTTAAATATTTGATTAGCTCTTACGCAAAGCTTCTGCGAAGACGAACAGTTCCAAACTGCTTTGAGCCTTTATTCATTGCTGAAAAGATTTGTTTTTACCATATATGTTGAAATTAATGTTGACGTCTTCCATTGTAACCTGTGGTGGTTAAGTGTTTTTCAGTCACAAGATGGCACCAGACAGTCAACGACAGCGGAGTGACATGTTAAACATATAAGTAGTACCGGTCAAGATAACTCATAGTACCTGGTGTTATTCACTTTGGCTGTTGTTATCTGGGAATAACGTGCCACTGGAATGCGTGATTGACCAATCAGAATCAAGTATTCCACAGAGCCATGTAATAATAGTAGAATAATTACCTCTTAATTCTAAAATACTTACGGTATAAATAATTTGTTAATCCCCAAATTTTACATATTGTTCCCTTATACCTACATGTACGTACTTTATAATTACACTATAATTACCAAAAGTTATGCTGTAAATTCGTTTTACTTGCGCAGTACTTTCCGGGCTGTAATCTAAAGCGTTACCGACAATAATAATAAAACAACTTACCTAAACTTTTATGGACACATGTCAAGTTAGCCCAAATATTTTGTTCTCATTTATCCACCCTCATATCATTCCAAATCCAAACATGTGGAGTTTTTTTCTCCATAATTTCTAGGGGTGTATAATAGCAATAAATAATTGATAATTTATTTCTAAATAATTTCTTTGAGAAATTAATACTTTTATTCTGCAAGGATGCATGAAAGGCCACCTATTATGCAGCTTTTTACAAGATGTAATATAAGTCTCAGGTGTCCCCAGAGTGTGTCTGTGAGTGTGAACAGATCATTCAACATACCATTTTGAAAATGCCAATTTTGGGGTTTGAGAAAAATGAGCTGTTTTCTGTGCGTCTCCTTTAAATGCAAATGAGCTGCTGCTCCCGGGCCTAGAGGGCAGAGCCTTCACGGCTCATGAACAGGCAAATGAAAACTGAAACATGATATCTGTTTGTTTTGATGATCATCTCTATCGCAGACCATGAGTTAATTTTAAATAAATATATTTAGTTGAACTCTTTTTATTGATACTTTTCAATCAAAGTGTAACAAATACAAAAAACAATACATTTGTTGTCAATTGCAAAAAAAGACTATGAATGCTTGCTCCAAGACACTCAAATACAATAATGAAAATAAACAAAACAGCAATAATTTAAACAATACTGAGAAAAACAAACAAACAAAAATCATGCACCTGTAAACTATTGCTACACCATCTAGTGGGAAAACGGAAAGAATTTTCTTTTCCTTTTTTCTTTATTCTTTGCTCTCTGTTTGAAAATGAAAGAAAGGATTTTTCTAGTTCATTAGCATAAGCCTTTTAGCAATTATCAAGCAAAAGACCAGCATTTGACTGCAAGAATGTCAATGAAACTTTTGTGGGATTAATGAAACCAAATAGTGTGTAACGTACTGCTCTGAGACTGAGGATCCATACGCAGCTTTATTAAAGGGTAATCCACACTCGTAGTCATCAAACAGGCAAGAGGTCATAACATGTAATCAGTCCAATAAGGCAAACAAGACAAGAGAGACAGGCAAACGGCTAAAATCCACGGAACAGGCACAAAATCCAAAACCAAGAGACATGAAACCAGGGAGAATGCTCAGAAATGCAGTATAGACAAACAAGATTTTGCAGTGAATGAGTGAACATGGTTTATATAGGCTGGGGTAATGAGGTGATGAGACACAGGTGCAAACAATGAGTGATGATGAGTCCGGGCAAAGAATTATGGGTAATGTAGTTTGTGATGGAGTGACAGTCCGGGGTGGAGTGCCCTCAGGTGGTAATCAGGGGCACTCTCACTGGTGATTGTGACATAGTGCCATTAAGGGGCATGGCTCGAAATATTTCAGTGCTGGGCAAAGCCAAAAATTATAAGCTTGGGAACTTGGGTATCAAAATTATCCCTTAGCTTACCAGTGGTAAATACAACTTGAAAGGTTGTTCATGTCCAATTTTTAACTAAAGGAAACTTGTTTACTGCTTCCGTGTAACTGTAACTCCCAGGAAACAGAAACTGCCTGAGGCTAAATTAAATGGGAAAGCTGATGTTGGAAGAGCTCTTGCAGTGGAGTTAATAAGAAAAAAGGTACAAATTTTAACGTAAAATCCATCTATAAAATAAATAGTCCCACTCAACATAGTTGAAAGCATTCTAATCTCCACATTGAGATAGATCAGGGCCTCTGCCACAAATGAACCAGACGAAGTGTAAATTGTTCATTAGCCTTCTAAAGGGAAAAAAAGCCTGGTCTGCTTTTTACAAAGCCAGTCTTGAATAACAGTTTCTAACCTTAGAGAGAGAACCTTAGCCAGGATTTTCCCATCTACATTAGACAGGGAAATTGGACGATAGGATCCACAGTCTGAGGGATTTGTATCAGGTTTTAAAGCAGAGAGGTAGACTCCTAGGGATTCTTCAACTGAGAAAAGCAGTAGGGAAAGCTGAGGAGAAAAAAAATCTCTGCAGGGATTTTCTGCCCTGTATCTGCATAATGGCTTTCAGAAAATCAGTTATAATATGATCATCCCATTTGGCTTTTGATTTGAGGGATGTCAAGTTTTTGTCAACAAGATTAGAATATTTGAAGGAGTTTAATATAAAGAAGAATAAAAAACAAAATTGATTATACATTTCTTGTGGGTCTGATACTGTCAGGTGGTGAGAGAGAGGACCCAAAAGGCGAAGGCAAGTTAAACAGTCTTTAATTGAGAATAAGCAATACGGCCGCTGAGCCGTCAAACATAAAAGTCTTTCAAACTATGAAAGAAAAGCGGTAGACCCAGGTAGATGACCGGTCCGTAGAATAGAACAGAGGAGACTGGCTGACGGCCGTAGAAAATGATGCCCACTAGGAGTCCAGGTCACAGCATTCAACGGCAGGCGAGCTGAGTAGAGCATAGACTTAATGTAAGCACCTGTAGTTGGTAGGATCGGTACGATTGCAGCGTGAGCCAGACAGGATCAGACTAGAAACAAGAGGTCGCGAGGCGACACATCTGCAAACGGAATTAATAATCTGGCAGAGAACCAAGGAAAGACAAGAACTAGAAATAGAGAGGCCAATCAGAGGGGAAAGGACAGGTGTGGAATGAATGAGCCTAGCAGTATTAACGAGAAACAGCTGAGTCTAAGTGTATGTGTGCAAGTACCCGGAGGGAAACGTGAGTGTGAGAATGACCAGCAGAGGGGAAAAGAGAGGGAGTGACAGCATCATGACAGATACAATATTTTGGGCAATACATTTGCAATGCAAGTGCTTTACCTGGATTATCACCAAACTCATAGAAACGATGTCATGATTTAAGTAGAAGCTGCACAGCATGGTAGAAAGAAGATTATATTCAGATTACAAAAAAGCCTTTTTATTATATAAAAATAATAATGTTAGACGTTGTGTATATCTGGTCCAATTTAGCAAACTGTTCAGAGAGTTCACAGAGCTTTTTATTATGCAACTTCTTAATATTTAAGCAGAACGAGAAATTATTTCCCCACACAAATAAGCTTTGAGGGTTTCCAAAAGATTAGATTCAGAAATCCCTTCCCTAGAGTTGATCTCAATAAAAACCTTTTTTGGAGATAAACGCAACAAAATAAAAAAAATAAAAATTCTGATAAGAATAACACATTAATTCTCCTAAAATGACAAGACATACAACAACCAGGGAGGTCTGCCGCTTTGGCGAGCAGACCTTTCAATAATGTTACAGATCCCAAAATTTTGAATGGTAGTGTACATAGTCCTTTTTCAGATGTAATGATGTGATTCTTTTTTTCTATATATATATATATATATATATTTATTTATGTGTGAAAGCAGTCACTTTTAAACTCTATTGAAGTTTATATAGCTACTTATAACAATTATTAAAAGGTTTAATATAGTGCAACATATATTATGGAATTTCCTTGTGTGTGTAAACTTTTCACTGCTCTGTCTTTAAGCCACGTGAATTCTCCACCTGCCCTCTAAACACCAATGAGGACATTGATAACTGGCTCAGGCATTTTGAAGTCAGCGCACCACTGATCTGTCAAACTGTCATGGTGTCCAGAGACCCAGTGAGTACCAACCCAGTAGCAATGTCATACCCTCCATTTTTCTGACAATATTATTTTGAATCTTTGCTAAATAGTTCCAATTAGCTAAAGTCTGTTGTGCCCAATTTAATTTCAGTTGTGCATAATTCACAGGGTCTTGACCTGAGAGTGGAGCATACCCATGGCTTCAATCACCATGGTGAGGGGGGCCATTACTACACAGATACCACCCCAAACACAGTGGAGTACCTGGGATACTTCCTTCCTGCTGAGCTCCTCTACCGTATCGACCGACCCACAGAGACACACAATGTTGGCCGAGATTGAACTGTTGACATTTCAGATTTTTTTTAAATGCTGTAAAAGCATTTAACATGCAAATAATTAAATTGCTTTTTACTAGGACCACTTTATATTGATGAATAATAAAATAAATAAAATAAGTCTTGAAATTATAATTTTGAGTATTGTCCACTTTTTTCACAATCCATTCCATCTATAAATAAACCTCTAGTTTCATGTGTCCATAGCTTCCCTAGTTTCATGTGTCCATAGTTCTCATTGGTTCATTGTCTTGTCATGTGGTTGAGTTCTGGTTGTTCATTCGTTGTCATAGTCATGTGTTCCCTAGCCTCTGTATATATAGAGTGCTTCTCAGTCCTTATTTGTGCATCCTCGTTTCTTTTCCTATAGCTTCCTTTCCTCGCGTCTTATCTCCACCCCTTCAGGAAGGACGCAAGGAAAAGACGTGAGGACGGAGGAATTGAATGAAGTGAAATTATATATCCTCGCTCCCTTTCACACTTCAAAGCGTCGTCAATTAATGATGACTCTACACCGCTGGATTTAGTTTGCACGTCGGGATTCTTGAACATTAGAGATAACTATTTATATTGTAATAGTTTCAACCACCACAAAATACCACATTTGTCCATATTTTATTTAATATGATCAGTTTTTATTAACAACAAATTATACCAGTTATTAACTGCTTATTATTTGTTGTATAGCCTAGTATTACAGTTTATTTCTTTCATTTTCTTGTGCTTTGATATAATTATGTAACTATCAGTTGTTGTTATTTGACATACATTTGTGTCTTGTATATGTAAACATAATAATAATAATAATGAATAAACATGGGCAAGATGTGAAAGGGGAGGAGAATTAATACGTGCGTCACGTTTAGTCAATAAAACACTTCCGCAAAGGATACACCTGTGTATCCTCGCTCATGACTCCTCAGGAAGCCTCCTCACTCCTCGATCCTCGCCTCCTCGTGATGCAATTAGAGAATTGAGATGTCCTACTGAGCTCGGTCGGTTTCCGGGTCATAGGATGGAGGATGGAGGAGCGAGGAAACGAGGAGGGATATTGAGAAGCACCCATTGTCATCATGTTTGCCTTGATAGCTACTAAGAGATGCTTCCAGAGGTCATAGATCCTCTTCTTAATATCATTAATTCACCTTTGTCATTAGGATATGTACCGAAAACTTTAAAGTTGGCTATTATTAAACCACTTATTAAAGAAACACAACTTGATCCTGCAGAATTAGTCAATTACAGGCCAATCTCAAACCTACCCTTTCTGTCAAAAATACTAGAATAGGCAGTGTCTTCATGCACAACTTTGGATTTCCAGTCAGGATTTAGACCGCTCTTATCATCTGATCGTGGTTGTATCTCTCTATTACTGGTACTCGATCTTAGTACTGCATTCGATACTACAACCACAACATTCTTCTGAATAGACTCGAAAATGATGTTAGCATTAGTGGAATTGCATTGGCATGGTTTAAATCATACTTATCTGACCGCTATCAGTTTGTAGCAGCAAATAAAAAGATGTCATACCGATCACAAGTTCAGTACGGAGTACCGCAAGGCTCAGTGCCAGGACTGTTGCTTTTCACCCTGTTCATGCTACCCTTGGGAGATATCATTAGGAAGCATAGTGTTCGTTCGTTATGCTGACGATACTCAGCTCTATATTTCTTCGTGCCCTGGCGAAACTAACCAGTTCACAAGATTGACCGATGCATAGCTGATATAAAACACTGGATGACTAGTAATTTCCTACAACTTAATACTTAATTCTGAAAAAACATAATAAAAAAAAAACAATTAATAACTGGACAAAAAACATCTGCACGTAGTAGCCTAGAATACTGTCTAACACTTGATGGCTGCTCTGTCAAGTCTGCTCTTTAATACCAATCTTTCCTCGTAATCAACATTCACGAGTTCACACTTACATCAAATTAAATAGAGTAAATATTATGCGTATTTGGCGTGCTGTCCGGGGGAGGGCTCCGGGCTCGGAATTTAGCCCGAACCCAGAGTACCCCCCAAAATGCAAGAACAGAGGACAGCCACCAAGAAACAAACTTTGAAAAAGCATGAGAAGACCATCTCCCGAGAGCTTGGATCTGGTGCTGGGAGAGTCCTTTTTTGCGCTGCAGTTGTTGCCGCCCCAATGCGGAAGGAGTGGCTAGAAAAGTTTTGCGCTGAGGTGCCTGTTTGCTGGAGAACAGATTTGAGCTGTTTTTGGAACCAGATTCGTGTGATGGGTTTGTTAGAGGTGTCTACAAAGAGGGGTTCAGACAGAGATTTAGCCTGAAATCTCCTCATTTGGAGGTATGCAAGAACAGTTTGGAATGGTTGAATTGGGGAGGAGATGTTGAAAATGTAGACCAAATGGCCTTTTTTAACTTGGTCTGTCTTGCTTCGCTTGATTAAGTATGATATGGTTTCATCGTCAAGTACTGATAAGTCTGAGACAGTGGGGTGGACTTTGTGGTCGAATTTGGAGGCGATTTCTGAGCATCTAAGAAAGCCAAGAAAGCCAAGATAAACATTGTATCCAAAGTGCGGGCTGTGTCAAGGGGTTGATATCCTGTACGAAGGGTATGAATGCATTTTGTGAGTAAATCTAGAGTTATGGGTTGTCTACTGTCAGGGCGGGTGGGTTGTGATCGCTGAATTCCTTTGATCAGGAGGGAGGTTTGGGAGTTTTTGATCTCCGGAGATGAAGTGCCATGAATTAATTTGTGGAAAAATTGAAGACCGCTCAGGTAGCCTTTGATGGACCCAACTTGGAAACTCTTAATATTGTTTGAGATAGGAGATAAAAGAGGTAATTGAGAGGAGAGAAAAATCAGGGAACTGCAAGCTATATGAGAAGTGGAAAGCTTTAAAACATCTCCAAGCTGTCACATATGATTGGATTGTTCTGGGGGAAACTGCTTGGAGGATACTGTTAAGTGATGCGTCCAAGAGGGGTTTTAGCGGGTGATTTATGGAAATATCAGTTCTGAATAGTGAGGTACTGGAGTTGGGAAAATATCCGCCTCTGGAGCCAATGTCCTGAATTTCTGAAACAGAAAACGAGACAGAGAGTCAGCAATTAGGTTTTCGGACCCTGGGACATGTTTTGCAGTAATAATAAATTGATCACAAGCAGAGATCCAGATGAGACGTCTTAGAAAGGGCATTAGAGCAGGTGAATGAGAGCGGCCTTTATTAATGCACTGGACTGTTGCCTCGTTATCGCAGTGCACTAATATGCTACTAGCCATCCATTCTTTCCCCCACAAAAAGCCGCGACTACAAGAGGGTAAAGCTCAAATAGAGCTGAGGACTGTAGCATATCTTGGAACTGTGGTGGCCATGGAGACGCAAACCAGCGTCCTTGATAGAATCCCCCAAAGCCGATTGAAGGGGCTGCGTCTGTGAAAAGTTGGATGTCAACAGGGGAAGAAACGAGATTGTTATAGAAAAAGACAAGCCGTTCCACTGGTTTAGGAATGTTATCCATAGCCTAAGTTCGTCGCGACACGCCGTGGTTATTGGAATTTGGTCCTCCAGCGCGCGAACCGAAGATGCAAGTGAGAGAAGATGCGAGATGGAAGGGCGGCCTTGCGGAATGATGCGCATTGCGAAATTTAAGTGACCTAGCAGTGATAGGAGTTTGTGTTTAGAACGGTGGGAGTCATCTAGAAAAGTAGGTGCGATGAGAATTATACTATCGAGAAAATAGATAGGATGTCGAAAATCTTGGGGCTGCTTTTACAACCGAATGGTGAAGTAGAATTTCTAACACATTGTGGAAATATGTTTTCATCATTTCAAGTTCATCTTATCACTGTATGAGGATGTGATTGACTATTTATGATTGAAGTATTTATTTATTTAAAAAAAAATTATGTTTACGTGTAATAATAGTTAATGAGGACACAGTCACAGTTCAAATAATACACACATATTAAAAAGAACAATTGCTGGAAAAGTGCACTTACACACTGTAATTGTCTTACACACTATATTTAACAGGTATTGCCTGTTGTTTGTAAATGAAGAAGTTATAGTGCTTTATCCAAAATAATTAAATAATAATAGCAAAAACAAGGTGCAAAGCAGTTTTAGACAGAGGTTAAGTTACCATATGCAGCTTGACCGTCTCTTATAATAGGTTTGAATTTAGAAAAACACTCTGCCTAACTTTGTTAGGACTCCATTGTATTTAATTTGTAAACAAGGTGATATAAAGATAAAAATGACGTAGCCTAATCAAACTACAGCAAAGGTGAAGCAAGCGACTCCTTTTGAATCGCTCTGGCGGTTCTCGAATCTCAATTTCGTTCTCGTTGTTGAGTCAAGAATCGGTTGCAGCGGTTTTCGGATCAGCAGTACACTGAACCGAGAACTGTTTATTTCGGACATGTCCAATTGAGAACCGATGAGCTGATGATACTGAGCGACTGACTGCATGGCGAGTCTCTCTGAACCGAACGAACAACAGCTGATATGAGGCGACATGAATGAGAAGAAAATCTGGCGAACCGTATTTATTTAATTACAAAAACATAGTAAGTGGATCGTGGTTTCTGCACTGATGAAAACTGATTTTTGATTTTATAACTGTAAAGATCGTTTGCAACACTGCATGTGTTTGGATGCTTTAGATGTAAAACTTTGTAATAAACTATCAGATTATGATGATATTTTATCTGACTGATGTTATGATTACTGACTTTATATATTTTAATGTGTAAAGTGTGTTTATCCAGCCCGCAATAGACATGGCATAATTACGTCCTTGTGAAATGATGTCATTACGTTTGAGCGCAAAAGAACTGGTGAACCGATTTTGATCCGGTTCATTGGACGAACTGTCCGAAAGAACCGGTTCGCGGAAAAGAACCAAACTTCCCATCACAACCGGGCAGGGAAGGGAAGGGTTAATCTTAGAACATAACACAGTAGCATGTGTTACAGACCTGCCGACTGCACGCGAAATATTCCTGCAGCCTAGAACACCCTGCTGTGGAGGTCCGTGTCGAGAGCGACCCAGTAAGCGCACTGGTTCCACTGGGTTAGCCGCACAGCACACTTCTCAGAGAAGAGTTTGTGGTATGTGTAAAAATTACCTCCCCCATAGGACAGCGCGAGCTCGGCTATGATTGCCAGATAATCATTCAGATAATCATTCGGAAAACTGAACAAATGATGTCCGTGAAACGGGAAAAAGCAATCGAAAATTCAGGAAAAGAAAGTAAGCGGGATGAATGTGGGTTGGGATTTTTTAAAGTGACTGAAAAGTCCCCACAGTCTATTGACGGTTTATGTCTGACACAGGAAACAGAGAGAGTGATGACAAATCAATGTCCAAACCTGCCAGGATCTGTGCCCTGTTTTGGGCCACTGGAGGCGGCTCAGAGGAAACAGCGTTAGCTGGGACAGGCATCGGTGTTGCTGTGAGGAGAGAGAACGAAGATTTAGTTTGCAGTAGGTGGTTGGAAGAGAGAGGAACCGGGGCTGCGTCTGGAGCTTGGAAGGAAAAAATGTTAGGGGCATGAGAAAGAGAAGGATGCATCTGAGACGTATGCTCTTGTGCTGCTGGTAGAGGTAGCCCTGCGTTTGCTGGAGCTGCAGGCCACTGAAAAGAATGAGTGTTAGTAAATTGTTGATAACTTGGAGCTTGGACCGCTAGCAAGCTCGCGCTAGCATCTGCGGTGGGAGCTGGAGGCCACTGAAAATGCAAAGGATTAGGAACTGGAGGAGGAATGAGCTGAGAGGCTGAGGGGAGACCGGTGGGCCCAGCCTCAAACATCTCTGCGCCTGTAGAAGTCCAAGCTAAGAAACAGTCAACGACAGGAAGGTAAATCGGCTGTCTATATACACCTCCTATCGTTGATTTTTTAATGAGCTCCTCTTGTGTTCAATTAGGTTGAATTAACTGGGTCTGCTCCACTTAACAGTTTTAATTTCCTGAATGTGCTTCTCCCGAAATTTGTTTATAAAACATCAAGAGGAAGAGCTGGAGGCCAGCTGGAGGCCAGCACGTGGGGGTAATATAACACTGTGAAGCCATTACACAGAATGGGGTCCTCCACCGCCATGCCCATATATGGGCCCTTACAACACAGCACTCATACTTACATTCTTGGACCAATTGCACAACATAACAGCAAATCAAATTGATCATATGCAATACATTGTTGTCTGGGACAATGTGTCTTTCCACCGCTCTGCTCTGGTTCAGAACTGGTTTCAGCAACATCCACATTTCACCGTCCTATATCTTCCACCATACTCTCTATTCCTCAACCCTATAGAAGAGTTTTTCTCGGCATGGCGGTGGAAGGTATATGATCTCCGTCTTCAGGCTGAGGTACCCCTCATCCAAGCCATGGAGGAGGCCTGTGACCAGATGGAGGTAGCAGCAATGCAAGGATGGATTCGTCATTCAAGACGTTTCTTTCCAAGGTGTCTTGCTAACAACAACATTGCCTGCGATGTTGATGAAAATCTCTGGCCAGATCCAGCTAGGATCTGAAAAGAAACAGAACTTAAATTACTATGGGATGATATTAGACTCAAAATGATTAATACATTCACACACACTTATCCATGAACTTGATAAATGTTGCAAACATGTTTCATTATCCACAAACAAATGCCTTTTGCACATAAAGGTCTGTGTTTATCACACACACTTTCCAATGTAAGATATAAAAACATAACTTACAAAACCAAATTTACAAAACTTTCACAATTGCTCACAATTTATTTTTTGTATTTATTATAAATTATACTTTTTTGGACACATAATTCCTATATAAAGATTATGTTTGAAAGTTATAATATAAAAATGCACACAAAGATTTTTAGTACTACCATATACACACACACACACACACACACGCACGCACGCACGCACACGCACACACACACACACACACACACACACACACACACACAGAGAGAGAGAGAGAGAATGGTTGGATTAAAAGCTATAACATTTCTTTAAAAACAAAAATAAAGACAAAACTATGTGCACTAAATCCAATCCATATAAGATCCCAGAATCACCAGAAAGATTTTGATAAAATTTCTTTAAACTTCGTTACAGTTTTTTCCAATTGCTAACACACTAAAATGACATGGACAGCACAATTATTTAAACTGACACACAGAGAGCAAAACCTCTTCAAAAGTCTAAACACATTTTCTGCTTTACACACATTTTGCAATTCAAAATGGCACTTTTTAAATGCACTGAACACGGTTCTTTGCATAAGACACAACAATCTGACATAAAGTCACATGTTTGCCATTTCAAAACACTGGCATTCAAAATGACACTACATGAGCTAATTGGCCAATACATGTGCCATCTGGCCAAACACCTCAATGGTTAATTGTTAACACTTCAATCAGGATGTAAGCACTATAAAAAGACCACAGGTGAGCACCTTTTTTTTTTACAACAACAATGGAAGATGTTGCAGAGAGAGGGAGAGGAAGAGGGAGGGTGAGAATGAGAGGGGGAGGAAGAGTGAGAGGTAGAGGTAGAGCAGCTAGAGGAGTTCATGGCCAAAGAAGACACCAACTTTCAAATGAAATCAGAGCAATGATCATGTCATCAACCATGGGCTGACAATGCGAGAGGCTGGACAGAGAGTGCAGCCAAACTTGAGCCGTTTTACTGTCGCCTCTGTCATTCGGACATTTAGACTAGAGAACAGGTATGTAACAAACATGTCATGTAGTACACATGTAGTACACCCCATGTCATAGTGTATCAGTTGGGTGACACATATTTACTTAGTGTATGACATCCTGTATGTACTCTACTGTGGGGGAAAAATCTTTAGGCTGCATTGGCCAAGCCCTATTTTTTTTTTTTTTTTTTTTTTTTTTTCTAAAGGACTGAGAGACGAAACCATGGTGGAGGAAGGGGCCAAATGTTCACTGGGGTACAGGAAGCTGGCATTGTAAACTTGGTTTTGGAAAATAATGAAATCCGATTACGAGAAATTCAAAGCCACATCATCCAAGACAACACCATATTCAACAACATTCAACGAGTCAGTCTGTCCACATTGGCTCACATTCTCAAACGAAACCAAATCAGAATGAAACAACTTTATAAGGTGCCGTTTGAGAGAAACTCTCAAAGAAACAAAGAGCTCAGATGAGCATATGTGGATGTAAGTACAATATTGACTGCAGTACACTACACGAAACATTGTTTCCCAGTGTACTGGATAACACCATATTGACTGATTTTTGTTCTTTGTTTTCAGGGAGTACTGGAAATGGATGCTCATGCAATCCCACATGAGTTCATCTTTATAGATGAGGCTGGGTTCAACCTAGCAAAGACCAGAAGAAGGGGGAGAAACGTCATTGGCCACAGAGCCATTATAGATGTTCCTGGCCAACGTGGTGGAAACATCACAATGTGCGCTGCCATCTCCAGTATGCATGGTGTCCTCCACCGTCATGCCAACCTTGGACCATACAACACAGCCCATATTCTCACATTTCTGGACAGACTTCACAACATTCTCATACCACCAGTGCGTATGAATGATGCAGACCATCAAAGAAACCGGTACGTTGTAGTATGGGACAACGTGAGCTTTCATCGTGCAGCCCCAGTCCAAAACCGGTTTGCTGACCACCCAACATTTCTTGTGCAATACCTCCCACCATACTCACCATTTCTGAACCCCATAGAAGAGTTATTTTCGGCATGGCGGTGGAAGGTATACGACTGGCAGCCCTTTGTGCGCATGCCTCTTGTGCAGGCCATGGAAGAGGCATGTGATGAGATTGATGTGGGTGCAATTCAGGGATGGATAAGGCACTCAAGGCGCTTCTTCCCTCAATGTCTGGCAAGGGAAGATATTGCCTGTGATGTTGACGAGGCGTTGTGGCCAGACCCAGCTGTGCGGCAAGATGCTGCCTAATTATTTTTCTTGCCTCTTTTTTTTTACTGTAATATATTTTTTCTGAATTTTTTTTTTTGTGAGAATATTTTTGTTCAGTCCCATGCAAATATATCTGTTGTGCATATGTTGCACTGACTTGTTTACTGTAGTGAAAAATAAAAAAAATAAAATGTTTCAACAGCATGTGTGTGTATCTGCAAATATGCATGTGAACAATTTGATAAAAAAAATTGTATTATGGAAAAGCATACTAAAGATGAGGGTGTTTTTCATTATGCCCAACAGTGTGTAGTTGGTTAGACAAAAATCTGGTAATATGAATGAAGTGTGTGCCATTTCGTGCAAAAGTTTGATTTTGATAATGCTATGTGTAGTTTCGGTTACAGTGCTTCATTTTGCAGGATATATGAGGTATTTTGCAGTTTGGGTGTATGGTTTTGTGAATTGTGTTAAGTATTTTGATAAAACCAGACTAGTTTGAAAAATTGTGTGTTAGCAATTGGAAAAAACTGTAAACATCTAGACAAAGCAACTGTCGTGAATCCATTCACACATTTAGGATGCTCTCTTCCCCCACCAGATCAACTCGCAAACACCTTCATTTTAAGTTAAATAAATGTTTTTAATTATTTTTGTATTTTTAACATAGATCCTATCATTGTGTCTGGAAACACAGATTCAGATGTTCTAGAAAGTTTTCAACATTTTTGAGAAGAAAATAGGATGGGTATGTCGCTAATGAGGACTCTTTGGCTTGATTATTATTTCTGATTCTTTGTCTTAAACACTAACATCATTAACCTATAGTTCAGGTACTAATGTGGTGGTAATACACACACAGTTGATCTATATAGATCATGCCCATACATGTTATTGTAATGGATATAGCCAGTGCTGCATAGGGGTAATGGTATTCCTGTACAGGGAGTGCAGAATTATTAGGCAAATGAGTATTTTGACCACATCATCCTCGTTATGCATGTTGTCTTACTCCAAGCTGTATAGGCTGGAAAGCCTACTACCAATTAAGCATATTAGGTGATGTGCATCTCTGTAATGAGAAGGGGTGTGGTCTAATGACATCAACACCCTATATCAGGTGTGCATAATTATTAGGCAACTTCCTTTCCTTTGGCAAAATGGGTCAAAAGAAGGACTTGACAGGCTCAGAAAAGTCAAAAATAGTGAGATATATTGCAGAGGGATGCAGCAGTCTTAAAATAGCCAAGCTTCTGAAGCGTGATCATCGAACAATCAAGCGTTTCATTCAAAATAGTCAACAGGGTCGCAAGAAGCGTGTGGAAAAACCAAGGCGCAAAATAACTGCCCGTGAACTGAGAAAAGTCAAGCGTGCAGCTGCCAAGATGCCACTTGCCACCAGTTTGGCCATATTTCATAGCTGCAACATCACTGGAGTGCCCAAAAGCACAAGGTGTGCAATACTCAGAGACATGGCCAAGGTAAGAAAGGCAGAAAGTCGACCACCACTGAACAAGACACACAAGCTGAAACGTCAAGACTGGGCCAAGAAATATCTCAAGACTGATTTTTCTAAGGTTTTATGGACTGATGAAATGAGAGTGAGTCTTGATGGGCCAGATGGATGGGCCCGTGGCTGGATTGGTAAAGGGCAGAGAGCTCCAGTCCGACTCAGACGCCAGCAAGGTGGAGGTGGAGTACTGGTTTGGGCTGGTATCATCAAAGATGAGCTTGTGGGGCCTTTTCGGGTTGAGGATGGAGTCAAGCTCAACTCCCAGTCCTACTGCCAGTTTCTGGAAGACACCTTCTTCAAGCAGTGGTACAGGAAGAAGTCTGCATCCTTCAAGAAAAACATGATTTTCATGCAGGACAATGCTCCATCACACGCGTCCAAGTACTCCACAGCGTGGCTGGCAAGAAAGGGTATAAAAGAAGAAAATCTAATGATATGGCCTCCTTGTTCACCTGATCTGAACCCCATTGAGAACCTGTGGTCCATCATCAAATGTGCGATTTACAAGGAGGGAAAACAGTACACTCACTGGGGGAAATGCATATTTGCGTAGGCCCCGGGGCCAGCTGTGTGCCAGGGCATCCGTGCCGAGGGTTCTCTCGGTCAGGAAATAAAACAACTGGCAGTGGGTCGTGTCGGGGGCGGCAAACAGGTCGATCTGTGTGGCCCCAAAGCGACTCCAGATCAGCTGGACCACCTGGGGGTGGAGTCTCCACTCTCTGGGAAGCACCGGCAAACCGTGACAGCTCATCGGCCGCATGATTGAGCGGGCCCGGAATATGAATGGCACGAAGGGACCTCAGATGCTTCTGACTCCACAGGAGGAGATGGCGGGCGAGTTGGGACATGCGGCGGGAGCGTAAACCACCCTGCTTGTTGATGTATGCAACGGTCGCAGTACTGTCCGTCCGGACCAGAACGTGCTTGTCTTTGAGCAGCGTTTTGAAGCGGCTGAGAGCAAGACGAACTGCCAGCAACTCCAGGCAATTGATATGCCATTGCAGTTGGGGCCCCGTCCACAGACCCGAAACTGCAAGCCCGTTGTACGTGGCACCCCAGCCGGTGGATGAGGCATCTGTGGAGACAACAGAATGCCTGGACACTTGTTCTAGAGGCACTCCTGCCCGTTGAAATTAAGGGTTTGCCCTGAACGTGATCCGGCGAAGTAGGTCTATCCTGGGGGATAGCTCTAGATCGAGGTATGGGGAGGGGGACTCCACCTTTCTGGAGGTAGGCGAGTCTCGACCTAAGCGCCGAGATAGTCATGTTCCCGCAGTGAGAACATGAACTATCCACAAACGCTTCCTCAGCTTTCTGTATGCCCAGGCACGTGAGACAGCGGTTGTGACCGTCAGCGGGCGAGAGGGAACAACCGCATCCAGAAACGCACGGGTGGAATGACATCTTGAAAAAGACGCAGTGTCACTCTTTTGTGAGGAAAACGCTCTTTTCAGAAGTGCTGAAGCACCCAGGGAAGACCGCGGCAACACAGAGGAGATTGTGCAGCCTGTGTTTGCACTCAATGGAAACGCCCACCGAACCAACAGGTTGCTGTGAGAAAAGCAGTTGTTTCACAGGAAGCAGCTGAGTCTCGCGGTCGCGCTGGATCTTGCCGTCACACCAGCACAGCGTCCCTCTTCTCGTTCTCTTGATATTCGCTCTAGCTGAATAAACAGGAAGGCAGTCTGTAACTCTTCATCAACGCCGTTCGGCTCCGAAGTGAATGACGTCAGTGCGTTGCTCTAGCTTCCTGTTTATACCTGTGGCACGGGGCGGAGCGCGAGATGCAAATCTCGAAGCTGATAGGGGCTCTCTGAAGTGATCCCAATTCGTCGGACGTCGAACGTGACCGACTGAAAGGGAACTGTGTTTAGGTATGATTGGTTTGAAAAGGGTATTGTGTTTGTGAATGATGTTATAGATGATAATGGTAACTTTTTGGAATATAAAGCTTTCTTAGACACATATAATTTAAACTGTACATATAGAGAATACAATAAGATCTGCAAAGCAATACCTCTACCATTACTACAGTTAATTGAAAGCACATTGTTATGTACAAGAATAAGACCCATACCAACTTTACCAAATTTAGTTATTAATGACTGTACTTTAATTGACAATAAATGTAATAATAAATATATTAATAATGCTTTGAAATCTAAATTGTTTTTTTATTATAACAGAGGGTTGTGTGTGAGGGTTCCGAAAATGGTTGATTTGTCCATAGAAAAAACACATTTTAAATTCATTAAATGGCCCATTTCCCCAAAAGTCAAAGAGACTCACTTAAAATAATTTATAAGATATATCCAGTCGCTGATTTTCTTAGAAGAAGATTCAAATTTGATGTAGACCCTTGTGCATTTTGTGAGATGACTGATGAGACTCTGGAACACATGTTTTTTTTTTTTTTGCCCTGTGTCCAATAGCTTCAGGTCCGAGTTACACAATTGGCTGTCACTTAAGATTGATAATATTCCTACTCTCACCTTGCCACACATCCCCTTTTATAAGGATAATATAGATTCATCAGTATCAGAGTATCAGTCAATATGATTATTCTTATGGGTAAATATCATATTTATTGCAGTAAGTGGAGATGTTCTAAGCCTTCTTTTGTTTGGTTTATAAATTATTTTAAATGTTTTTTTACCTCATTGAAAAGATAAAATCAACTAAAATTGCAAGAAAAATGTGTAGTGACATCTAGGAAATTATTGTTTTGATTAATCTCCCTTTGTGTGCCGCTCCAAATGTTAATTTTATTTTATATAGCCTTTTTGCCTTTGAATTATGTTTTTTTTATGTAGCCCCCTTTCTTTTGGTTTGTTTTTGTTGTTTTCTACTTAATTAATACCTTTTTGTATTTTGACAACATTTGTAGGCTATATACATGCATGTATACGAGAGTTTTGTATGTTGCTGTTTTTTTTGTTAATAATAATTTAAAAAAAGCTTTTGAGAGTCTATGGTAACAGTAAGGGACGAGGCTGCCATCTGCTGGGACATAATGGCATCTGCAGCTGACAGGTGTAACAGGAATCATGGGAGTGTCGTCTTCACCTCCACAGCTGATGGAAAGGAATCTGACAAACGCTGGCAGGAATCCGCTGTGATCGTTCTCTGCCCTCGATGGGGCCGCAGCCTAGGGTACACTGGGGTCCCCCCACTGTTGAACACTGTCGCGCACTAGGGTGTCCACGGAGGACTTCGACGTGGCATGGTTGTCCTAGCACCCTCCCAAAGCCTGTAGGCTCGTCTACTTCGGTGGCGTGGTCCTGCAGAGCTACGGGGCGGGTCGCCGCCTCTTTGCACATGCACGAGGGTGGAGCCGACCCAGGGCTCTTCAATGAGCTGCGTGCCGCCACTGATCCCACCCTCTGGGTGGTGAAGGTGGCCACACGCTCCCTGGGTCGGGCGATGTCCACAGTTGTGGTCTGGAAGAAACACCTGGTCTTACCTGGTGATGTGGGGGAGGTTGAGTGAGCCCGCCTCCTCAACTCGCTCATATCCCAGACTGGCCTCTTCGGCGGCGTGGCTGAGAACTGCGCCCAACGGTTCTACTTCTGCCCAAGAGCAGACTGAGGCTGTAACACGTACTGCCCCGGCGGCTAGCTGCTGCTCCCAGCCGCCGGCTCAGTCACCTCAATTCGCCGCCGAGGGCACCCGCCCTCCTCCCGCCCGGCCCCAGCAGCAGCAGTCTTCATCTGGGTCGTGCCGTGGAGGTGGTTGCAGGATGACGCCCAGTCCGCTCCTCAGCCTGTTTAAACACCAGGCAGGAGGTGGACAACTCAGAGATGGGTCCCAGGTCTTTCCAGGGGATGGTAGCAGGGCCTCTCCTTCCCCCGGTGGAGGCCCGGGGGAAAATCCTTCTGCTGCTGGCCCCCGGGCTGGTGGCACTTGGAAGGAACTGGTGTCCCCATCTCTGAGGTCCCAGAGACTGGTGATGGCAGTATGTGGAGCTGCCCCCGGGCCGCACCGCTCTCGTCCCTCTCTGTCGCCAACTCCTCTCAGAGCAGACCCCAGTGGAACGTGCATCCTTCCCTGGTTTCCTCTGTCAGGACGCAGCTGCTGACTGTGCCCCCACACCGGGACGCTACGCCTCCCACATCCTGGCCAGTCTCGCTGCCTCGCTGTCCCACCAAGAACCCTGTCTGTGGCTCGAGTGACCCCGCTGGTCAGTTCCTGGGAGCCTGCCTACAGCTTCATGGACTATACGCTGGGTCGCGAAGACCATCAGGCTCGGCTACGCGATTCAGTTTGCACAGGCTCCTCCCCGCTTACGGGGAGTCCGCGCTCCATGGTGGAGCCCAATAAAAGGCCTCAGTCATGCGTGCGGAGGTCACATCCTGAACTACCTCGACGACTGGCTCATACTGGGTCACTCTTGAGAGTAGTTGTGCTCCGGCACTTGGGAGAAGAGCGACTCTGCCCAGTGCAGAGGATTTCTTTTCTCAGTATGGTTTCCGACTCGGTCGCCATGTGCCTGCTGCTTACCAGCGAGCGCGCGCAGTCACTGCTGACTTGCCTTCGTTAATTCGAGAGCAAGAGTGCGGTCCCACTGAAGTTATTTCAGAGGCTCCTGGGGCATATGGCATCTGCAGCCGCGGTAACACTGCTCGGATTGCTTCATATGAGACCGCTTCAGCTTTGGCTTCGCGATTGAGTCCCGAGATGGTGTCGTGGAAAATTTCCTGAGTGTCCCCTCAGTTCAGTCAATGAAGAAGAAAATCTCTCAGAAGCGAAGTTCCAGGTCTCAGAAGGTAAACTTTATTGTCAGAACAACAAAGTGAGATGCCAGCTGACCATCTGAAGTTTCTAATGGTAAAGACTCGTCTTATATACTCTTTTCTTATCTCTATGCATCCAATGGGTACTTCCCAGCTTATCTATAGCTTTTGGCTCCACCTTGGGTTTCGCCACTATTATAATTAATCCATATAATTTATTTCTAATGGTGGAAAGTCCCACAGTTCCCAATTTTTAAAAAACATAATTATACGTCTTCTTTTACGTACTTTTAATGATTAAGTGCTCTTTCCATCTGTGGACGCCCTTTCTATCTGTAGGCCTGCTTTTTATTATTGTCCATATTCTTCTATTACGTACATGATAGTATCTTTTCTAAACACATCATCTTGTGAGATCATCTGTGGAATTCTTCCACACATCCCCCCTTTGGGACTTGAATTGAGTCCCATACCTATACCCTCAGGTTGAGTCCTGTCCCCACAAGTTCAGCTCTTTCTTTTATTCAAGCTATGACTGAATTCAGCCAACCATTATTCTCAACCACTTTCCTCATGTGGACAAGACCCAACTGGAGTGTGAAGCCAAACATCTCTCCTCTTTCTTGGCTAGAGAAGAGTAAAAGACTCCACCTCCCTACCTAACAGATCTAACAGGGGATTTGACAACCATACATCAATTTTCAGTGCATTGATTTTCACTACATTTCGATTACTATGTCAGTGCATTACTATCTTAATAGATTAATCTTCAGTGACTCATATTATTAATCAGTAGGTTATATATGTCTCATGATGCCAGAGGAACTCACAGACGCTTCCGGTGGTCTGGAGCGCTATCTGGGTTGCTCCTTCGCTGCCAAGTGTACTCAAACTTGCCTTGAGTGCTACTTGGTGTTGGGGCTGACAGCGGGTTTTTAAACCACCAGTAGAGTCTAGCCCAGTTGCTAAGCACTGTTGTGCTCATCGATCCTCTTCTTCTTTGGCTCTTTATGAGACTTCACATTGTTTCATTCTTCTACATTCTTACTAGTACCTTTAGATTATATGTTTATAGAGAAATAAACCTTCTTTTCTCTCCCTTAAATTTTGACATTTCTGTCACAGACACAAACAGAAATCTGTTTCCTTCATACATGCCCTCTCTTTCCATTCAGGATAAAATTGAGTAAATATCATATGGGTATATATGTGAATACAAGACTTGACTATGCGGGCAAGGGGCCTTAAAACCACCCTATTCTACCTGCCTACTCTATCTCTTTTTCTGGTTACTTTCTAGTTCCCCAAAATAAAGTACACAGTGGGGCTAGCTCCCTAGTCTGTTAAAAACATCATATAAACTTTAACACAAAAGTGAAAACAAAACAGCCCCTTCCCTTGATTTGATGGTGGATCCTTTACAGGAAATCATCCAGCTCATCCAACCCTGGGCCTATAGGATATACTCCAGAGTTGGCTCCAATATTCACTCCCGATCTCTTTACCGATATATCATCTGTTTGGCGGCAGCATTGGACATCATTGTTCTGAGGAGAGGCATAACACAACAAAACACCACTGCAAAAATTCCAATTGCTATTGCTGCGATTACTCCCACCTTCATTAACCACTCCTTCCATGTTCCAATCAATGAATCAAACCATTGTCCAACGCCCTTTTGACTGCCTGCGTTTTCAGTGACTTCCTGTCTGAGGGCCTTCAGCTTCTCCATGGCCCTAGTAAAGGATCTGTTAGGCGCTGTGTTATTAGGAATAAAAGTACAACAGTCAGCTCCAAACATTACACACACACCTCCTTTCTCGGCTGTCAACCAGTTCAATGCTTGTCTGTTTTGCCATGTCATTTTACTCGTATATTCTAATTGATGTCCTAGTGCATCTAATGCTTGGTCTGTGTAGTTAATGAATCTCTGCTGATTGTAATAGATATAGTTTATCCATTCTGCATTCTTGTTGGGTGTTATCCAAACAAATATGGACTCAAATCCAGATGCCACCTCGTCTCTTGCTTTAAATTCATGTGGTATTCCTCTTGGTTGACCTATTGAATCTATCTTTATATTGGGGTCTGGCACATATGCTCTCTTTCTCCTTGACTGTTTTATAGGGGGTTTATAGGTACGGTCTAGTTCTTCATTCTCTTCTGGTTTCCAGTCTATTATTCCTACTTCTTGGGTTAGTCTTACCCTGGTACACAGGCCCTTCCATCCCTCCTGTAAAGTGGCTCTCAATCTTTTTCCTCCACACAACCAGAAGTAGTCAGCTATTGTCTCATTCTGATTTAGCAATGGTTCTATCAATGGGAAATGCAGGGTGGCATTTTTACAGTTGTAGTGACCCTCAAGTACCTCCATTTTGATGTTTATCGATGCCGTTGCATGTATCCTACTAGAAGACTTGTGAATTTTTGGATCATTTCTATCATACATTTCTGCATCTAAATGCCAAATTATAGCACAGTTGCCTCTGAACTTTCCTACATTCTCCCGTCCTTGGGTTCTGTTGTAACACTCATATTCTAGTGAAGGATCCAGTACATAGTTTTGTGGGGTTTCCCTTTTCCGGTGGTCTATTCTTACATCTAATGTTTTGCATATGTCTCCCCACCCCGCCTGGTAATAATATCTCCTGTAGTATGAGTTCCCCAGCATTGTTAGGCAATCTGATGGACAGTATGGAACCTTGCCCCTTGGTATAGTGCAATAATTAGAATTAAATTTAGCACAGTGTCTACTATCATATTGGTTTGGCACCACTATGAGTTTCTGCAATGGTGAAGGTGCACATAACATACATGTATTCTTTTTAACCTGTCTTGCTGTAAATTCTGCCCACCTATACCAGCCATTATGATAAGCTAGTCTCTCCAGCCCATAGTCTTTCCTTTCTTATTTCTATGTCAAATTTGTCATCTGTTTCAGTTTGGTTATCACTATTGTTCTGAGTCTCCTCTCCTGATCTCTTTCCCCTAGCGTGTTGTGCAACAGTACCTTGTTCTTGGCTAGTTCATTAGGATTAGTACATTAGGATGGTTCACCCCATTCTGACATGTCAATGTCTCCGAGCAGTTCTTCAAAAGTGGGACCTTGGGTGCTGATGTCTGGGAGATCAATGTCTTGGAAGTTGATGGTTTGAAACTCTTCATATCGTTGGGGCTCACTTGTTGAAGGACCTGGTTCTCCAGAAGGTTCTCCTCCTGCTGAGGGTACTGCTTCTGAGGACGGTTGTCCTGGAGGCTCTGGGTCTGGGGGAGGCACTGAAACTTGTGTATCAGCACTTTGATCAGTGACAGGGTCTCTCTCACCTTCCTGTTCTGTGTCCATTGGCGGAGCTGGCCCATCCTGTATCGGCATTTCATCTCTTGGTTCAGTTCTTTCAGCAGCCCTAGAATGAGGTTCAGCAACATTACTACCTTCCCCTGTATCCATTTGTCCTCCTTGGGCTTCCTGTGCCTCCTCCTCCCCATCGCTTTCTGAGTCCACTTCCTGACCTCCTTGGTTTAGTCTGGGCACCCTAGTGCAATTGTTCAAATGATACCACTGAGTGCTACCTTCTACCTGTACTGCAGTTGGAGTTGCTCTTACTACTGTATAGGGTCCTTCTCGTCTTGGTTCATTCCATCTCCTTCTAAACACTCTCAAGTAGACTTGATCTCCAGGAACAACTGGACATGGTCCTTCCTCTTGTTCCCTGGGTCCCCTGCTCTGCTCCTGTTCGTAAATGGCTTGGTGTATAGCTGTCAGCTGTTTCATATATGCTTTTAACTCATTTTGGAGCTGCTCTAGGGGCGGTCCCTCATATGGTCCCCTTAAATGTGGGACAGGCATTGGTCTCCCTGTCAGCATCTCATGTGGGGTCAGATTGGTTATTCTGTTAGTCTGCATGCGATAACTCATTAACGCGAGGGGTAGTGCATCTACCCAATTGAGCTTAGTGTCGGTGCAAATTTTGTTCAGCTTGGCTTTTAGTGTTCCGTTCACGCGTTCTACGATGCCTTGTGACTGAGGATGGTAGACGCAGCCTAGTCTTTGCTTCATTCTCAACTGTTGTATCACTGTCTTGACTGTTCTCTGGATGAAGGCTGAGCCATTGTCTGAGCTAATTTGTGATGGTATTCCAAATCTTGGAATCACCTCTCTGGTCAGAAATTTAATGACTGTCTGAGCTCCCTGATCTTGTGAGGGTTCTGCTTCTACCCATCTGCTAAATCGATCTATTATTACCAACATGTAACGTTTCCCCCTTACTGATTTTATCATATCCACGTAGTCCATTACTAGGTGTTTGAAGGGTCCTTCTGGAACTGGTATTGCACCTAGAGGTGTTGCTGTTCCTTTTCTAACGTTATTTTTGGCACAATTATCACATCCCATTAAGTAATGATCAACCCTTTGTTGAATATATGGGGACCAGAAACCCTGTTTCTTGATTTTCCTAATAATCTCTGCTCTGAACACCACTCGGGCCGTTCCTCCCAATCACACCCCTCCAGGTTTCACTGTCATTGCCCACGTGGGCGTTGAAGTCCCCCAGTAGAACGACGGAGTCCCCAGTCGGAGCACTCTCCAGCACCCCTCCCAGGGACACCAAGAAGGTCGGGTACTCTGCACTTCTGTTTGGCCCGTAGGCACACACAACAGTGAGAGACCTATCCCCGAGCCGAAGCCGCAGGGAAACGACCCTCTCGTTCACCGGGGTAAACTCCAACACATGGCGGGAGAGCTGGGGGGCTATAAGCAAACCAGCCCGCCGCCTCTCACCATGGGCAACTCCAGAGTGGTGAAGAGTCCATCCCCTCTCGAGAAGTGTGGTTCCAGAGCCCAAGCCGTGCGTGGAGGTGATTCCGACTATCTCTAGTCGGAACCTCTCAACCTCACGCACAAGCTCAGGCTCTTTCCCCGCCAGCGAGGTGACATTCCATGTCCCAAGAGCTAGTTTCCGTGTCCAGGGATCGGGTCGTCTAGGCCCCCGCCTTCGACTGCCGCCCGATTCGCTTTGCACCGGCCCCTTACCGGCCCCTTACGGGAAGGTGTCCCCACGTCGCTCCTTTGGGCTGAGCCCGGCCGGACCCCGTGGGGAAAGGCCCGGCCACCAGGCGCTCGCATACGAGCCCCAACCCCAGGAGGTCAGTTATTGGACTTCTGTGCTAGTTACAGTTTGTCCATAACGAACACCATGTTCAAGCATAAGGGTGTCCATCAGTGCACATGGCACCAGGACACCCTAGGTCGTAGGTCAATGATCGACTTTGTGGTCGTTTCATCTGACCTGCGGCCGTATGTCTTGGACACTCGGGTGAAGAGAGGGGCGGAGCTGTCAACTGATCACCACCTGGTGGTGAGTTGGATCCGATGGCGGGGGAGGAAGCTAGATAGACTCGGTAGACCCAAACGTACTGTGAGGGTCTGCTGGGAACGTTTGGCCGAGTCTCCTGTCAGAGAGATCTTCAACTCCTGCCTCCGGCAGAGCTTCGACCGGATCCCGAGGGAGGCTGGAGATATTGAGTCCGAGTGGACCATGTTCTCCAGCTCCATTGTCAAAGCAGCTGCTCGGAGCTGTGGACGCAAGGTCTCCGGTGCCTGTCGAGGCGGCAATCCCCGAACCCGGTGGTGGACACCGGAAGTAAGGGATGCCGTCAAGCTGAAGAAGGAGTCCTATCGAGCCTGGCTGGCTTGTGGGACTCCTGAGGCAGCTGACAGGTACCGGCAGGCTAAACGGACTGCAGCCCGGGTGGTTGTGGAGGCAAAAACTCGGGCCTGGGAGGAGTTCGGTGAGGCCATGGAAAAGGACTATCGGCTGGCCTCGAAGAGATTCTGGCAAACCGTCCGGCGCCTCAGGAGGGGGAAGCAGTGCCCTACCAACGCTGTTTACAGTGGCGATGGGCGGCTGTTGACCTCAACTGGGGATGTTGTCGGACGGTGGAAGGAATACTTCGAGGATCTCCTCAATCCCGCCGTCACGTCTTCCATTGAGGAAGCAGAGGCTGGGGGCTCAGAGGAGGACTCGTCCATCACCCAAGCTGAAGTCACCGAGGTGGTCAAGAAACTCCTCGGTGGCAAGGCACCGGGGGTGGATGAGATCCGCCCTGAGTACCTCAAGTCTCTGGATGTTGTGGGGCTGTCTTGGCTGACACGCCTCTGCAGCATCGCGTGGCGGTCGGGGACAGTGCCTCTGGGATGGCAGACCGGGGTGGTGGTTCCTCTTTTTAAAAAGGGGGACCGGAGGGTGTGTTCCAACTATAGGGGGATCACACTTCTCAGCCTCCCCGGGAAAGTCTATGCCAGGGTACTCGAGAGGAGAATTCGGCCGATAGTGGAACCTCGGATTCAGGAGGAACAGTGTGGTTTTCATCCTGGTCGTGGAACACTGGACCAGCTCTATACCCTCTACAGGGTGCTGGAGGGTTCATGGGAGTTTGCCCAACCAGTCCACATTTGTTTTGTGGATTTGGAGAAGGCATTCGACTGTGTCCCTCGCGGCGTCCTGTGGAGGGTGCTGGGGGAATATGGGGTCCGGGGTCCTTTGCTGAGGGCTGTCCGGTCCCTGTATGACCGAAGCAGGAGTTTGGTCCGCATTGCCGGCAGTAAGTCAGACTTGTTCCCGGTGCATGTTGGACTCCGGCAGGGCTGCCCTTTGTCGCCGGTTCTGTTCATAATTTTTATGGACAGAATTTCTAGGCGCAGCCAAGGGCCGAAGGGTGTCAGGTTTGGGGACCACACGGTTTCGTCTCTGCTCTTTGCGGATGACGTTGTCGTGTTGGCCCCTTCTAACCAGGACCTTCAGCATGCACTGGGACGGTTTGCAGCTGAGTGTGAAGCGGCTGGGATGGGGATCAGCACCTCCAAATCCGAGGTTGTATTATAAATGTGGGTGCCATCACAGCAACTTGACATCCTGAAGCCTGCTTAGCATGCAGATCAGCTGCATTGTTCCCTTTTATTACAAAATCATTGCCCTTCTTGTGGGCTTGGCATTTGATGATTGCTAATTTGTTGGGATACATCATTGCTGAGATTAGTTTTATTATTTGGTCTCCATGTTGAATTGGAGTTCCATCACTCTTTTTGAATCCCCTTTGTTTCCACACTGCTCCAAATAAATGGCATACCCCATGGGCATACGCTGAGTCAGTGTAAATATTAGCAATCTGATTCTTTGCTAGCAAGCATGCCTCAGTTAAAGCTTTTAGTTCTGCCAACTGCGCTGAACATGGTTGTTCACAATGCTGCACCAAAACTGGTATGAAGGAATCTCCTTCTTTTTTCACAACAGCAAAACCTGCGTGATTCCCCATGTGGTCTCTAAAGCAAGACCCATCTACAAAACAATTGCTTTCTGCATCGATGATTGGATTGGATTCCAAGTCTGGTCTCAGGCGAGTGAATGCCAAGGAATCTGTGACACATTCATGAGGTGTCCCCTCATCTTCCAGAGGGACATAATCTGCTGGATTTGCTGTTGTACATCTTTTTATGGTGACATCAGGGTAGGTTAGTAAGGTAGAATAGTTTAGACACCTTGCTTGGGTTAAACCAAATCGTCATTTGTCTAGTAGTTCAGCAATCTTGTGATGAGTGTGAATGGTAACTGGATAGCCCATTGTCACAGTGGATGCTTTCTCATAGGCAGCATATACGGCCGCCACTCCCTGTTGGTAACAAGGAGGGTAGCCTTGAGCCACACTATCCAACTTTGTACTATAATAGGCAATTGGTTGTTTTCTCCTTCCACTGCATGTTTCCTGCATTAGGACAGCAGATGCAAACTGTAGATCAGAAATTTGTTATTTTAATATTATTTATATTCATAATTGAATTTATAATGTATTTGTGAAGTTTAAGTGCATGAGAAGATATACTGCATGAGCTGAATTTTGCATGACATATTAGTCATATGGTAGGCAGAGGGACACAGGGAGATAATTTTGGTCATACAAGAATGTGTGTACATGAAGGACTGTATGAAGGACCTTAATGTATATGTAGCACCTGTTTCCAATGATGTAACAGTAGCTTATAATATCAACTGATGTAAGCATGAAGTATACATTCTATTTTAAACAAACCAACATGTTTCTTTACCTTGTAAGGAATTGCAAATCCTCTAGTCAGTGGTATATAATGCTTACTGTTAATGCACCACCCCAGAGAAACATATACCGCTGACACGAAGACAACAAGTTTCTCTCCTATGTCTAATACATATGACAATAAAGAGTTTTTTGACAAGGCAACTGGTATCCGGTCCTGTGATTCAATCATAACGGGGACAAAGCTGAATTTTCAGATCAACACAAACCCATCTTTTCTGTTTGCTACATACAATTGGAATGTTTTTTCATAATTTGGTATGGCTAAAGCAGGTGCAGTTTGGAGTTCTTTTTTCAGTGTCTCAAATGCAATTAGTGCCTCAGTGCTCCAAGTGAGCCTTCCTCTGAGGTTTTGCTGTCCTGCTTGTTTCATAATTGTTCTTAGAGGAGCTACTTTTACAGCATAGTCCTCTATCCAGTCAGCACTAAATCCTGTCATTCCCAAGAAGGTCATCATTTGGCCCACTGTTTGTGGCTGTGGTGCTTTGCTTATACCTTCCAGTTGGCTTGGAGAAATTGATTTAGTCTTATGTGCAATAATCCTTCCCAGGTATTCTACCTGTGGAAGGCAATACTGCAATTTTTCTTTTGAGGCTTTGTGGCCTCCTTCTGCCAGCTTAGTGAGCACTTTTATTGAATCCTGATGACACTGCTCCAGGGTTGTGGAGCAAATTAACAAGTCATCCACATATTGTATCAGTGTGCTATCCAGTCTCAGATCTTCTAAATCCATTTTCAGTACTTGGTTAAATACATGTGGTGAATGCTTAAAGCCTTGTGGCATTCTTGTATATGTGAATTGTTTACCTTGATAAGTGAAGGAAAAAAGATGCCTGCTTTCTTCTGCCAATGGGATGCTGAAAAAAGCACTGCAAAGGTCAATCACTGTAAAATAGTTAGCAGCAGGTGGAACATTTGTTAGTAATGTATGAGGGTTTGGGACTTCTGCTGGCCAATCTTCTACTACCTCATTCACTGCCCTTAAGTCATGAACCAGTCTCCACTTGTTTTTGTTAGCCTTTTCTACAGGTAAGATGGGTGTATTGCAATGGCTTTTTGTCTCTATCAACACCTCTGCTTTTATCAGGCCTTATATCTGTTTTTCTAATTCCTTCTATAGCTTCTGGTTTCAGTGGGTATTGATGTTTTCTGGGCAGTATAGCTCCTGGCTTTTCTCTGATTCTTACTGGGCTGGCAGATTTTACCAATCCTACATCTGTGTCATGCTTTGACCATAGCTCTTTTGGGACTTTTTGTTCCATTTCAGTAATTAACTCTTTCAGTTTAGAGTCTATTATTTAATTTGTTGTTGTCCTTTCTGCTGTCTCTATTACCATTTTGGGGTTTTCTATCATTTCTATGTGATTCACGATTTTCTGATATTTTGCATCTGGTGTCTGGAAAATGAAAGGATTTTCTGTATTAATCCAGTGTTTTTCTGCAGCTTCTTTCATCATGGGTCCTAAATCCCTAACTTGTCCTCCTTTGTTTACATATAGTGTGATATGTGGGACTGATCCTTCAATCCTGAACCATTATCTTGTGAAATTACATGTTTCTATCTGGAGGGCTACACCTGCTGGTCCTATCACTAAGTACTCTGATGTCAGTGAAACTTTCTGCCCTTCTGTTTGCCCTAACCATTCTTTTTCACTCTCAGAGTCTCTCAAGGGGTCATATATCATGGTACAATGGTACTCAGTTTCTGGCTTTTCTAGATCTTTTGATTGTTCTTGTATGTACTTTTCCCATGTGTTCAGTGTCTTTTCTATGTCTTTGTCCACCCTTGTGAAAAAGTAGTGTGCTTAATTGTATTGAAAGTGTACTTTTTGTGTGCTTAAAATCTTAAAAGTATACTTTTTAAAAAGTGCACTTGCAGATAATATGATATAATTAAAATGAAAGGCCACTTAAGTGTACTTAAAGAGAATACACTTTAATGACAATATTTATAAACACACCTAAGTGCACTTTTTTAAAATGCACTTTGTAATAATATCTCATTAATGTTTACTTAAATAAAGTACACTTTCATTGCAATATTTATAAACACACTTAAGTGCACTTTTAATAAGTGCACTTTGTAATAATATCTAATTAATTTTTACTTAAATAAAGTACACTTTCATTGCCATATTTATAAACACACTTAAGTGCACTTTTAATAAGTGCACTTTGTAATAATATCTAATTAATGTTTACTTAAATAAAGTACACTTTTATTGCAATATTTATAAACACACTTAAGTGCACTTTTAATAAGTGCACTTTGTAATAATATCGAATTAATGTTTACTTAAATAAAGTACACTTTCATTGCAATATTTATAAACACACTTAAGTGCACTTTTAATAAGTGTACTTTGTAATAATATCTAATTAATTTTTACTTAAAATGTACACTTTCATGACAGTGCAGCTTGTAATAATGTCTACCTATATTTTACTTAAACATATTTAAAATAATTATTATTTATATTTTATAAAGTACACTTATTTTTATATTGACATACTAAAAAATCCAAAATTACATTTGTTAATGTATTTTAAATGTGTTTAGTCTATAATGTATATTGTGTGCATTAATGTATTTCTTCTAGCTTCAATACACTTGCTTAAGTATACTCCAGTACAACTTATTGTTGAAATTTTTATCACTAGCTCCTGCTATATGAACTCAACTACATGTGTCAGTTTTTTACATAATATTTGACATGAAGTTAAATTTTTGAGAGGAGTAGCCTAGCATTTGTGCTTAATGTAAAATCAATGTTGTACTGTACTTCCCAGTCAACAATTTGATCTCACAATGATGTCACTATGAGCTCACAATATTCTCATGGTGCGGTCATAATGTGAGTGTCACAGTGAACTAAAAGTGTAACCACACAGAGCTCTCACTGTGTGCTCATACTTTGTTCACAACATGAGGTCACTGCACAATCACAGTGCACTCATACTGTGGTGGAAATATGAGTTCACATCACACTCACTGTGTGCTCATACTGTGGTGGAAATATGAGGTCACATCACACTCACTATGTGCTACTACTGTGATCACTGTGTGCTCATACTGTGGTCACTGTGTGCTCATACTGTGATCACTGTGTGCTCATACTGTGGTCACTGTGTGCTCTTACTGTGATCACTGTGTGCTCATACTGGGGTCACTGTGTGCTCATACTGTGATCACTGTGTGCTCATACTGGGGTCACTGTGATGTCACTGGGCACTCACTGTGTGCTCATACTGTGGTCACTGTGTGCTCATACTGTGGTCACTGTGTGCTCATACTGGGGTCACTGTGATGTCACTGGGCACTCACTGTGTGCTCATACTGTGGTCACTGTGTGCTCATACTGTGGTCACTGGGCACTCACTGGCCCTCATTTATCAATCTTGCGTACACCAATTTTCCAGCGTACACCTGGCGTACACCCAAAACCACGGTGACTTTGAGATTTATCAATATGGACGTTGGCGTACGGCACGCTCAAATCCTACGCTAGCTCAGGAGGTGGTGTACGCACGTTTTGAGTTAGTGCGAAAATGCGCAGACAAACAATTCCTAACACCACAAAACGCACTGACAAGATATGCTATATTATGACCCACTGTGAAAAAACAACAACAACAACAACAACAAATAAAGCCCTATTCGCACGGGATAAGTAGGCTATTATCTGGGGACCTCGTGTGATTTAGAAATGACTCCCCCACATCTGAATTTTGCGTGGCGCATTCGCACGGATAAGCTGTGATTTTACTCGAATTTACTGACTATCTCCCGGTTATGATGTTACTTGAAAATGTTTTTTCGTTATATAGCTGTATGAAATTATAAACAGTCGTATCGATATAATTTAGATTTTTTTTATAGTAGCCTAATACAAATAATTTCGTTCAGTTAGAGAACAGACGCAATTAAAAACGTAACTGAGCAATATAATAACAATATACGACGGAAGATTCAGTTTCAAAGCTAATGTAAAAGTGCCCATTTAAGCGAGTTGTCATTGTACTGTTCTGTTTTTGTGTTTTTCATTAAGAATAATATTAAACACACCATTCAAGCAATTTACTCCCAAATTGTGCTCATTCTAAAGTGAAAGTAGTAGCCTATAATCCGCGCGGCCGCACGGGAATGTAACGGTGTGCATATGCAGCCTAGAAATGCGCACAGACAGGACACAAAAACCTTGCAAAAAATATATACGATCCGCCTAATCCCGGCCAAATAGATGCCGATTCGCACGGGACTAATATTATCACAGGACCTCGGTGTTTGGCGAAATATGGTAGGTCATTTGCGGGGGAATTTTTACTTTACATATTACAGACATGGCCGATTCGCACGGGATTAAGATCACAGACATTCTCTGCGATTATTACAAATCACCAGAGCTCCCCACATATACTAATCCCGTGCGAATAGGGAAGTAATTATAAACTTCAGTGTTTATTTTTGTGCAACATGGACTTCAATGTTTGATTTGTGTGACTTTACCAAAGCATTTGATATGTATTCCTCCAGTTGCGAGCCTGTGCGCTTTACCTGACGTTGGTTAGGCCCGGCAGCTGCGCACGGACTGGGACTCTGAACATAATTCAGACTGACAAAATAATAAAAATGACATTCTTCTTCTTTTAAATAATAATAAAATAAATAATAATAATAATAATAACAACAACATTCTTCTTCTAAATAACAATAAGCGTCATTAATAATACAAATCATAATAATAATAAGAATCTAACAAATTGTCATGCAATTATATTAATGTGAATGAATGGTACTCCACATCACATCATCATCACTATTGTACACCCCAATACATGTGATGTGATACGAAATTAAATGCATATTATTTCAAAACACGTGCTGTAAAATAATGAATTGTGATAGGTAATTTCTCATCCAAAAAGCTATTTAAACTGGATTTCCACTGTACACCTTTTTGTGGGCGCCTTTAATCCCACTCTTTAAACTCCCAAATAAAACAATTTAGTTTTTTTTCCACTTCCCTGGTGATGGTCTCGATCTCCACGTCAGAGAAGTTTCGCTTCATTGCCGTCTTCCGAGTGTCCATGGCGTAAAATGAGGGCGTGGGGGAGGCAGAGACTTGAGTATATAGGGGCGTGTTATTCTAATGACGATCGTTTTCAGCCGCGGCATTTATCAAGGGCAGGTTTTGCGTACACCTGGATTTCAGAGGTGCGCACAGCTTCATAAATCAGGCGGTGAGAGGAGTGTAAGCATAATCTTACGCCAACATATACGCCCGTTTCTACGCAAGATTGATAAATGAGGGCCACTGTGTGCTCATACTGTGGCCACTGTGTGCTCATACTGTGAGATCACCATATTACACCACTATGCAATAATTGTGTTAGTTCACTGTTATCTAAAATGATTCAGTTAACTCAAACTTTTACACCCACATTCTTTATTTCCATCAATAAAAACAATCAAACAAAAAGTCAGCTTTTTCCTTTATTTGGTTTCCTTTTCAGCCTGGTGTTGGCATTGGACAAAAAAATTTCTACTTGGCGAATACATTCCGCGTCTGGTGTTGTTCTGGTTGTTACTTTTAGCTTCTTCACCTCTATTTCATTTTGTTTGTGAAAACACCTGACACATTCTAAAAACACAAAGAGCAAGGTGTTAACATTACAATTTCTATAGCAGCATCCAGATGCACAAACCAAAACTTAAACACTTACTTTTCAAACATGTCAGGAGCACAGGTGGCAACACCTTCTTCCCATCTTTCCCCGTTCTGTTATACAGACAGAGAACATTGTCTGACGCTATGCTTTTTAAAGCCTGTCTCACCATCTCACCTATATTGGAGCTGCCGTGAGTATGGATGAGATAGTGTACCTGACAAAAACATACATAATATTGTCATGATTAAAATATACCAGGCTTCAACATTTCTTTTACATGGTATCTGCTGCAAAAAAATAAAAAAATAAAACTGTGGCTTTGTTGTAAAAATAAACGCTAAATTTATATAGTAGTACTAACATAATTTTTGTCTTCTTCAAGCCTCTGACAGAAGGCTTCAAACGTTTCAAAGCTGGAGCACTGTTGTTGTTTAAAAAGTTCCTCATGGGCATCTTCTTCTGCCCGCTTCATGAGAACAGACTTAACTTTTGCCAAGTCATTCATGATGACAGCTTGTCTCTGTTCCAGCATTTGAATTTGTTGGAGTATCTTAGTATTCAGATCTGAAAAATTGTAAAGTTAGATTGTTATATAGCAAAGGATGTTTTATGTCTGTTTAAATAAATAATGTGTAATTGATATATCACATACCAAACAATTTCTCCATGGTGACTTTGCATTTTGTTTCCTTTGGTTCCTTCCCTGTTATCAAAATTACATACATAAGGTCAGTGAAATTGCATTTATCTAAATCTGTCAGGGTGCCGGTCTGAGGCCTGTTGCACAAAAGTAGAATTAAGACATCCGGGATAAATGACTCAGCTGAGCTCAATGAAGCCAAAACATGTGCGTCCAGGCTTAATTGGTTGCACAAAGACCAAGCCAGGATGAGCAGCCACGGATTCATTAAGCCAGGTGAAACCAATCCTGGATAGGTGCGCGCTCACGGCTCACTCAAATAGACCCCGCCACAGATCACAGATTAACTGATTTACCATGGCAACTAGAGCCGCGTACTTTTCCCCGTCGGAAGCACAAATCCTCATGGAGGCATACGAGGAGGTAAAAGATATAATTAAGAAGAAAGGCGCAACACCGCCACAGTGATAAAGCAAAGAGAAAAAGCGTGGCAAAGTATTGCAGACCGCCTGAATGCGTAAGTAGTGCACAATTACACACTCACCGCTCCGCTGAAACATCACAATTACAATTCAAATATTTAATTCACATCTCCAAAAACGCAGTTGTACTGTAATTATGAAACTGTAAAATTTTTAATTGAAATGCACTGCAGATATGAGTGAAATTGTGTAAAGTAACTCCATCACACTGTATAAAGCTATGATAAATTATTATTAAAGCCTTACATTATTATTTAACGTTACTACGCTCAGTACGGTTTAATCTTAACCGTTGTACTCTGCTTCTTATGTTGTCCACCGTTTTTTTGTGTTTCTCCTGCTTTTATTAATGTAAAGCTGCTTTGACAGAATGAAACAATTGTGAAAAGTGCTATATAAATAAAATTTAATTGAATAAATAGATGAGCTATAATAATAATCACTTTAATTTATATAGCGCCTTTCACAGACCCCCAGGAAGCACAGCAGGCCTACAACCATGCCCATGCCAGGACCAGGGCCAGAGTTGAAATGACCTTTGGCCTCCTGAAGGCACGCTTTCACTGCCTTCACAAATTAAGGGTCAGCCCTGTTAGGGCATGTGATATTACTGTGGCTTGTGCTGTCCTCCACAATGTGGCCTGCCTGAGGAAGGAGAGGGCCCCCAGAGTGCCACCAGCCATGGACTGGGACAATCCGGCAATCTTCCCTGATGACGACAGTGGTCGGCTGCTGAGGGACCAATATGTGTTGAATTATTTTAGTTAGTATGTGTGCTTTCAATTTTGGTTAAATATGTCCTGCGGTGGCAGAGGAATTTGGGTTTTTTTGGGTTCGTTTTTTCACGAATTTGGCCTCTTATGATGTTTGTGTCGTATACTGTGTGTAATACAAGGCTGCAGGGAGGCTACTGCATCCATTCAGTTGATGTGTATGGATTTGTCCTGCATTTATTTTAGTGTGCAGACATGCAGGGTGTGTTATATACAGACCTTTGAATGTGTATGTATCATTTTGTATAATATGCTTTGATTCTGTGCTTTCCATCTTGTAGAGTCACTGTGACTTCAGTTTCGAAAGGAGCTGATGGTTTACCTGCTTTGTTTTGTCCTTATTCAATAAAGGAACATAATGTTACACATTGTGTTTTTATATTCATATGGAATGTGTATTTGTTTATATGACCGAGTACTAGGGCCACACTGAAGAAAAAGGATAAAGTCATACATTTATGAGGCTGGTTCTTTCTGCAGAAAAGCTACATATTCTTTTTACAGTTTTGATACTTAATATTCTGGCACATCAGCATGTCTTTGTTTATGAAACCATACTGAAGTACAATTTCACGAAATGCCCCACATCTGTCATTTTAACAACTGTCCTCCTTTAAAACAACTGGTTACAATATTATGACTTGTCTTTTTTTTCCCTCTGTGGCCCTAATATTCTATCATTTTATATATAGCCTTATAGTCTATGGGAAACTGTAAATTATCTAATGATAGCAACATCATCTAAAAATCTTTTTTTATCCAAAATCATTGAAATTAATGAGCACAAACGTTTAAATAATGACAGTGGGTCTAGTTATATGTGATAACAATGTATAGTGAGCAGTGAAATAACTATTGGTTTCCATTTGTGGTGACTGCTGACTGACATTAGGGATGAGATTAAATAGATCCTGGAATTTAGCCTGGTCTGGAGCAGGCTAGCTCCACAGAATAAATCTCCATGGTAATTTATACCATAACATATCCTCCTGCCCCCTATCCAGCTTTAGTGCAACCGGATTACGGATCAATTGAGCCAGGATCACCAAGATATCCTGGCTTAATCCCTTATCCTAGTTTTGTGCAACAGGCCCCTGATCTGCTTTAGGCTTGTTTGTGTTTGTCTGGTCCACTTGGTTATTTGTGTTGCCATGCCATGCGCTCTGTCTATTGTTACTCCGCCCCTCTTGTTACCTTGTTATCTCATTATAGCTCACACCTGTTTTTGTTCGTTTGCCACCCTTTATATTCCCCTCTTGTTTTCTGTCCTGTGCCAGATCGAATCTCTGCTCTGCTGAGTTAACTGGCGCCTGTCTATGGTCTCTGAGAATTAGCACTTCTGCAATAGTTTTTGTCTTGAGTCTTAGTCTAGTCTTGAGTTCCTGTCTTCTTTCTTCAGTGTTGGTTATTTCTTTATTTTCTTTATTTTTTCTCTGTTTTCCTAAACTAGTTTTTGAGCTCGCGTCTGGCTAGTTTTTTGTTTTTGTTTTTCCCCTCTCCTTTTCTTTTTATGTTTAAATCACCTGAGACATCAGAGCTTGTGGGCTTGGGATCATCCTCATCTTTTTTCCCACTTCTCTGAAGAGTATCTTTAAAGATAGATCATGCAGAAGAAAAATATTTTTTATCAAATAAAAGTTTAGTTAAAAAGTTAAAACACTGTCACACTGAACTTTCTGAATGAGCTGAATATTGACTAATGTTCAAAAGAAGAAAAAAACAAACTAATAAAAAATGGATTGAAAAAAACATAAAAGCGCTTTAGCAAGTTCAAAGTTCTACATCAAAGTTAAAACAGGCTAACCATGGTATATAGGAGGTTTGGGCAGTGGGACATTTCTTGACTTCAGACCAGATTGCTTCACTTTATTTCCTGACTGCTTCAAGTTCATATCATCTGTTTAGTACATAAAAATAAAGAATGATCACAGAGTTATGGCTAAATTGTTTTCTGCATACCAATCATTTCAATATATACAGACCTTCACAGGAAGATGTCTCTGAATTGATGGCACTTTCATTACAGAGCTTATTTTTCCTTTTTCTCTTCTCAGGTAATTCCACAACTGCAGGGTCTGTCATTGAATAAGTAATTGAGTCCTCTGCTGCTGAGACCCCCGTTGTGTAATCTGAGATGTATTGATTTGCTTGATCATAGTCTCCTGTAAGTGGTAAATTTATGTATACTATGTGTATAATGGAAATTCAGTCAACTATTTATTCATCATAGAATACATAAATATATTATGATTAGTAAATTTATAAGACCACCTATCATAATATTGAGAAAAAAATCTTCCAGAAATGTTAAATACTTATGTAAAACTAAAATTGTGATTGTCTTGCACAACAACTTGAATTTGTGTTCTTATACCCACATTTCAGCATCACATTCATTTTTAATTCAAATGCACCATTATTGCCATTTCTTACCAATTGATGGTCCAACGATCTTCACAATGTCATAAACCTTCCAGTTAGGGTTTGGTGGAGAATTGTTTTTAATGTTTGAGAGTAATGATGTCCATCGACACTTCAATGTTCCATTGTCATCAAAAATCCAACTGATTGGTACAACAGATGTCTGTCCATCACCGAATAAACAAATTCGATACTGAAAGACACACGCACACGCACACGCACACACACACACACACACACACACACAATTCATAGTCTTTGGATCAAAATCAGGATAATATGCAATAAAAAAGGCAAAAACCCTGCCTTACTGACTTACTTGACTAACTAATCAAACTGAATGCATGAGCGGTATAAGCGCTACCGCATTGTATTCATCTTTATCAATCAATGACAAAGGTATCATGATTGCTTTATGTCTCAGTTGAGTGGTGTCAGTATGTAACATTTTAGTGTGATTCCGAAATCCTTTGAATATGCCAATTATTCTGGAGTCACATGGCTTAGTGTACAAAGGTTCCATTCTGCAAAAAACCTCACAAAAAATCTTATTTTCTTGAACTCCATGTATAAGGCAGTAGCTACACTGTAAAAAGGTTGCTGTAAATTTTACAGTAACTTACTGGCAGCTGGATGCCAGTAAGTTACTGTAAAAGTCTTTACAGTATCATTACTGTAATTCAATTTACAGTAATAATAATGTATACTGTATTGATATTTACAGTATGAATACTGTATTTTTATTTACAGTACAAGTACCGTATTTTCATTTACAGTAATAATACTGTATATTTTATTTACAGTATGAATACTGTATTTTTATTTACAGTATGAATACTGTATTTTTATTTACAGTATTAGAATTGATTTCCTATTACAGAATTATAATTTTTTTTTACGATTTGAGTTTAGCTTAATTTACTTTAAACAAAATTAATTTGATTTTAATCGACATGCCATAGGTAAGGTTGCAATAAAGTTGATGAAACGGATCTAATCACAGCGGTCAGTTTTATTTAACACAGAACTCAAAATTCTCAGAAAACAAAGGAACAAAACAACCAAACCAGACACAGAGTTTAAAAAGACAAAGCAATTAATGAAATTAACAACAGGTGTAACTGATGATTAAATAATGAAAAACCACTTCAGCACTGTAAACTATGTTTTTAAAAAATTAATGAGTCCTCATGAACATTTGGCATTAAAATATGCTGTTTAATTGTTTAATTGTTTAACATTTACTTTAAAAAGTACATTTTACAAATGTGTTTGAATTCATCCCGTGTATTTAACATGGCTAAAAATGTAAACATGCTGAAAATCAGAACAAGCCTTCAATAATTTTGCCAATCGAAGTCAACAAGCTCTCTGATTAAAGATGCCACAAGGGGATTTAGGCTGGCGATTTTTCTCTGGACCCTTTTTCCAGATGTCCGGCTGATCTGTGATTTTGATTGGCATTTGGTGCCATCAGGGTTTATTCTCAGAATGAACCTGCAAGCACAAGAAAAAAGACATTTATCAAACCAATGCTTTCCCAACAGTCATAACATGGTGCTGTATGCACTTTGATGTTAATAAAAGCAATATGTACTATATAAATAAATAATTAATTGTACAGTGTAGACAGATTATAATGGAACTTTGCAAGATTGCAATTAAAACGAGGGACACATTTTTAGTGATTATAAAGGGACAGCTCTTTGCGTGCTCTCTGCCATGCCAACTCAAACATCCAGTAGCCTAAGCTTGATTTTCTGTTCAAATTAACAGTGGTTGGTGAATGAAGATAATTTATCGGGAAACACTTATGTGATTCAGTACGGTGACCGGGAGGGGACATGTTCATAGTGTGGAGTCAAGATGGCGCCGAGGATGGCCGCTACGTCGCAAGCTCTGCTGAAACATTGTAGTTTTTTGTTTGTTCTGTTTATAGTTTTTGTGTTTTTTGTCTTGGATGTTGTCTGCCTTACTACGTACGACAGACAGACACTTTTGGACATTGGTTCGGCTATCGCACTCCGAAAACCGGACTTTAAATTCTTCAGTGACGAACCGCCATTTACAAACACAGCAGCGGAGCTCTTTGTCTGGACGGCCCGACCACGCAAACGCGGCCGGAGAAGAGGGAAGAGAGCTGGCGTACTCATTAGAGTAAGACGCCGCGCAAACCGACCCCCGCTTCCCAGTATTTTACTGGCTAATGTTCAGTCTCTGGACAATAAACTCTGCGAGCTGAGAGCACGGATCTCTTTCCAGCGAGACACGAGGGACTGCTGCATTATCTGCCTCACAGAAACTTGGATGTCCGCTGAGATTCCAGATTCGGCCATCGAAACCACGGGGTTCTCCGTGCACCGAATGGACAGAGAAAAAGATCTCTCCGGGAAAAGCAAAGGCGGGGGTGTATGTTTTATGATTAACCGATCCTGGTGTGAGCAGAGGAACGTACATTCTATCAAGTCTTTCTGTTCTCCTGATCTGGAACTTCTCATGGTTCTGTGTCGACCATTCTGGCTACCGAGGGAATTCACCGCGGTCATCATCACAGCTGTGTATATTCCCCCGCAAGCCGACACAGACCGGGCACTAAAGGAACTGTACAGGACAGTGAGTGAGCAGGAAACCGCGCATCCTGACGCTGCGTTTATTGTGACCGGAGACTTTAACAAAGCCAACTTCAAGCGCATCGCACCCAAATACCACCAACATGTTAACTTCAACACGCGAGGGAACCGCGTCTTAGATCACTGCTACTCCCCCTTCAAGGATTGTTACAAGTCCCTCCCGCGCCCACCATTTGGCAAATCGGATCACGCTTCCATCCTACTTTTGCCCGCATATAGGCAAAGACTCAAACAGGAAGCACCCGCCCTCAGAACCATCCAGTGCTGGTCGGACCAATCAGATTCTATGCTACAGGACTGTTTTGATCACGCGGACTGGGAGATGTTCCGGTCGGCCTCTGATGACGACATCGAGGTTTACGCTGATAGCGTAACGTGTTTCATCAGGAAGTGCGTAGATGACGTTGTTCCGACAAAAACAATTCGGCTGTACCCTAACCAGAAGCCGTGGCTAAATGGGGATGTTCGCGCGGCACTCAATGCGCGGACCTTCACTTTTAACTCCGGTAACGCGGAGGAGCATAAACAAGCAAGTTATGCCCTCCGGAAAACCATCAGAGCAGCAAAACGGCAGTACAGGGACAAGATTGAAGGACAGTTCAACACCACCGACTCCAGAAGCATGTGGAGGGGAATTAACACCATCACGGACTATAAAGGGAACACAAACTCCACCGTGAACACCGCTGCCTCTCTCCCGGACGAGCTCAACACCTTCTATGCTCGCTTTGAGGGAACTAACACCGCCCTCGCGGAGAGAGCGCTCGCGGCTGAAGATGCAGAGGTTAGTGCACTCTCTGTATCTGTCGCGGATGTAACCCGATCCTTCCGGCGGGTGAACGTCCGTAAAGCTGCTGGTCCAGACGGCATTCCCGGCCGTGTGATCAGAGCGTGCGCGCACCAACTGGCTGGAGTCTTCACGGACATTTTTAACCTGTCCCTCTCCCTGTCTGTGGTCCCCACATGCTTTAAAACGTCCACTATTGTTCCTGTACCTAAGCAATCAAAAACCACCTGCTTAAACGACTGGCGTCCTGTTGCTCTGACCCCCATCATCAGCAAATGCTTTGAGAGACTAGTCAGAAACCACATCTGCTCTGTTCTCCCCCCCTCACTGGACCCACTGCAGTTTGCATACCGCACAAACCGCTCCACTGACGATGCCATTTCATCCACTATACACACTGCTCTCTCCCACCTGGAAAAGAGGAACACGTATGTGAGAATGCTGTTTGTGGACTACAGCTCAGCATTCAACACCATTGTGCCCTCCATACTTGACATGAAACTCCGGGCTCTAGGCTTAAACAGCTTGTTATGCAGCTGGATCCTGGACTTCCTGTCAAACAGACGCCAGGTGGTCAGAATGGGCAGTAACATCTCCTCATCACTGACTCTCAACACTGGAGCCCCTCAGGGCTGCGTTCTCAGCCCACTCCTGTACTCCCTGTACACACATGACTGTGTGGCAACCCACAGCTCCAACACCATCATCAAGTTTGCTGACGATACGACGGTGGTAGGTCTTATCACCGACAATGATGAAACGGCCTACAGAGAGGAGGTGCACACTCTGACACGGTGGTGTCAGGAGCACAACCTCTCCCTCAACGTCAGCAAGACCAAGGAGCTGGTGGTCGACTTCAGGAGGAATGAGAGAGAACACCGCCCCATCACCATCGATGGAGCACCGGTGGAGAGAGTCAGCAGCTTCAAGTTCCTCGGTGTCCACATCACAGAGGAACTCTCATGGTCCGTCCACTCTGAGGCCGTTGTGAAGAAGGCTCATCAGCGCCTTTTCTTCCTGCGACGGCTGAGGAGGTTTGGAATGAACCGCCACATCCTCACACGTTTCTACACCTGCACCATCGAGAGTCTGCTGACTGGCTGCATCACCACCTGGTACGGCAACAGTACCGCCCGCAGCCGCAAGGCCCTGCAAAGGGTAGTGCGCACGGCCAGCTGCATCATCGGAGGTGAGCTTCCCTCCCTCCAGGACATTTACGCCAGGCGGTGTGTGAAGAGAGCTCAGAGGATCTTCAGAGACTCTAGCCACCCGAACCATGGGCTGCTCTCACTGCTGCCATCAGGCAGACGGTACCGCAGCATCAGAACACGCACCAGCCGACTCCAGAACAGCTTCTTCCCACAAGCAATCAGACTACTTAACTCCTGATCTATCAGGATCATAACACACTCTGGACAGAATATCACTCAGCACAACCCACTGTAGATACACACACACTATATACACATTTATTTATCATACAGCATCTATTGCACTTTGGATTTCAATTTTTCAATCTGTGAATAATATTTTATACTATACATTGTATATTATTATTACTATTATAGCGTAATGTATATTGTTTAGTGTATGTTTAGTGTATATTGTTTAAAGTATATGTATATGTAAGTATGTGTATATTGTTTAAAGCTGTGAGAACTACACTCACATTGTGTAAATTATTTATTGTTTATTGTAGAGTTTACTGTGCTGTGAGTAATTGTGTGCGCATCAGATGTGTAATCTGATGCTGCTTTAAATGTTGTACATGTCATGTCATGACTACTATGTTGCTCGGAACTGCACCCAAGAATTTCACCTACTGTTGCACTTGTGCATATGTAGAGTGACAAATAAAGTGATTTGATTTTGATTTGATTTGATTTGATTCAGTTCACTTAGTTTTGTCGTGGCCACAACATATAAACTTGTGGGAACGTGATAATATGTGGTTGCCACGAGATATTAATTTGTGGGAATGTCATATTAAGTCGTGGGAACGTGATAATTAATCGTGGCCACGAGATAATTTTGTTGAGTTGACGACATCATGATGTCGTGGCCTCGACTTCATATTTTGAGAGAACGACATCTATTTCTCATGGCCACGAGTTATGTTTAGGGAACCACACCGGTCAGTATAGCCTACTGTAACCACAGCAGTCGGAGATGGAGATGACTGATGAATAGGGCTGGGTAAAAAATATTGATTTCTCGATTTTAATAGATTCTCACTTTTACAAAAAAATATTGATTCTTAAATCCCAAGAATCGATTAGTCATCCTGTTTTCAGTTAAAGGTTTAGTTCACCCAAAAATGAAAATTCTGTCATTAATTACTTACCCTCATGTCGTTGGACCTCCGTTCATCTTCGGAACACAAATGAAGATATTTTAGTTAAAATCTGATGGCTCTGAAAGGCCTCCATTGGCACAATGGCACGGTTCACTATCAAGACCCTTAAAAGGTACTAAAGACGTCGTTACAAAGTCCATCTCACTACAGTGGTTCTACAATAACTTTATGAATCGGCGATAATAGTTTTTGTGCGCAAAAAAACCCTAAATAACGACTTACATAGTGATGACGATTTCAAAACACGGCATCATGAAGCTTCGAAGCGTTATGAATCAGTGAGCCGAATCATGATTCGGATCGCGTGTCAAACCGCCAAACTGCTGAAATTTGGCGATTCAAACTGCTCATTCGACTCACTGAAACACTGTTTACAAGCAGAGGAAGACGCGCGTATCTAAGCCGTTGAATTCTACATTGATCGTGCTTTAGGTCTCGCCGTAGTGCTCAAATGGGGCTTAAGTGTGTATTTCATGGTTTCCCGAACGCTGCTGCTACGTCATATTCTCGCGCATGCGTCGTGGAGGCATACACGGAAGACAAGAACAAGTTGGATAAAGGTGTTATTTTGATTTTTTTTTGCGCACAAAAATTATTGTCGTCGCATCGTAAAATTATTGTAGAGCCACTGTAGTGAGATGGACTTTGTAACGACGTTTTAAGTGCCTTTTATGGGTCTTGTGAGTGTGAATGTACTGAATGCCAATGGAGGCCTATCTGAAGCCTTTCTCAGCCATCAGCTTTCAACAAAAATATCTTCATTTGTGTTCCGAATATGAACGGAGGTCTGACGGGTGTCGAACGACATGAGGGTGAGTAATTAATGACAGAATTTTCATTTTTGGGTTAACTAACCCTTTAAGAAAATGTTCCATGTATTATACCTGATACATATCCATAATAATCTGTGTTGACGCAAGAGCAGACGTTCAGCTCTTGTGTGTCGGTCTGCTGGTAGATGTTGGACTTGGCCAACTTTAATCTCAGCATATCAATTAAAAAAAGCATTTTAATAGACTTACCAAGTGCAATCAGTCTTGGGGTACTGGGCAGAGAGAGGCTTCCCTCTACATCTGCTGGAGTTGCAGTGACCTAAAAGTAGAGCAATTAACAAAAGGTTTGGAGAAATGAATTTCATATATAGAGAACATACTTGCATCTTGTTTTAAAATACTTCTCAATGTGCTCTCCAATCAAGTTTATGCTTATATGTCCCTTTGTGATATCTTGTGATACAACCCCTTGACCAACCAAGTATGTCTGCCTATCTTGCAAAATAGAAGTTTGATGATAAATGATTATGAAAATGAAATTGAACTTCAAATGCATGACACATAAATACAAAAACAGTAATAGTAATTTAGAAATGTCTTGTTTAAGAAACTATGACACTAATTACAATCAGTATTCTCTAGAATCAGCTGTTCAAATAGCATTAATACTTACATCAGCAAGAAGAAAGAAAACAAGCTATACAAATTGGGAGAATCTCATGGAATGTATACGCCAAAAGGAGTGTTGGCGTGCATATGATACGCACCTTATGGCGTATTATACGTAAGAACCCCCCACCCTACCCAAAAGCGTATCATATGCACGCAAAAAACTGCGTAGCATATGCACGCTAGTAGTGGGAAGTTCGGATCATTTTACTGACTCGGATCTTTGAGTCTCGTTCAGCAAAATGAACTAATCTTTTTTCGAGTCATTTCGTTCATTTCAGAAAAATATAATTAAAATGACATGTTAAATAGCCCAACCCATCTAGTACTTATGAAAATGTTGATTACATTTGTAAAACTAAATACAAATAAACTATAGGGTACTGCAACCAAAGCCAAATGATAAGAAACTGAAACGTTTAATTAATTGATTAGTTGTTGGGTCAGGCTATTGCAGTCTAACTCTGTTAGTTCACTTCACCTCCTGATCCGAGACATTCTTTCTTTTGCAACTTCATATTTATCACGTTTGTTCTCCGCCTCTCGTGTCTTCGAACTCCTCGAGACGTTAGTTGTTGACTCGTCTGTGTCTGACTCTGATCTGGGGCTGGGCCAGGCCATGTGACACAGGTCCGGGAACAGAATGATTAGTTCATCTGAGTCTCGAGTCTCGAGTTCGGGTTTGAGTCTTTCGTTCTTCCTGTCATATTCTCAGTTAATATCAGACATAAACAAATATGGGAAATATATTGACTATTCAAGTCTAACATCACAAATTCAAGTCAATTAGACTATTACTCATTTTGAATCATATAGCGCAAACACACACACATATACATATATACATATATATATATAGTGTGTGTGTGTGTGTAATATGTTTTTGTATAGGTGAGGCCTATAAGCTATAGGTTTAGGTAACATTTTTAAACTGATTTTTATTCATTAATAACACAAGGACAAAAAATAATATAACTCAATAGAGAAAAATAAAATACAGTTGGTTCAAAATGAGTAATAGTCTAATTGACTTGATTTTGTGATGTTAGACTTGAATAGTCAATATATTTCCCATATTTGTATATGTCTGATATTAACTGAGAATTATATATAAAAAAATAAAAATAAAATAAAAAAATAACTACGTGCTTGTTAGTAAAAAGGTTGTGAACTAGTGTTCAATACGGTGACAAGTCACGTGTCAAAAGAACGAACGACTCAAACGTCAAACCCGAAAGACTCGTAAGAACGAATCTTTTCTGTTTCCGCTACTGACAGCATAGACTCTGTGGGACTGACAGGAAGAACGAAAGACTCAAACCCGAACTCGAGACTCGAAAGATGATGAACTAATGATTTTTGTTCTTTCCAGTACAGATTCAGCGTAATGCGCATGCGCGGTCAACACAAAATGAACGAATCACTCTCTGAGACAACTCGGTAGTCCCGAGTCATATTAAAGATTCGTTCAAAATGAACGAATCGTTCATGAACGACACATCACTAGTTCGCACAGATAACTTGCAGTGTTTGCACACAAACTTCGCAACCATCTTGACTGTTGCTTTTTTAAACCATCTGCTAACGATATAAGGTTAACGTTTTAATATAAGAGTCATATAACGTCATATAATCACCAGCTTCTGCTTACCAGTTTCCTCAGATGACGGTCACCGCCAGAAAATAACTCCAGAACACCTCCGACGTTCCAAATGGCGGTTTTAACAGCAAACTTTAAACAAAAACAAAAGATTCACTTCAAAATACTGTTATTACAACCTCCATATTTAGTGTTGCCTCACTTTTCGGTATTTTAAGATAGTTTGCTGTTAACGAAAGTCCTCCTGCTTAGCTAATTTACATTAAAGTGGTAGAGGAACATTAAAATAGCTTCCCCCCCCCCCCCGTTTCACTAACTATTAGTCAATGTAAACTTTATTCACCCCGTTGAAGTAACGTTAAATCACAAGGATGACGGCAGTCACGTAACCACCCGCCTTGACAAACAGGCAGAAAAAAAGGCTCTTGACAGGAATTTGCTTAACTCACTCAATTTGAAGCACTGGTTCATGTTAGGTTGTTGTTAATACCGTAAGTGAATGCATTTGAAAATATCTCAGTTTTACATAAAATAATGACAGAAATAATACTAACCTTTTCGTTGAGTCTTTCCTCAGTTGCCCCCACCAACCGAAAAAAAAAAACTTGAAAAGAAGTCTCCATTGTCATTGGTCAGACTTTCGCGGGCATTGTCGCTACTGTAAATCGATTTACAGTAGAGAATAATTACAGTAGTAAACATATATTTTCCCATAATCCTTTGCTATTAACAGTATTATACTGTTGGTACATTTAACAGTATTATACTGTACATATTACAGTAAAATACTGTTCAAATTACAAAAATCCGTTACAGTGTATCATTGGTCATTCTGTAACATTCTTTTGTCTTTGGCGTACCAGAGTTAACATTTGATTTCTTAGAACTTGATATTGCTTGCCTCTCTGCCAATGTGTTCGCTACTTGAATCAGTGGATCACTTGAACCGCGGATAAACCTCTTGATTTGACCCATATTGTTCTCAAACTTGTACGCTGAACAATAGTGTAATGATCTGTTGTAATTTGCAACATCAGTGAGATGTAGCAAGCAATGCACATTATATGAGATGAAACTCATGCTATACAGGCTGCTACCTTTTTCAACAAAATATGTTAACAGCTCATCTGCATAATCACGATGCTCCATTAGGTTTTCACTCTACAAGATGAGCATTCCAATACTAAGTGAAAGGAAGTGAATATACTTCTCCTTATCGAGAACATATTTCAAAATCACTGGTCCAGTATAAAGCAAAAATGTTCGGAATTCAGTTGCTTTCCAGTGCTTCAGTTCATCTAACCCCCTGGGTTTCCTATTGAATTCAGGAGGTATGTGATGTCGGACAGCTTGATGAAAATAAGTAATGGTGCTAAGATGTCCAGCTGATAATCTATGGGCCAAAGGTCCTTCTTTCCACAGCATTAACATTCGCTTAGTCACTCCTAGATCTACACAATGCATGGGATCTATTGGGAACTGCCTGATCATATCAATGTCCAGATTCAAAAGAATGCTATCTGTTTTGTGATGTTCAGGATTTGTCTTCTGTCTAAATGACTCATTGGTTCTGATATTTCCTTTATACAAAAAAAGCATTTTGCTCTCATGAGCTCTCTTTACATCACAAAAGTCACAGCCATAGCGGCCATTAAACTGAACTATTCCTTTGATGAGGGCTCGTGCTGGTGCATCACATATGATGTTTTTGAGGACAATTATCTTCCCTTTAAAGCCTGTTTCCGTCAGTTCTTGCAGCTCCTCCATAAAATCCCTCAAAAACTCCAAATCATTTGGTTTCTTTGCTCCAGAAAACAGAGCAACAACAAAAGGACTGTGTTTCACTTCATCAATGTTGATGACAGCACACTGAAGTGGCCACATTGTGAGGTTTTTGGACTTGAAAATGGGTAGGCCATCAATATTCAAAGAAATCTCAAAGTGGTCGTATTTTGAAGTGTCTTGCTCAGACAGAGTATGCGCAAGACCTTCCTTTAATCCAAAATATGTGTATTTGCCACCTATCAAAAACAAGATTTTACAGTTCAGTGAAATTTCTGAATAATATTGCCAAATGAGTGCATGGACATTTTCAATGTTAAAATTTACCTGATTTTTCTGTTATTCTCAAACTGCCAGAACGAGGTGTTTTCAATAGTGTTCGTCCGTCTGCTGGAACATCAATGTCATGTTCCTTCAAAATCTTAAGCAAATGAGTGAGAAATGAGTCATGGAGATGTTGAATTTCATTGCCCACTCAGACAGCTTTTTCTCCAGAGACAAAGCTAGCTCTGAGTTACTTTCACTGATAACATCCATGGAATCATACCATAGCACTTGATCTTGCATATTAATTATGGTATTCTGTTGTGATTCTGAATCATACTGTTCTTGCAAGTCTTCATTTAGATGCTGCTCCACAACATTCAGCATATTTCCTGAGTCGTCTGATGAGTAGTCTGATTCAAGTTCTCTGGAGGAGTGTTCACTATCAGAAGTGTTTTCATTTTTTTTCTGAAGAGCCAAAATGATCTTTTTTGATTTTCTTCTAGCTTTTTGTTGCTGTCTTTTCAATGCCTTAATTTTTGTTTCCAAATCCTAACAGGCCAAAAAGAACAAGGACAATATATTGCTATCACATCTATACATATCTCTAGATATATGTTGATATAATTTTTTAACATATATCAATTTTCCATATTAAATTAGTATAGTGACATATATTAATACGATATATATGACTATTGTTTATATAATATTGTATGTTATGACCATATATGTCACCGATATGTTTAATTTATATATGCCCATTTATTTAAACAACATACATACATTTTATATGCCTACACTGTAAAAAAAAAAAAATCCTAATTTTACGGAAAATAACTAAATTGTTTACAGTATTTTCCTGTAATTTTGAATTATGTTTAAAACTATGTAAAATTACAAACAATATCTGTAAATAAACATCTTGACTGTTATTTTAAGGATTATATCATTAATGACAAATTACAGTAATTTTTATACAGGAAAATGACTGTATTATTTATACAGTATTTTTCTGTTTTCATAAATTACATACAAATTCATGTAAAATTACAAAAATATCTGTAAATTAACAACTTGACCATTATTTTATCATTAATGACAAATCACAGTCATTCTCATTTTTTATACAGGGAAATTACTGTATTATTTATACAGTATTTTTCTGTTTTCTTAAATTACATACAAATGTATGTAAAATTACATAACTAATCTGTAATAAAATATTTAGCTCATTATATTAATCGTTTATGTCCATACTAACAATTTAACATTATTCTTTCTCATTTTAAAGTAAATCTTATTAGTTTCACTGTAAAAATAAAATCGTAAAAAAAAAAAAAGGTAAATGACTGGCAGGCTGCCAAACAAAAAACGTAAAATTAAAGTACAATATCTTAATTCAAATAAAGTGCAAAAACTTTACGTAAATTTACATTACAAGTTTGAGAGAAAACTATTATTTGACAGATTTCTCCTTATTTAAATTAAGATATTTTACTTTAATTTTATGTTTTTGTTTGGCAGCCGTAGCTGTCAGTCATTTGACTTTTTTTTTTTTTTACAGTGTAGGTGTATTTTACATTCAAACTGTAATTATAGATACAAATATAACAAACTATATTGCAAACTAAATATCAAACAATAATCTGTTTTTAAAGAGTACAAATCTGCACTGCTCTCCAGGTTGAAACTTTCAAGCCTCTGCCCACACCACTTGACCAATTAATTAAATATAACAGCAAATAAATATAAATATACACGTTTGCTAACTTTAGTTTAAAACAAGTTATTTCTATAGTTGCAAGGTTATTTGCTGTCTTTCCGTGTTCACTTGAGCGTGATTGGTCAATCTGAACGTCATCTAGAAATCTGGCCAATGACAACTGTGCGTGCCTTCTAACGATCAAGTTTGAAAATATACCCGTTGACGTTGGAGTGCTCGCGGTCGCGGGTACGGCTTCTAATCTGCAACAGGACTGCTTCTTCGGTCCATTAATGGCATTACATGGATCATTTTACATCTGTTAAAATCTTATTTTGGACGATTTTGATTGTGGGATGTCGACTGAGAACGGAAAACATGAATATGAACAGACATTTAAGTTACCAATGGCGGAAAACAGACGGCAGAAGGTAAATAAATCCCTTTATATTTTTCTACTGTCACATCAATATATAGTGCATTGAAGTTATCATTTCTGCTAATCGCGAATAACTTACATATTCTGTTTCTGTGTTTTGTTATGTTGTAATACTGTTATCAGTTATGAAATCAGTTATCCTTTCGGTAAAATGCACACAATTATCTCAAAATCCCTGTCATGTGAGGTATTCTCTTGATTTAAACAGTCAGTTATGTTTGAAGTAACGTTAGAGTTAAACAGTTCAAGTTAATGTGGGGAATCCCGGATGCGTGTCATTGTGCATCCGTTCTTAAAGGGGCAGCAGATTAATAAACTGCCCTCTCATAATGTGAATCAAACAACAAGACTAGAGAAGACCTTCTGCGTTTTTAAGAATCAAGTGATATTAATGCATAGAATATCATACAGTGAAGACTAAGCAGTATTATTCTGTAGTATTTCTTAATAAAATAGCTATAAAATAACTATATTGTGATATCGTTATTGTGAAATAAAAATGTCTCATGTATCTAGAATAATATGGTCTTAATGCCCATCCCTACTGGTAGTTTTAAGATCAAGTTTTAAGATAGTTTTAAGATCAAGCTTGTCATAAAAAGTAAAGGAGCTTTGGAATGAGTATCTGAGAACACTGTCATGTTCAACAGAGAGTACAGGAAACTGCCATTCTTGGACTCTGAAGAATTACAGGCAAACCAGGATTTTGGATCTACTGTGACGTTTTTGTATGGACCTGGTGAGTACATTTTGCAAGTCCATGTCTCTGTCAGTAAGTTTATAATTAATATTCATGTTTTATCAAACAAATTAATATTCATTTGTGTGTGTGTATGTTTCTTCCCTCCTCATGATCTTCAGAGGAAGTGAGTATTCATGTCATATCCAACATTAATACTGTTCAGTAGCCTTATGTGTGTGGAAATATGAACACAGGCAACTCAGCACCAAGGCACAACTCTGGTTCAAACATACCTTGAGAGAACTTTTCAGTGAATCAATGTATTTTTCTTTCTTTTACAGATCCAGCTGATTACTGGAGATTTGGAAGAGGATTGCTCTTTATCTGCTATGTCTGTCCCTTCTGGAGCAGAATCATGGACCTGTTGTATGTTTTGATTTGTATTTCTTATTACACTATATAGCTTGGATTCTGAATTAAAAGGTAAATGTTTGTCCACATGTATTATCAGAGCTATATGGAGCCCTCGGGGCTCAGTTGAATATAGAGGAAAACAATATAAAACTTATTTGGAAAATACAAAGCTAACAGTAAATGGCACAATTGGTTATTTTGTTATGAGGTGAAATCATAACCTCATCATGATATTAGTAACCCTAACTTACAAGATAAATGCAACTTTTTAGTTTATCAATTCCTCCCGGGGGCTCTGAAGAATTTGTTTACATAAATTCACATCTGAATAATCAAGTTTTAGAATCAGTAGTGAATCAGTGACAATCTTGTAAATGTATCAGTTTTGTATTTTTTTCCGTTTGAAATTTTATTCAACTTAAAAAATTTGATGAAACTGTTCCACTGTTATCTGTATTTGAAATGTATTGTATTGTTTTAAAGACTGTATTTTGTCTTCCAAAATAAAACTGTAAGATTGAATGTTTTTTTATTGTAATAATCTGTAAAATGACAGTACTGTATATTTTTAGTACTGTCACTTTATTGAAGGTGTTTGATCATAATAATCTAGGAAAAATCAGTACAATAACAGTTTAACACTGTTAAAAAAATGGTAAATGACTGGCAGCTATGGCTGCCAAACAAAAACCGTAAAATTAAAGTAAATTATCTTAATTTTAAAAAAAAAAGGAAAAAAATCTGTAAAATAACAGTGTTTTTCACTAAAACTTTGAATGTAAATTTCTGTAAAATTATTGTTTTTGCACTTTATTTGAATTAAGATATTTTACTTTAATTTTATGGTTTTTGTTTGGCAGCCGTAGCTGCCAGTCATTTACCTTCTTTTTATGATTTTTTTTTTTACAGTGTATGGTTTCCTTATTTATTCATTCCTTGTTTTCCTTATTTGAACAGCTTGAACTTTTAACAAGTCTACACAATCCACATTTCATTAAACAAGTGTTTTTAATTTTGCGCAGCTTAATTTTTCTTTTTAAAATAAAACAGTTTTAATGTTTTAAATGTTTACTGTTTTACTTAATTTTTGCTAACTGCACCGTTTAACATTTAATGATTGGCATGTCATATGTATTGCATTGCAAGTGTGTAAGTACACATCCATAACCTATATTTAAAAAATGTACGAAATTAATGAAAGCATGTTGTTTTACATTTGTTTAGTTTACATCATTAATTCAAAATATTTAGCAATTAATATACATAATATAAGAACATAACAAAATATATGTGCACACAATGTTTATATATATATAATATATATATATATATATATATATATATATATATATATATATATATATATATATATATATATATATATATATATGTCATTTTAAATGTAAAATATATAATAAGACTATATAAAACATATATTAGGGACATATATGTAACATGTATGCAAGCAATATGCTATGCATATATGTGTAGTTTGTATATTGAACATATATACAAAGAAATATATGTAATGTATATTGATAATTATATATGTGACATATATATAAAATACTGTATTATACATACATAAAATATATGGGCTACACTGTAAAAAATAAATGTATTTTTACAGAAAAAAACGGTAGAATTTAACAGTATTATGACATTTTGATCAGAACTGTGAAATTCCATAAAAATGCTAACTTTGACATCTAATGTACATTTTCCCTGTTTTTTAACTATTTAAATTTGTTACTGCAAAAAAATGACATTTTCCTTTAAATAACAGTAATTGTTGTCTATTGTTATCCTGACATGTCCTTAAAAAAACATTCCTGTATATTTTTTGGTCAGAGTTCAAAAATGTTTAGTTTTACAGAGAAAACCAGTAGAATTTCACAGTCATATCACATTTTCATCAGAACAGTGAAATTCCACTAAAAATGCATACATTAACACCAAATATAGCCTACATTTTTCCAGTTAAATTAGGCATTGACTATGCACTAAGTGCAAAAAGCAACAGTTGTGATTCACACTAAAAACAAATATATATTTTATTTCCATCATGTAAATGTTGCGATAGTTTGCAATAAGTGTAAATAGTAATTAGATGCTATGTTCTATATTTTGGCAGATTCTGTTCGCATCTCGGTAATTGTGTACATTAACAGGATACAGTATAAAGTGTTTTATTAAACACTCATTAGACACTTTATTTCTACTTCATTTTTGTTGAAAATAAATGCTTTTTCGATGTGATTTGTGATACCAAAAGGTATAAAATACAGATTCGAACCAAGGACTTTGAAACAAGCATCAAATAAACGAGGCTGCAACACTAGTGCCCGTGCCACTGAAGACATTAGAGTAAGTTGCGCATCTTTTCTAAACTTCATTGGTGATCCGACACAATGTACTATGTTGTTTCCTTGATTTATAGTCAGTGTTTAGCCTACTATTGTTTTTATGCATGTCATACATAGGCCTACCGTTCGTTTGTTAAAGAGGCGATCTGGCGCTGGACTGTGTTGTTTATAAAAATCATATTTTTTTAGTTTTTTGCCGCTGTGGTTAGTGGCGAAAGGCATCAATTTTCTCTTGTGGCTGTTAGAGCATTTTATTACTATGGGGGCAGTTGTAGCTTAGTGGTTAGAGAGTCGGGCTTGTAACCCAAGAGTTGCCGGTTCGAGTCTCACGGCCGACGTGTTGTGACTGTGGTGCCCTTGAGCAAGGCACCTTTCCCTAATTGCTCCCCACACTGCTCCGGGGGTTAAAGAGGTCATATTTCGAGTATGCGTTTCACTTATTGGTATCCTCATCCAAACACACACTCCTGTCCAACCCACTTGTTACACCACTTCTGGAAAACCATTTATTGTTAAGGTAAGCTAATTGTCATGATTTCCATATCAAAACCTGAAATAACCAGCTGTAGATGCTATTTACACCAAGTGACAATATCAGCATTTTTACGTAATGCTATTTACATTAGGTGTAAATAATTTTCATTTAATAAATATAATTATAAAATTTGCAGTAAGTGTAAATACTAATTATATGCTATCTATATTGGCAAATAGTTGCACCTTAGCATTTTTGTAGGATCCAATAATTATCAGAGTGAAAATTATCATATTTATTAAAATTTTTTAAATGGATGCTACATTGTTGTGAGAATAAAAGCCCTTCTACACCGACCCCTAAGCCTACCCAATAAATACTTTATTTTTAATAAACACTCTTCTCTTAATAAAGCACTTTATTTCCACTTTTCAAAAATTTCCTAAATTTTCATTGCAAATAAATGGCTTTTTTTAATCACAAAAAAGCCAAATCTATAAGCCAGTGGTTCTCAAACTTCCTCGGCGTGCACCCCCATTTAAACCAAATGTACAGGGACATCTTTGTATACTGTGTGACAGAAGTAATGCTAAAAAACAAATTAAAAATACTCTTGAAACACAAATTTTTGTAAAATGTTATATGTAAAATAAATTATGGTAGCCAGAGTATTGCTGTAAACAACTTCAGCTTTTTATTATATAGCAAACCTTCAAGATCAAACAATGGAAAAACACTTCCCAGCAAAAGTCATGTTTTAGAACACAAATTTGTTCAATTAAAAAAAAAGTCGACCTGGATTCTGATAATCCTGAACATGTCACATGGGGAAAATGGATAAAGCATGTTTCAGAACACAAATGTGTTCAACTTAAAATAAACAAAAACACTGGGCCTGGAATTTTGAAGTTTATCACATCACATCACAAGGTAATAAAAATGAACAAAGCGCTGCACTGATTTACAAAAAGTCGGTCTGTCCTTTTCTTCAGCGAAATGTCAATCTTCTGAAAGACCATATCTGTGGGGACACAAACAGTTATAATTAAAACCCAAACCAAAAGAAGAGCAGAAACAGCAACAAGCCTTAACCAAATACTCTCCGTTTTGGCCACAGACAATTACATCACATTCATTGGAGTTAATTATAAAAATGATTGTCCTTTGGTGCACAACAGACAACAGAGCTTCTATACCTGTTACTCTCCCCAGTCAAATGCAGCAATTTTTGACGTCAGACTCAATACTCTGGGGTTGACAGAGTACGCTCTCTTTTTCTCTCTCTTTTCCACCTTGGTACCTTTATAAGGATTTATCCTAAAGATGCACCTTTAAAACACAACACAAACAATATCCTTAAATAATTGTTGTATGCTTCTTTACCAAAGGAATGCAGTCTATGAATTACCTTTGCAAGAATTCTAGTGTGGCTCCCAGTTCTACAGGGTAACTGATGTTCAATATATAGTAAAGAGAGAACATCAGATACAGGGCTTCTGTAAAACTCAAGAGATGGTCATTTACAATCATCTGGTCTACTGCTACCATGTACACACTGGCTGTCAGTGGGTTCTCTCCTTTGAACAAACACAAACATCAGTAAGACATAATATTTAACAGAATTTGAGTTCTGGTCACCCGAAACCAGGAATTATTGTGTTGCAAGATCATAGTAAATAATACCCACCACACACTACTATACATGGTGTTGCTGGAAGCTGTTCTGAGCATATATCATTTGGAACAGAGGTGTCTTCTACCATCACAAGAAAGTGGTCTTGGTCATTTTTGAAATGGGTTAGCAGCAACATCACTGCCCCACAAACATGATCCCCTCCAGCTCTATACTTTGTGAGGATTCTCCCTGCTCTGCTTGCTCTTTCTGTGCACTGAAATTGAAAGTACTCCAATATTCTTCTGAACTTACTGGAAGCAGATTCTTCAAAGCTGTTGTTTATGTCAATGCCAGTGAGCTCTTTAAAGTGTGCTTTCATTCCTGCTGGCTGAAAAAGATATGGCCACTCATCAAGTAAATCTTTGGTTTCCTTTCCAGATTGGATGTTGTTTCTTTGAGAGGTGTAAGTAGAAGTCATTAAGTCATAGATTGTCTTTACATCACTTTCATTATTTTGAAACATTACTAGCAACTTCTCTTTCTTTTCCTGCTGCAATTCGGATGTTTCTCCAACTAGCAGTTGTGGATCAGAATTTATACAACCATATAACAATTTTCGTTTCTTTGTTGATACTTCTAGAGTACCACAAAGTGGTGTACTAATAGCTTTTGCTCTTTTAAAATTGTCAATTCTACACACCAGTTGTTTGAGGAGAGAATCATATCCACTTCCTACAACCTGGGAATTAATCTCATCTCTGAAAGACTTTGGGTATGCAATCACCATTTGTCGGGCTATTTCTGATACATGTTTTTTTGCTGGACATTTGCTGACTTCCAGGATCTCAGAAGCAACAATGCGGACCAACTGTCTTCTCTCAGAGCAACTTGGCCTTTCGCCATTTTGCAACTTTTCCATAAAACTTGCAGGCATTTTTTGCCATGGAACATCAAAACTATAATGCCAGTCATGGTCATAAAACGAAGTTTCACAGCTACTGTCACCTAGAAGATAAACCAATGTCCACAGGTTACAGGATGAACACTTTTCATGCAGCTGTAATTTTTTGGCAAAATTGCCTATTCCCAAGCTGCAGATTTATTGAAGTTTAATAACGGACAAACAGAGATGGCATGGGGCTTTGTGGGTTGTTCATGTGCCACTATATAGAGTATGCATTTAAAGTGGTGCACAGACTTGTTTTATGTCCGCAGTGCATTATTGTCAGAGGGAAGACTGTTGTGCATTTTTCACAGGGACCGCAGGACCACAGTGCAACAAATCACTAGCATGAAATGGGCACATTTAACGTGTTGCTGGTGATTTGCTGTACTGTGGCCCTGTAGTTGCTCTGAACAATGCACAACAGTCTTCACACTCCGCTGGTATAAGCTGCTGACTCAACTGGAGACGGTTTGGCCATTCATGCACCAGGTAATCACCACAGTGGCACATGTACGGATCACAATGTATGCAATTTCCAAAATCAATGTTTTGAGGCCCCGTGCCATCACGGTTTGATTTGTACCATCGAACTACACTAGTCAAAATATTAAGAGGATCAAAACCTTTCATAATAGTTGTCTTAAAACCAATACCCAAAACTCTTCAAATGTTGACTAGTGTACAATAAATCTGCAGATTTGTATACATATACACTTATACATATACAAACCCGATTCCAAAAAAGTTGGGATAGGTAGCAATAAGAGGCCGGAAAAGTATGTACATTTAACTTTGTATTATGTACATTTAACTTTTTCGGCCTCTTATTGCTACCTGTACCAACTTTTGTGGAATGTGTAGCTCTCATGAAATCCAAAATGAGACAATATTTGGCATGACATTTCAAAATGTCTCACTTTCAACATTTGATAGGTTATCTATATTCTATTGTGAATAAAATATAAGTTTATGTGATTTGTAAATTATTCCATTCCTTTTTTACTCACAATTTCTACAGTGTCCCAACTTTTTTGGAATCGGGTTTGTACATATACATATACATATATCGCTCTGAGAACTGCACGTGTGGCACAATTTGTTTGCCAGGCGTGCTAAAGGCTGGGCATGCTCACATTGCAAATGATCTGTATATGAATTACAAGAATTGACAAATTACATGTTTTGCTTTCAAAATGTTTGTGGATTGTTTAATGTTGTATCAGCGTTTTACTCACGTCTTCCACTTGAAGAGCTGGATGGTGAAATTGAGCATCCAGGAGCAGGTGAACCTGATGCATCAGAAGTGTATTCAGCAGACAAATCATTGGCAGTGTTTTGCAGAGTGGAAGCAATATCTACATGGCAAAAACAAAAAACTGCATTAAAAACCATACTGCAGAAAAAAGAAACACATTGACATACTGTAATACAAGTAAAGAGTACAGCTAACAGAGTACAGAATGAAAGAGACTGGGGTGTTGTTTTTCCAGTTCATCTAATTGTATGCATGTACACAAGTCAACATTTAAAGTGGATCAAACCTTTCATAATAGTTGTCTTAAAACCAATACCTGTTCTTGTGAACTTAATGAACTTTTTGATCTGCTTCAAATGTTGACTAGTGTATATGTAAAAACAACCATTGATTTGAAAACTTACTTGGGATTTGGGCTATTAGTTTTCTTGCTTCAATCGGTCTCAGAAAGCCACCTAGATCATCATCTTTCAAAAACTGTAGGTCATCTATGGTCTCCACACCTAGGCTGTTCAAACCCTCTATGGCTAGCTTTGAAGTTATAGGGTTTGGGAACACATTCTCAATAAAAGTCAACAATGCATCCATTTCTGTTGGGAGAGGACAGTTTATCCTTTTTTACAGATGAACAACGCTGTGCTTCAGAGTAATGACCTTCAGTCCCATAAAACTGTACTCATTTAAGGGATAATAATCCAGACATTCCTCAGCATTTACACAAATTAATTCCTTTGTCGCAGGCAAAATCTCATAAAGTCCATAATCGTGCAAATACACTGAGGGGCGGGGAGTCACAAGGAATGTCATCGCATCATCTTTCACAAAAATTAGCTCAATCTGTCCAAACTGTAAAATAGAATACTCCTCTTCACATTTAAGGCAAATTAAGTTTCCTTTCCTGTACAGGGTACCCTTGTATTCTACTCGTGTTGAAACGAAGTCTGGTTCATTAAGCAAGCTTGTCTCAACAGCTTTGCACACAGCATCACTGTACAAATGAGGAGAGTATGTGGCCAAGTCAACACTTTTAAGCTTTCACGAGTTCACACTTACATATAATTTATGGAGAGTAATTTAAATGCGTATTTGGCGTGCTGTCCGGGGGGAGGGCTTCGAGCTCGGAATATGGCCCGAACCCAAAGTACCCCCCGTGTATGTAAGTGGTTGATGAATAAAAGTGGTGAAAAAGGGGTGGTGGAGGGTTGCTGGAAACTGTCAATGAACAGAGGTAAGACTGCTGCGTGTATATATACCTCTTATTGATGATTAGCTGATTGCTCTCCACCTGTGTCAATTATCTGAACGTGCTCCTCCCGAACTTTGTTTATAAAACATCATTTCACGAGTTCACACTTACATATAATTTATGGAGAGTAATTTAAATGCGTATTTGGCGTGCTGTCCGGGGGGAGGGCTTCGAGCTCGGAATATGGCCCGAACCCAAAGTACCCCCCAAAAATGTTAAAGCATAGGACAGCCGCCTGGCTAAATACCCCCCCCAAAAAAACCGAGCTTGGCGGGCTGGCATTTGAGAAAGGCCTGATTGCTTGACCGGTAGGCCCCTGAGGGTGGTTGTGGCGCATCGTGCCGGGGGATTGCCTGCAAGAGAAAACAGAAAAAGGGAAATATGGGAGAGGCAACAATATTAAAAACATTATTAAACACTTCCTTGCTGCGTGGAAACTTTCTACTCTGCATGGAAACATCAACTCTTCGTACTGCGTGGAAACTTTCCGCTCTTTCGTACTGCGTGGAAACTTTCCGCTCTTTCGTACTGCGTGGAAACTTTCCGCTCTTTCGTACTGCGTGGAAACTTTCCGCTCTTTCGTACTGCGTGGAAACTTTCCGCTCTTTCGTACTGCGTGGAAACTTTCCGCTCTTTCGTACTGCGTGGAAACTTTCCGCTCTTTCGTACTGCGTGGAAACTTTCCGCTCTTTCGTACTGCGTGGAAACTTTCCGCTCTTTCGTACTGCGTGGAAACTTTCCGCTCTTTCGTACTGCGTGGAAACTTTCCGCTCTTTCGTACTGCGTGGAAACTTTCCGCTCTTTCGTACTGCGTGGAAACTTTCCGCTCTTTCGTACTGCGTGGAAACTTTCCGCTCTTTCGTACTGCGTGGAAACTTTCCGCTCTTTCGTACTGCGTGGAAACTTTCCGCTCTTTCGTACTGCGTGGAAACTTTCCGCTCTTTCGTACTGCGTGGAAACTTTCCGCTCTTTCGTACTGCGTGGAAACTTTCCGCTCTTTCGTACTGCGTGGAAACTTTCCGCTCTTTCGTACTGCGTGGAAACTTTCCGCTCTTTCGTACTGCGTGGAAACTTTCCGCTCTTTCGTACTGCGTGGAAACTTTCCGCCCTTTCGTACTGCGAGGAACTTCCTCTCTTTCGTACTGCGTGGAAACTTTCCGCCCTTTCGTACTGCGAGGAACTTCCTCTCTTTCGTACTGCGTGGAAACTTTCCACTCTTTCGTACTGCGAGGAACTTCCTCTCTTTCGTACTGCGTGGAAACTTTCCACTCTTTCGTACTGCGAGGAACTTCCTCTCTTTCGTACTGCGTGGAAACTTTCCACTCTTTCGTACTGCGAGGAACTTCCTCTCTTTCGTACTGCGTGGAAACTTTCCACTCTTTCGTACTGCGAGGAACTTCCTCTCTTTCGTACTGCGTGGAAACTTTCCACTCTTTCGTACTGCGAGGAACTTCCTCTCTTTCATACTGCGTGGAAACTTTCCACTCTTTCGTACTGCGAGGAACTTCCTCTCTTTCGTACTGCGTGGAAACTTTCCACTCTTTCGTACTGCGAGGAACTTCCTCTCTTTCATACTGCGTGGAAACTTTCCACTCTTTCGTACTGCGAGGAACTTCCTCTCTTTCATACTGCGTGGAAACTTTCCACTCTTTCGTACTGCGAGGAACTTCCTCTCTTTCATACTGCGTGGAAACTTTCCACTCTTTCGTACTGCGAGGAACTTCCTCTCTTTCATACTGCGTGGAAACTTTCCACTCTTTCGTACTGCGAGGAACTTCCTCTCTTTCATACTGCGTGGAAACTTTCCACTCTTTCGTACTGCGAGGAACTTCCTCTCTTTCATACTGCGTGGAAACTTTCCACTCTTTCGTACTGCGAGGAACTTCCTCTCTTTCATACTGCGTGGAAACTTTCCACTCTTTCGTACTGCGAGGAACTTCCTCTCTTTCATACTGCGTGGAAACTTTCCACTCTTTCGTACTGCGAGGAACTTCCTCTCTTTCATACTGCGTGGAAACTTTCCACTCTTTCATACTGCGAGGAACTTCCTCTCTTTCATACTGCGAGGAACTTCCTCTCTTTCATACTGCGAGGAACTTCCTCTCTTTCATACTGCGTGGAACTTCCACTCTTTCGTGCTGCGAGGAACTTCCTCTCTTACATATGGCGTGGAAATGTTCTACTCTTTCAAGCTGTGAGGAACTTCCCCCTGTGCTGCGTCCATGGAAACTTTCCATTTCTTACTGGAGCCTGAGAACATAAGGAGGAAAATATGAGTGTTTGATCGGGATATTCTCACTGTGTACTAGTCAAATAAGGGTTTGGTGGGCTTTTTTGATGTGGAACCGATTGGTCCTGATATAGCTTTGGAAAGCGTCGGAAGACCATCTCCCGAGAGCTTGGATCTGCTGTTAGGAGAGGCCTTTTTGGGCTGCTGAGGTTGCTGCCCCAATGCGGAAGGAGTGACTTGAAAAGTTCTTTGCTGGGACCCCTGATAGTTGGAGAAAGGATTTGAGGTGTTTCTGGAACCAAAAGCGAGTCGCAGGTTTGTTAGAATCATGTGAAACTGGGGTTCCAGGGGAGAACTTCTCCATTGAAATTAAGCCAGAACTGACTGGTCAGTCACCTCGCCCTTATTTATAGCGCTTTTTACGATGCCAATTGGTTCAAAGCAGCTTCACAGTGTTAAACAGGAAAATAATGCAGAATTTGGTTCTGACTGATATGATTAGGTTGGCGATGAGAGGTTGAAAATGTAGATGAAATCCAAGCATCTAAGGAAACCAGAAAAGGCTAGGAGAACATGGCGTTGAGTGTTCGGGCGGTATTGAGGGGCTGGTAGTCTGTGCGGAGGGTGTCAATACCTTTGAGGATACCAGCGTTATAGGTTGTCTGGTGTCGGGACGGGTGGGCTGGGATCTTTGAATCCCTTTGATCAGAGAGAGGTTGGTGAATTGTTTATCTCGGGGGAGGAATTGCTGTACATCAATTGTGGAAAACTGGATGCAGCTCAAGTAACCTTTGATGTATTAAGGTAGAAATAAATGAGGTGATTGAAAGGAGAGAAATAATCGGGGAACGGCATGTTTATAAGAGAATTGAAATGCTTTAAACATCTCCTGGCCGTCACGTAGCATTGAGGTTTCTGGGAAAGAAGCAGTGGAGAAAATTAACCAGATAACTGAGCTCCAGTGGAAGCAGAGGGAACAGCACTGCTGAGGCAGTGGAGAAAATTAGCCAGAGAGACTGAGCTCCTGAGGGAGCAGAGAGAATAGCAGTGCTGTAGTAGGAGAAAATTAGCCAGAGAGACTGAGCTCCAGTAGGAGCAGAGAGAATAGCACTGCTGTAGTAGTGGAGAAATTAGCCAGAGAAACTCAGCTCCTGTGGGAGCAGAGGGAACAGCACTGCTGTAGTAGGAGAAAATTAGCCAGATAACTGAGCTCCTGTGGGAGCAGAGGGAACAGCACTGCTGAGGCAGTGGAGAAAATTAGCCAGAGAAACTGAGCTCCAGTAGGAGCAGAGGGAACAGCACTGCTGTGGCAATGGAGAAAATTAGCCAGAGAAACTGAGCTCCAGTAGGAGCAGAGGGAACAGCACTGCTGTGGCAATGGAGAAAATTAGCCAGAGAAACTCAGCTCCTGTGGGAGCAGAGGGAACAGCACTGCTGTAGTAGGAGAAAATTAGCCAGAGAAACTGAGCTCCAGTAGGAGCAGAGGGAACAGCACTGCTGTAGTAGGAGAAAATTAGCCAGAGAAACTGAGCTCCAGTAGGAGCAGAGAGAATAGCACTGCTGTGGCAATGGAGAAAATTAGCCAGAGAAACAGAGCTCCAGTAGGAGCAGAGAGAACAGCACTGCTGTGGCAATGGAGAAAATTAGCCAGAGAAACTCAGCTCCTGTGGGAGCAGAGGGAACAGCACTGCTGTAGTAGGAGAAAATTAGCCAGAGAGACTGAGCTCCAGTAGGAGCAGAGAGAACAGCACTGCTGTGGCAATGGAGAAAATTAGCCAGAAAAACTCAGCTCCTGTGGGAGAAAAAGTTATACGGACAAATGGAGAAACACATTTGTGTAACCGAATGGACTCTTATTTTGAAATGTGTATGCCTTATTATTGCAGGATGCTCATTCAAATTCATATGAGAGAGATAAAATACAGTCTTACAACTATACACCGTTTCCTTTACAGTGATTTATATCGTAATATGTTGTCATTGTTGATTCAAATTTGCTTTGCAAAAAATGTATGCTATTCATTGATTGTGAAATGCTCTGAACTTAAGCATTCTGAAGCATTGTTCAAGCCAGTAGAACGCACAACGGTGCCACATTCAGATTTTGAAATGTGATCTCTCACATTAATTCAATGAAATCATAGCCTTTGAATTTTTCTGTTTCATAAAATATATGTAAATATAAGATGGCATATCAATCATTGATACGCATGTAATACAATAGCCTGCCCTACTATAAGGTATTGATGTTACATTTAAAAAAGCGGGTGCTCCCAAATACATTGTTTAGTTCGCACACATCTATTTATAGTCACAAATGCGATTATGGTCGCACTGTGTCGAGCCCTGACTGTGACCGAGTTTATGTGAGCGTCAAGTTGAGAAGTATTGAATCAAGGCGGTGATTATCAGCTGATTCCAACTAGCTGATTGTTTGGCATAATAAGCACTGTTGCATTGCCAGCATTTTAGTGATTTAGTGATTTTTTGTGATTTAGCCTCACTCGCTTTACCAGCAGCACATTGATCGTTCATCACCACGGCGACCGCGTGCGCGTACATGATGAACGCACTTCTCCGGTGTGAAAAGTATCTGTCTGTACTGTAGTACACAGAGGCGGAAAAGATCGCAAGAAAAGAAAAGTAAAAGAGTTGTAATACTTTATCTTAAGACAGGAACTGTTGTAGTTCTCCCTGTTGCAAGTATGTGCGGTGTGCACTCCTTTACTGTCCGAGCACTGCGCGGTTGGCTCGTGAATGCTGATGGAAGCGGCCGAAAGGGGTTTTTTAGATAGCTTATACATTTTTAAGGAAAAGATTTTAGTATTGTAGAGTTGCTTCGAGCCATGTAGACAGCTTGGGCGGGCAGGGCGAACTGCCGGAAATGCCGTCTGTGCTGGAAACTGTCAATGAACAGAGGTAAGACTGCTGCGTGTATATATACCTCTTATTGATGATTAGCTGATTGCTCTCCACCTGTGTCAATTATCTGAACGTGCTCCTCCCGAACTTTGTTTATAAAACATCATTTGGTGAAAAAAATGACCGTGAGTGAAGATATGCTTGAAGAAGTTGATGGTTGTGTGACAATGTCTTGCATACATTTTTGAAGTTCTGTGTTCTTCTCACACTTCTTTTGAAGTAGGAATGTTTGCTTTCAAATCTCAATGACCATAAACGAATTAAAGGTCCAAGACTTAAAATGAGTGACGTATAGTGAAGCATGTAATGATGTTTTGGTTTCAAATTTTCACCAGGAAACAGCTCCTTTCTTGTTTCCAGATATTCTGGTATTAAGACATTGAGATATGCAATCTGTGCAGTGGTAATCTTGGGAGCACACACTAGCTCAACCAGTTCTTTCAATTTAACAGTCAGTTGCCAAACAGGGTCTTGTGACTCTACTCTGTCTCCAATTATGACAGGAAGAAATCTGAGGAGACACCAGTTCTCAGCTGCTTGACCACTAACTTTCTGCCTTTTTCACATATCTGAGAGGGGGCAGAACCAGCATCAGAATCCAGATATTTGAATTGTGCAAGTCTCCTGTTCAGCTGTGTATATGAAAACCACTTCCTTTTTACAAAGTATTCCAAGAAAATGGCAAGATCAATAGCTACAACGCCTTCAAACAAGTCGTGGCCAAGGCATGGGGGAAGGCCAGGCTGAGCAACATGAAAATATTTGAGAGAGTTGAAAATGGAGTCAAACTTCAACCCATTTACAACATTTTCTTCGGTCGTCCATAGAGTTTCCACTGCCGCCTTATAGGACTCAACTGTGCGATTGGGAAAGTCTAAACACACATTCTGAAGTTCACTGCGAGATACCAAGCAATACCTACAGCAATGCTTGGCAGTACTGAAGTTCTGTGAGTAACCACCGATGCAGTGGGACCCCAAATTATCACCGATAATAGCCACTATTGTTGCACGTACTATGTCACCTGAAGATGTCACAAATCCATGCTCTTCAAGTTCTTTGACATCTGCCAACAACTTAGCAAAAATCTTGGTTTGACCAAAAAAGTTCAAGTCTCTCTCGTGACACAAAAGTGATAACTGAATGTTATCAATGCATGATCTGTAAAATGGCTCAAAGTTGCCAAGTGTAAAATACACTCCAATCATTTTGTGTCTTTTTTTAGCTGACCCAAGGGGATTCACAATCTCAAAGGCATCCTGGTACAAGATAAGTTGAATTGTAATCTCAGGCTGCTTAAACAAGTCATTGGATTTGAATACAGAGCCATCACAGATGTCAGAGAACACAGAAGACTGTACATGCTGATGTTTGGCACACTGCTCCCACACCACTGGGTCTATTAACATGGTTTTTAAAGTGTTCTTCAATGGAATATACTGTGCATAACGTTGGTTTCGGTTCTCATCACGACCAAGATACATACTTTGTGGATGCACGTACGAAAAATTTTTCTGATAATACTGTCTTCTTTGGTATTCTGTGGAAAGTAATGAATTACAAGCAGAATGTAAATCTTGGCCTTGCAAAGTCTGCACCAGAGATTCAATATCACATTGTGAGAGGGCCGTTTTTGACTTGAGTATTTCCCTGAACATCTTCTGTGTGTACTGATGACATATAATTTAATCCACTGAATTCCTCCACAATCATCTGAATGGTTGACGATGGCACCAGGTATTTGGCTTGTAGCTGCATATAAAACAGGCAGAGATTTTTCATGTACAATGACTTTGCGTTACATTTCGTCAGTGAGTCTGTGAATTCACTTTCATCAACCTCATCCTCAGTAACATCAAAAAATGCTGAAGAAGGTTGCTCAGATAAAGTATCCATAATCCGTAACTGTGCAAATGTAGAAGTTCTGTGCTTTCGTGAAACATGGGCAGTGAAACTTGATCTTAAACTGAATTTGTCGTCACATTTTTCAAAAGGACAACACACCACCTCTCCCTTGGATAAATGTGACCTGAGATGAGAAAGGACATTGTTCATGTCTGTAAATTGTTGTTGACAGTCTGTATTGTTGCAAACAAACGTGCCCGTCGAATCATCAAAATGAGTATGTGGTCTTTTGTGATGGCGATAAACATGAGCTTTGAGAGCATTGTATTTTGAGAATTTACATTTGCATTCTGGGAAGCAACATGGAAATTGAGCATTTGCTTCATGTCTGTGTAAGATTTGATGATTAACATATCCCTTAACTGTCTTCAGAGAGCAATCACAAAATTTGCACGAATACATCATCATCCATGTGGTTAAAGGTAACACACCTCATAAGATGAAATCCGTTGTCCATGCATATGAGTGTTCTTAAATGATTGTGAAAGGCAAGCAACCTTCTAAAACACCAACAACACAATACTGAAACCTAGTACTTTTTAATGCAACTTGTATCAAACATTAAGAATAAGATTTAAAAACGTATGTGATTAGCCATTGTAATTGTATTCACCTGTTGCCAATTAACTCCTAAATTACGTTGGATGACAAGTTAACAGATTTTTTTAAACACTTACCATTCACCACTCAACATCGAGGTCCGTGATTGTTTTGTGTCTTTCTGTTATATATTGCATTCATACAGCAGAATATGTTGTCTAAACGGTCACGTTTACACACAAAGCTACTTAACAGAAGCACGAGAAAGGTCAAAACAGTGCAAAAACGCACACCAAAAAATGTCTACCATAGAAAACAAAAGGGGAAATTTCCTGCGACATTGTGAGGTAATCATACTGGGTAAATATGCTGGCATGTAATATTTAATATAACATTTTAATCAACAAGTGTTATTGTATTTACGTTGTTTCTGCTGTTGCAGTGCACCCTTGGCCTAGTGGGTGAGATCACATCACTAAACTGTCTGAAGAAGTAAGGTGTCGTGGACCATCATAAAATTTGTAAGTGCATTACATATTTAATGAACAAATATTTTTAGTAAAAAACTATAATTTTTTTATGTAAGAAATGCAAGAACATCTAAAAAGAGTAACATGATCAGACATGATAATGAATATAGATATGTGATGTATGATATATAACCATTTTCTCTCTTATTTTTTAAAGGCATCAACATGGAGATTGAATTGGAGACCATTGTTCTGTTCGAAGTGTAGTTTGTGGAAGATGAATGATGAAATTAGTTTGAATTGTCAATGTTGTATTTTAAGCATATAAGCAATGTTTAGATGATGGTACTGTAGCACTGTTTAAAGTTTTTAATATGATTGTTATTTAAAATGGAAACTACTGTAACAGAAGAAAATAAAGAGGGACAAATACAAATGATTTTCTCTAATAACTTTTTGTGTGACATATAACATACATTTCATGAATATAAAATTATCTGTAAGCCATAATCAAAATCAAAATGCTGTACATGCCTTTCAAAATTATGGTCCATCACAGTTAATTTTTTCAAATAATGGTCAACACATGTTATTTTAAATAACGGTCAACACATGTTATTTCAATTTACAGTCAAACTCTGTTAAATAATGATTAAAACATGATTTCAGTTTACAGTCAAAACATGCTTTATGAACCAATGGTATCAACATGTCATTTATATCTACATTCAAATCATGTTTAGTTAAACAACTGCTACACCATGTTTTTACTTTTACAGTTAAAACATGTTTTATTAAATAAGGGTTTAAACATGTTACGTGAACTTACAGTCAATTAATGCCATTACATTTAATGGTCTATGCATATATTTGCAATTATACAGACAAAATATGTTATTTAAGATTACGTTTTAAACATTTTATAGTACTGTATGGTCAATGTTCTTTTTTCATGTTGCTGTGTAAACATGTTACTTCAGTTCATGGGGTTTCACCGTTATTTTCATTAATGGCAAACGTTTGGCACCCTGTGCTGCCATGCATTTGCTCGTTTTTTTCTGTGTTTTTTTTTTACAGTGTAGTTTTATATGTCAATATATGAAATTGTTCCATTTTCTAATAGGTTTTATATATGGGCAGATATATATGTACATATATGTTTTCACTTTCTATGTGGATATATTTCATATATGTATATTTCATATGCGTACATATATTACATTTCCGTATGGGGAACTCACCTTGAGCTCACGCTTTACACACATGCTGAGGATCACAGTATGAGGATCAGATGAACTCACCTTGAGCTCACGCTTTACACACATGCTGAGGATCACAGTATGAGGATCAGATGAACTCACCTTGAGCTCACGCTTTACACACATGCTGAGGATCACAGTATGAGGATCAGATGAACTCACCTTGAGCTCACGCTTTACACACATGCTGAGGATCACAGTATGAGGATCAGATGAACTCACCTTGAGCTCACGCTTTACACACATGCTGAGGATCACAGTATGAGGATCAGATGAACTCACCTTGAGCTCACGCTTTACACACATGCTGAGGATCACAGTATGAGGATCAGATGAACTCACCTTGAGCTCACGCTTTACACACATGCTGAGGATCACAGTATGAGGATCAGATGAACTCACCTTGAGCTCACGCTTTACACACATGCTGAGGATCACAGTATGAGGATCAGATGAACTCACGTTGAGCTCACGCTTTACACACATGCTGAGGATCACAGTATGAGGATCAGATGAACTCACCTTGAGCTCACGCTTTACACACATGCTGAGGATCACAGTATGAGGATCAGATGAACTCACCTTGAGCTCACGCTTTACACACATGCTGAGGATCACAGTATGAGGATCAGATGAACTCACCTTGAGCTCACGCTTTACACACATGCTGAGGATCACAGTATGAGGATCAGATGAACTCACGTTGAGCTCACGCTTTACACACATGCTGAGGATCACAGTATGAGGATCAGATGAACTCACCTTGAGCTCACGCTTTACACACATGCTGAGGATCACAGTATGAGGATCAGATGAACTCACCTTGAGCTCACGCTTTACACACATGCTGAGGATCACAGTATGAGGATCAGATGAACTCACCTTGAGCTCACGCTTTACACACATGCTGAGGATCACAGTATGAGGATCAGATGAACTCACCTTGAGCTCACGCTTTACACACATGCTGAGGATCACAGTATGAGGATCAGATGAACTCACCTTGAGCTCACGCTTTACACACATGCTGAGGATCACAGTATGAGAATCAGATGAACTCACCTTGAGCTCACGCTTTACACACATGCTGAGGATCACAGTATGAGGATTGTGTGATGTCACTGTGATCATCGCATGATCTCACGTGTTGACTGGGTAACATCTGTGTACAGAATACTTTCAATATCATGTTGTTCTATGCCGATTAAACACACATTTAATTGCTTTAATTGCTAGCAAAAGTTGAACAAATCTAAACAAAATTAATTTGCATTCAAATTCAGTTAAAAAACATTTAATTTTAATCAGACTACACTACACTGTAAACATGATTGACTTTTAGTTAGGTGAATGAGTCAAGTTCTTTGAACTTACAGTCCAACTACACAGAGTTAGAACAACTTTAACTTGAACAGAAATGGAAAACATTTATAATCAACATTGAACTATTTCTCTTTAATATTTTAATGCACATGCGCCAAAAATACTACGTCATGATTTTGAAAAATGCGTTGTCTGCCATGTTTCTGTAACCGCGATGCGTGAGGAAACTGAAGCTGATCAAACAAGATGAGAACAATGGTGTGAACCTTTTGGATCATTTGATGATTACAGATGAGACGTTATGTGCTGCAAATAACGAGTCACGTAAGTATATCTTGATTTAAGCTTTCTTGATTTTTAATTTTCACCGTAACATGGCAGTTCTTATTGCGATTAAGAGTGTATTCAGTTTAATCACAGATAGACGCAATATGGACTCGGGAGGTGAATTATTAATCATGTTTCCTATCATCATGTATCTATGATTGCATTATGATAATTTCTTATATCGGAATGTGATCGCGTGTGTGGGTGTGTTCGAGGAATTTGGCCTCTGAAAATACAATATTTTAATCAAACTCCGAATTTTAAATGAACTAAATGACTTAAAGTTATAGTAACATTAGACATTTATATACATTTAAGCGACCAGTAGCCTAATATTCAATATATCACCCACCTCTAGAAATAATGTTTGTAAGGTTTTTTTTCTTTTTGCATTTGGAGACTATGATGTTAAGTTACTATTTGTGTTTTTGTTTTTTTGTTTTTTTGCTTATCTGGAGTTATTTTATGTTTAATTTTGTATAATCAGTATAGATGTGTTATTGGAGATCCAGTGCAAGCTGTGTGGAATCACAGAGCGATATTGATGATGTGAAGTTATTATGAAGAAATTATGAATTTATGCCCAGCCATGATGACACTCTGATCACACACTAAAAGCTAAAACACTGCTATCAAGTCTATAGCTTTTAAATGCTTTGCATCTTGTCCATTTGTACGTAATAAATTCCCACCTGTGCATTTACAGATCCCCCTAATCATTATATATTTTACAGGTAACAACCCAAAGGAATGGGGCCGCAGCATTGCTGTGCCAGCCGTGGCAAATACAGGAACATCCTTCATGGAGAAGCTAGTTAATGAAATTTATAGCCATTGTTCATTAACTAATTAACATATACAGCTTTCGATTTTAAGATTGCATTAGTAATAGGGGTGTAACGGTACACAAAACTGATGGTTTGGTACAGCAGGGGAGAGAAAACTAAATATAAAATTGCTTTTTTTTAATTAAAAAGTGGTTTACTGAACAAATTATCTTTGTCCTTAAATGGATTAAATTATAACTAAAAGTTTCTTAAAGACATAAAAATGATCTCTGCTAATGCTGTAAAGTGTAGACTATATAGGGAGCCCTTACTTGCACTTGCACAGTACGCAAACATGTCACATTAGGCAGTTTTTGCATTAACTTCTAAATCTAATTATAAAATTATGTTCTTACTCCAATTCGTTGTTGAAATATAATCATTTATACACAGTGGCTGTCGTTTTCATGACAGATTTATTTAAACATTACGTACATTACTCCAATACATTAAATAATCAAGACATCACTAACAGGTTCAGTAGACTATAATGAATATATAGGCTAATATAGGTCATATATTTAGTGAAAAAGTAGATTTTCCTAGTGAACTAACAGCTGTGGACACTGAATGACTTCTGAGGTAAATGTGATGCTGCGTGACAGTGTTTACAAGCTGTTTTATTGACGTCTTTCCACCGTTGAAACACTGATTGAGCGATTACAACAACATGTGATATGTTTCAGTAAGTTGTAATGTATCCTCATTAATATGTTTGTGTAGGAACTCGGATTGAAGTGTGTTCTGTGCGTAAAACAAGCTGACTGTTAAAGATTGCCATCATACTGTTCGGTACACACGTGCACCATACCGGAAGTCCTGTACCGAAACGGTTCGGTACGAATACATTTGCCGTTACACCCCTAATTAGTAAATGTTGAAATTAACATGAACTAAGATTAATAATTGTTTAAAGTATTATTCATTCTAAGTTCATGTTAAATGAAGTAGTTAACTAATTAAACGTTATTGTAAAGCGTTACCCAAAGTTTTGAATCTTAGTGTTTTACATGGAATGATACTTTTCTTTACATTTTGTTTGTATTAATTAATGTGTTGTGTGTGTGAGGTTCTGTGTGTTTGCTTCTCTGTGTGTACTGGTAATCCCTATGTTATTGGAACCAATTGACCCCACAAGTATAGTAATACCAGTAAATCTTGACCTTGTGGGGACATTTTTTTAGGTCCCCATGAGGAAACAATCTTATAAATCATACAGAATAATGTTTTCTGAAAATGTAAAAATGCAGAATGTTTTCTGTGATGGGTAGATTTAGGTACATTTGTATGAGGGAGATTGTGAATATAATCCTCATTGTCCTCCAGACGCTTTCTAATTTAATTTGTGTTTGTGTGAATTGTTTCTTGGAATTTTCTTGTGCAACAACAAAAATGTTTGTGTATTTGTTTTACAGATCATTTTGTCAATAAATGTAGAGGCTTTCAATTTGTTTTTGTTTATTATACTTAATTGCAGCTGTATTAGAAACATATATTTAATTAGATAATAGTGTACATGTAAATTACGCTAAAGTTTACTTTAGTTCACATTAATTGCTCCTCAATAGATTGAGCAGTGCACTTTAAATATATTTTGAAGATATTAGAAGCAATTATGAGAGTACATATAAAGTTGTATTAAAATCCCACTTAAGTTGTTCCAAAAAATCACTCTTAATGGCAACTTGTTACATTTTATTTCACCTTAATATGTGATACATTTGAAATCAATTACACTTAATATGCATTCAGTGCGTTGAAAACATTGCATTTAATCCACACTTAAGTGTATTTTTAGCTGACATTAAAGTATATTTTAGTTCACATGAATTGCTTGTCAGTACATTCAAAAAGTACACTTTTACCATATTTTAAAGTACATATAAAAATATACTAAACTCTCACTTAAGTGGTTCAAAAAATTACTCAAAAGTTCAACTAATTGCATTTTAACATGAACTTAAGCTGTAATACATTTGAAATTAAATACAAATCAAATGCACTTAAGCGGCGAAAATATTACATTTAATTCACACTTAAGTGTATATTTAGCTGACATTAAAGTATATTTAAGCTCACATTAATTGCTTCTCAATAGATTGAGCAGTGCACTTTAAGTATATTTTGAAGACATTAGAAGCAATTATGAAAGTATGTATAAAGTTGTATTAAAGTCCCACTTAAGTTGTTCCAAAAAATCACTCTTAATGGCAACTTATTACATTTTATTTCAACTTAATATGTGATACATTTGAAATCAATTACACTTAATGTGCATTCAGTGCGCCGAAAACATTGCATTTAATTCACACTTAAGTGTATACCTTTAAAGTATATTATTTGTGTAATAAGTACACTTTAAAAAAGTGCACTTTTTTTTCCACAAGGGCAGGTCTCCTACCCAGAACACATTGGCTTGGGGTTCTTCAAGATTGTCCTCCAGTGTCATAGTCATTTGTTTTATTGCCCGTTCTTCTATGTATATTCCATCCGGGGAGCACCAAATCTGCAATTTCAATTTACATATCGCGTCTCTTCCCAGTAGATTAACTGGTGTTTGTTCTGATACCAAGATTGGGAGCCTTATTTCTGCATTCTTTACTTTTATGTTTACAGGGGTTGTCCCGAGAATCCTACTGTCTTTACATATTTTCCAGACCTGGGGAGGTGAGAGGCATATTCTGGGCTCAAGCAGGTATATGTGGCCCCTGTGTCCACGAGCATGGGTATTCATTTATCCTCTACTTCTACTTGCATCATTGGTTCTTGGTCAGCATTATAGGATATTACTGGAAGCTGACTCCTCCCCGTAGGATTCTCTGGGCACCCCTAGTATCCCATGTCTGGACCCTGCCATGGGTTGACTGGTCCTTGGGTCTGTGGATTCTGTTGCCATTGTTGTTGCATTGGGCCTGATGGCTGTATTTCTTGGGTCCATGGGCTGACAGGACAGTTCCTCTTAGTATGTCCAGGTTGGTTGCATCCCCAGCACACTATAGGGCGGTCTGTTGGTCTCTGTGGTCTTCCTCTTCCTCTTTGTTGTCGTGGATCATTCCTGTTTCCTCTTTGATCTTGCATGTAGATGACAATTGGTGTATTTGGTTGCTGCCCATTGACTGGCATTGCTCCTTGAGGTGTGGGTGCAGGAGCCATCATCACATTCTGGGGTGGTGCCATCACCTGGGTGGTCATCATCTGGTGCAATGGGGTTGTTGTCATTCTCGTGCTCTGGGGCGAAATTGCCATTTGATGAGTCATCATTGGGGTCAGTGTGGTTGGCGCCATTATTCCATTTTGAATCGGCATTGTTATTGGGGCAGGAATTGCTGGTGGCACCTGTGGCTGGACCAGTGTGGTGGTTGCTGTGGTTTGGGCTTGTGCTACTGGCGCTGCACTCACTGAGGCCACAGTTGGCTGCTCATTGCTGTCTTTCATTACAGCTTACACTTTCTTCTTTTTGTTGGTGAGTTCTTCTAATTGCAGCTGAGTCAGTCTTCTTTGGAGTTCCCTTTTTGGTTCTTTAGCTTCTGTTCGCTTTTCCTGTATTGTTCCACAGCATGAGTCACATGGTCACAAAATTCTTTTGTATTCTTTGAAGTGAGTCCCACCACATCTTCCAATTTTGTCTTGACTGCTGGTGGCATGGCTTCCATTATGGCATTTCTGAATAGGGCAGTTATCACTGGGTCCTTCTCTGGGTCTCATTCCAGCTCTTGTTTCCATCTTCTCAATTGGCGTTGGACATATGTGGCTGGGTTTTCTGTTTCTCCGATTGGCTCTCCTTTTAGCATTTTCGGGTCCATCTGTGTGGGGTATAGGTCTCTCAGTGTTGCCCATATTTGATTTCGGATGCCATCCAGTGGGACTCCATCCATTCCTGTCTGGTTCACTGCTTCTTCTAGCTCTGAGTCTTCCAGAATCTCATTGGTTCTAGCACCTCCCACGCTTCTGGCTAGCAGAGCCTTGATGTCTCCAAGAGCCAATATTGTTCCCATGGTTTTTTCTTCCAACTGCCTTATCCATTTTCCTGCTCCTTCATGTATATCTGGAAGGCGGGCCACCAACCCTTCAAGGTCCTGTCCTGCCCAGGGTTTATATTCTCCATGTCTCCCTTAATTAGGATTGGAAGTTGAGGATAAGTTCTCTCTTCTCTTTGATAATCCCCTTCTGTATAGCTGGCTGGTCTTCGTCGTAGGCTTTCGCCTCTTGTCCACCTTGTGGTCCCGCGTCCTCCAGGCAAAGTGTTCCTCTTACATGCTTATATTCCCTGCCTGGCACGTCAGAACGAAGATTCCTTTCACGTTGTCTTTGGTTATGTTTTCTCAAATTCTTGTGCGCTTTCATGGTGTCCCGAATTATCTCTTCGGTGTGGGCACATATCTCCTCCATACTTTGAAGAAATGGATCTGTATCTTTCACCTCTGTTTCTCTCCACATCCCCTGTATATCCCTTGTCAGCTCAGGTGACATTCCTCCTGTTGTGTCTTGGACAATTCTTTTGTGCTGTTGGTGTGAGTTTATGCTCACTGGGGTGGAGCACGCTCCATGCGCCATATCTCGCATCACTTCTTCATGGTATTGGTATGTGTTTGTCTCTCTTGGAATGATGTTTTGGTTTTTTTTGTGATGTCCATATCCAGCTCTCTTGAGAAGGCTGTTTGGGTATATTTCTTGACTGACTTTTGTGCGGGGGCTCCTCTTGTTCCCCTCCCTGGTATCTTTTTCTGAGGTTACCTCTGGGTATTGCAGGGCTTCCCTGATTTCAATAATACTTCCATTGTGTGTTACATAAGCCCCTTCTCTTTCACGTCTGTTCCAGTCTCCTTCACCTGGATGGTGGATTTCCTTGTCGAAAATTCCATTCTGTTGTCCGTATATTGGACTTTTCCTTTGTTGGCCGTTGGTGCTTTGGGTTTGTTGCGGGTCACATCCTATTCGTTGATTATTTTCCAGCTCTTCTTCAGCTTCTGACCCCTCAGGCTCCCCTTCTTTCTCTTCCTCTAGTGTCACCTTCCCACTAATTTCTACGTTCCCTTTTATCAGTGGAAATTGTGTAGCTTCATGTGTATTGTATGCTGGTGCATATGGGGGTGGCCTGTCTTCCTTTGCTACCTTTTTCTCTTCTTTTTTCCCTTCTTCCCGTTTGTTCTTAATTAGTTTTATTCCCCAATCCTTAAATAGCTTCAATACCTCCTGTTCCTTTCCCATTTTCTCCTCCCTTTTCTTTGTCTTATCATGGGCTTTGTGATTCTTTATCACTGCCTCCATTTCTCTTACTTGGGGTAAATCAAATGTTCCCTCTGCTGGCCATTTTGTATTTAACTTTTTTGTTCTTTTTCCCCACTTCTTTGAGAGATTTTTAATGGTGTCAGCACATATTGGGTATTGAGACGCAATTTTTTCTACTGGGGTCTCACTATCTTGTGTCACCGAAGCCATTGCCTGAAGGTTGTTTTATTTTGCTCAATGTGGCTTAATAATTTCCTTTATGTTATTTTGGCTTTTTAAATTTAGTTCCACAATATTTTTCTAGCTCTGGGATTTCTTATATATTTCAAGATTGCCTCAACCTGTACCTTAGTCAATGACTTCGTTGCCATGCCTTCCAGCTCTAGCCAATTGTGATTGTTGCGTTTCCAAATAATGTCCCCTCCCAAGCGGATCAGTTCAAAACTCCAGAGCTCAGACTCGTCCACCCTTCAACTCCTCAAAGTGATTCCTCCTGCCCAATAGGAATAAGTGAGACATGAGGTTAATTGAACATCAAATCCTGCTGCCACAGTGATCGTAATATGCATCTCACTTTTTGGAAATATAATAAAATCCAATGGCTCAAAGACTTCAACCAGCGTTCTTCTCTCAGTTTGATTTAAAATTTGTCTTCCCTTTTTCCCTCTCCTCCTTTGCTTTCTCTTCCCCTCCTTAGTCTCCATTTCCCTGTTGCTCTATTTGTTTTTCAGCTTCCCTTTTGCTTTTACGTATTTTCACCCACAGGTGGCGTATGTGTTCAGGGTTTTTCTTCAGTATTATTGATACTGCTAGTCTCTCAAGAGTCCAGTTTGTTGTTGGCAAGGATCTGATCCCCCCTTCCTTTCCTGCTCTAAACAGTGTCTGACTCTCCCACTGCACTGGCCTGACTCCAAATCCTACTATGATGTAGATGTTCTGTAATATGGTTGCTCCACCCAGCTCCTGGGGTCGAGGGAGCCACAAGTTCTTTTTCAAATAAGGGATGACTATTGGCTCCAACTTCAGCTCTGCTGCTGTTAGTAATGTTCCTAGAAGGGTTGTTTTTGGGTACCAACTCTTTTCTAGATATGGTTTCAGGTTTTTCAAAGTCATATACTTTTTCATCTCATATCGCCATCCCATCCACGGCCATTCCTTATCAATCTCTTGTAAGTTTGTAATTTTTGTGAGCTTTTGCAGCAATTCTTCTTTCTTTTCCTCCCTTAATTCTTTTGTCTGTCCCTGCTTGTTTATGTATTCCTTCTCTAGCCAGAAGTGATTTCTAATTCCCTTTGATTCTATTAGGGCGTCTTCAAAATCAGATAAATCGTCTATATCTCTGCTTCTTTTTCTAAACTGATCGTATTCATAATCATTCATGAACATCCATCTTGTCATTTCAGCCATTTCAATACACAATACAACTTTAGTCTTTTTATCTATTTCCAATTTTCAATGTTCTTAATTTCATCAGCTCTCCCTTTCTCTGTTCTCCTCACTCTGCTCTCATGCATTCAGAGTGCACACCCAATGATTAATTACTTGGCCACTATACACACTAGCACACACACACGCAGCTCAGAAATTCCCCACTCACACACGCACATGCATTCCCTCTCATAGACTCTAGATCAAATGCTCCTCTTCTCAGCACACTTCACATACATTCTGCCCGGGCATTTCATTCATACTTCTCCTATTTCTTTATTTTTGACGACTTTTGGGGAGAGATGAGATTTTTAATTTTGCTTTTTCACAATTAAGGGCTGTGTTTCTCTGTTTGGATCACACCTCTCACAGTATGGAGAATGTCCAAACAGGCGACACAGCAATTTTCTTGGAGTATTCTTAGTCTCAGTTGCAACTTTTATCAATTTTACTCTGTTCTGTATATTTTGTATCTTATCACTCATTTACAATGATTAATTTACACAATATCCCGCAGTTACATAATGCCAATGTTCGTATGGTAGCTTAGTTGAATTTAAAGTTTTCCTGTTTCTCTATTCAAACACAGTCTCCAATGTGGAGCACTGAAAGCCAATATAACTGTTTGTCCGTTATTCAAAGGTGGTGATCTGCATGTAGTGGCAATTATTGACAATATAGCTGGATCTGTCAATATTACTTGTTCAATTTGTTTTCCTCTGTCTCTGCCCAAAAGTCTCAAACAATATTGTACTCCCACTGGAGCAAACAGATACCTCTTGTTCCACACTGTATCTGCTGATCCTAACTCTTGCTCTTCTGCTGTAATTGGAATAACTCTTCTCCACGGTACACAAACTCCTTCTGTCATCTATTTAATCTCTGTACAGATTATTATAAGTCAGCTATTCTACTTTATACAGTGCTTTCTACAATTTTACAAGGTCTTCCTAATGTTTCACGTGTTTTCTTCTGTTCTCTCAGGCAGACACAGCTTTCTGTCTGCCTTTCTCCACAGCTCCTCCTCACACACACACTCACACACACTCTATAAATAGTGCCCCTTCTCTGGGCTGTATGCACTTCTCGCATACACTGCGCCTCTTGCACAAGCGCCTTCTTGCGCTAGGCCACTTCCTCGGCAGTATGCACTTACTCGAATACACGTATGCACTTCCTCGCATACACTGCGCCTCTTGCGCTATGCCACTCTCTGGGCAGGCCACTTCCTTGGCCGTATGCACTTACTCGCATACACTGGTTAAATATGTATAAATGCGTGCACTTTTTTCTGAGACCTAGAAATTACACTTATTTATCATAAAAATAACTTACATTTAATCTTACCCCAATTTATTCGTTTGGCAAGGCTTTTTAAGGCAGACTTCCCTAGGCAGCAGCTCAACAGGGACCACACAAAGCAAAAATATAAGCAAATCTGCTTACCTTATTTATATGGCGCCTTTTTGGTTTGTGAGGCCTCCTGCCAATCCACCCACCACAGGATCCGCCCAGCCTTTCCCGAATCTTGCCGACAACGCCAATTTATGTCGTGGAAAATTTCGAAGTCCTAAGTGTCCCCTCAGTTCAGTCAATGAAGAAGAAAATCTCTCAGAAGCGAAGTTCCAGGTCTCAGAAGGTAAACTTTATTGTCAGAACAACAAAGTGAGATGCCAGCTGACCATCTGAAGTTTCTAATGGTAAAGACTCGTCTTATATACTCTTTTCTTATCTCTATGCATCCAATGGGTACTTCCCAGCTTATCTATAGCTTTTGGCTCCACCTTGGGTTTCGCCACTATTATAATTAATCCATATAATTTATTTCTAATGGTGGAAAGTCCCACAGTTCCCAATTTTTAAAAAACATCATTATTCATCATTATTCAGCATAACCTCATCTTTTTAGACATATATTATGTAGGTGCTGCTATATTAAAGGTCTTCTTTTACATACTTTTAATGATTAAGTGCTCTTTCCATCTGTGGACGCCCTTTCTATCTGTAGGCCTGCTTTTTATTATTGTCCATATTCTTCTATTACATACATGATAGTATCTTTTCTAAACACATCATCTTGTGAGATCATCTGTGGAATTCTTCCACAATGGGCATGGCATTCGGGCATGCTCCGGGTCCCAGTGACTCGGGCCTGCCTGCAGACCCTCACCCTGTGGCCGAACCTCATTTCTACGGGCCGGTGGCCCTTAGGACGAGTTTCCAGGCATATTGTTGTGTCAACAGATGCCTCCTCCACAGGCTAGGGTTCCGTGTGCAATGGACGTGCTGCCGCGGGCTCCTGGACAGGACCCCTGCGACTCCTGCATGTCAATTGCCTCGAGTTGCTGGCAGTACGGTTCGCCCTGCACCGCTTCCTAGCGTTGCTGAAGGGTCAACATGTCCGGTCAGACTACACGGTCAGTAGCGTACATCAACCACCAGGCTGATCTATGCTCCCGCCGTATGTCTCAACTCACCCGCCATCTCGTCCTATGGAGTCAGAAGCATCTGATGTCCCTTCGTGCTGTCCATGTCCCGGGAGAACTGAACCATGCAGCCCACGAGCTCACAGTCTCAGCCACTTCCTGGAGATTGGAGACTCCATCCCCAGTCGGTCCAGTTGATTTGGGAACAGTTCGGCGACGCACAGGTAGATCTTTTTCCTCCCATGACTCTTCCCTCTGCTGCCTGTTTTATTCCCTGACCGAGGGCTCGCTCGGCACGGATGCACTGGTGCACAGCTGACCGCGGGGCCTACGCGAATATGCGTCCCCCCAGTGAGCCTTCTCGTGCAGTTATTGTGCAAAGTCAGGGAGGACGAGGAGCAGGTCCTTCTGGTCGCCCCGTATTGGCACAGCCGGACCTGGTTCCCTGAACTCTTATTCCTTGCGACAGCCCCTCCCGGGCCTTTCCTCTGAGTATCTCCTCAGAGACGGGGCACCCTATAGCACCCACGTCCCGATCTTTGGAACCTCCACGTGTGGCTCCTGGATGGGACGCGGCAGGTTTGAGTACCCTACCACCTCTGGTGGTGGCTGCCAGCACTTCCTCAGGTGAGCTTCCCGGGAAGCCCTGAGCTCCTCCAGCACTGTTGACACCGACACCAGTAAGTCTGCCCTCTATGAGCCCAGACCCTCGTGTCCAGCCAGGTGCCCCGTGTGCATGGTTCCCCTCTGGCGACCCCCACACGTGTATTTCCACCGTAAGCCTCCTTGAGCGGGTGTATTTCCCTTGGCAAGCCTTGCCACCCTGGGGTTAAAAATCCACCTTCGGCTGGTCCCCCAGAGTTCTCCATATGCTACCCGCAGCGGGTCATATGTGTACTCTCTAAGCCCTCGCACTTACGCAGGGCACTGGAAGACAGCCGAGTGGCGTGATTATATTGGGACCCCCATTTGTTAGTCACTGACGTTACATCGTAGTGACTGAACAAAAGGTAACGTCTCGGTTACGTATGTAACCCTCGTTCCCTGAGGAGGGAACGGAGACGTAAAGTCCCTCTGCCGTCCGCTGTACCGCTGGAACGGCCGAGAGTTCAGTCTTGGCTCCTCAGCAGGTAAACATAATGCGATATTGCCCACGTACTTCCTTATATACCCACGCGGTGGGGCGGAGTTACGTATGCAAATTCCGCATGCCCATGGCATTGGCACTGCCATTGGGCGTTTTGAATTCTCGAAGATGATTGGCTTCTAAGCGAAACCCCCATTTGTTAGTCACTAAGGTTACGTCTCCGTTCCCTCCTCAGGGAACGAGGGTTACATACGTAACCGAGACGTTTTCTATATTGTGTATATATACAAGCAGTAAAACTTAAAGTCAGGTACTGTGTCTTGATTTAGGGTAATTTAACATTTTTTATCTCTCAATGTGAACTGTATTATTAACTGTGTTATTAAATGTATTTCAATACATTCAACTCTGAATTTTGTCATTTCTTATCTTTATTAATATATTTTTTCTATGTACATTTCTATGCATTTTTGTGATTTTAGACACAGCAGCGAACAGGACTTTTATTTTGATCTTGGTGTATGACGTCATAACGTTAACTTTTTTTTTTAAATACAAATTAAAAAACCTTTTGTGGAACTTTTGGCTATTAAAGGGTTAGTTCACCCAAACATGAAAATTATGTCATTAATGACTCACCCTCATGTCGTTCCACACCCGTAAGATGTACGGTAAACTGTCCATGTCCAGAAAGGTAATAAAAACATCATCAAAGTATGGGATGATATTAGACTCAAAATGATTAATACATTCACACACACTTATCCATGAACATGAACATGATAAATGTTTTATTATCCACAAACAAATGCCTTGTGTGTGCAAAATACAGAATTACATGAATGTGCAGCGATTTGTACAAATAGACATAGTTGTGAATACAAAACTTTGATTTTGTATTAATATAGGTCAGAATTTGTGTGTGCAACGAGTAAGATGTGCATTTGTGGATCCGGTGACGTGCATTCATTCATTGACTCGTTTGTGAGTCGATCCTATTTGATTCATTTGGATTTTGAGACTTTCATTTCGCCGGTTTGGCCTTGCACGATCAACACACACAGCTGTCTTAGAAAACCTTCTGCCACTAGATGGCAGTATTCTACCAAAACAGACACTGGCACCGTGAGCGTTATTCTGCCTATAAGACGCTTTTTATGCCCTCATTATAATTGTGTATATAAAGTTAATGTTCAAGGAATCTTGGACCAGAAATATATTCAGTAGGTCAATTAAGGTCTTCTGTATGGCTTGATGTTACATAAGTAAATGAGTATGTAACTTAATATTTAAGGACTCAATTATTTAAGATGTTCAATAGTTCATAATATGCTACGTTATGGCTGATTTAATATGATGAGGAGTCAATGGGAATGTACAGAAAGTTAATGATCAAGGACTATAAATATGTTCAGTGGGTCAAATGTGGACTACTGTATGGCTGATTTAACATCAGAAGGAGTCTATGACAATATATAATAAAAAATATTTAAAAAAAACCTTTTTGGACCTTTTGGCCAGAATTGGGAGTCAAAAAGTACTTTTGCAACAAGTAATGCAAAAGTACACATAAATACTTTTACAATGCAAAATTGAAAAAGTACACATAAGTACTTTTGTATTGCAATGTATACAAAACTCGTTTTGCATTGAAGAGATAAGTGCTGTTGCATTGCATTGCATATCAGAACTATATGCACATTGAAGAGATTAGTGCTTTTGCATTGCAATGCTTATAAGAACTCGTTGTGCATTGAAGAGATGTGCTGTTGACTTACATTTAAAAACTTGTGTGCATTGACTAGACAAGTGATTTTGCATTTGCATTGTATTTAAGAAATCGTTGTGCATTGAAGAGATAGTGCTTTTGCATTGCAATGCATACAAAACTCATTATGCATTGAATAGATTCACGAGTTCGTTTACCCATATACTCTTTAGCTGATAAGGTTTTTAGCGTATTTGGCTTGCTGTCCACGGTGGAGGGGCTCGAGGAAGCCGCTTCCACTCAAGCTTAGATTTACCCCCCAGGGACTACTAGTGCTAGGAAGAAGAGAAAGGTAAACATGAATGTAAGTAGGTGGAGTTGGGGAGGTGGAGGGATGCAAACGACTGATGCCTGAAGGAGGTAGGAGGCTGCTTATATGCTTAGCAGTTGATTGAAAGATTAGATGGGTTCACTCCTCCCGAATTTGCGTTTGTGTACGTTGCTAATTGAAAGATTACATGGGTTCACTCCTCCCGAAATTATGTTTTGAACTTCACTTCACGAGTTCGTTTACCCATATACTCTTTAGCTGATAAGGTTTTTAGCGTATTTGGCTTGCTGTCCGCGGTGGAGGGGCTCGAGGAAGCCGCTTCCACTCAAGCTTAGATTTACCCCCCAAAAAGTGCAAATTAGATTTAAGGCAGCAAGCTGGTAATATGTGAGTGGAGTTGATGGCAGTATTTGCTCTGGAGTTTCAGTTTGATTACGGAAGGCCCCCCAAAAGAGTAAAAATTGAATGACGAGAGGTGACGAGAAGCTGAGAATGTGTATTGATGTAATAGTGTAGGAAGCAAGTCTAGTTTGGTGTATCTCGCTGCTGCATTTATCGACCTGGGTCGTGGGCGAGCACTGCTGCGGCAGTGACGCTCCTAGTTGCTCCTGCAGGAGCAGCGTTTGGACTGGAGGAAGAAGCATGGTGGAGATGGAGTATGTCCTGCCTTAGCATTCATGACATGGGACCCCCCCCCGGTTGGAATAACAGGGGGCCCCTAATGTCACGAGTGAGGAAGGAGGTCCTAATCCCTGGAGAAGCGGGCCAAAACTGCTCCCGAGCGATAACCGCTCCCTCTGCCACAGAAAGAGAGAGCCTACGATGAGAAATTTGACGCAGTGCTTCCCTCCCTCTGAGGCGAGGGCCCGCACCGCACGAGAACACGCCAGCCCGCAACTACCGAAGGACGAATATCGGGTTCCTCCAGTCCGCTGTTCGGATGGGAGAGCCCTCACTGCAATCCGAACGGGAGAGCCCTCAAGATAGAGAACCTGAAGGCTCACACTGCGATTCGGAAAGGGAGAGCCCCCACTGCACCCGAACAATAAAGACTCACACTGCAATTCAAACGGGAGAGCCCTCACTGCGATTCGGATTGGGAGCCCACGGTAAAAATAGGACATGAAGCTCCTGAGTAAGCGAACGGGAGGGCCCACACTGCGATTCGAACGGGAGAGCCTGCGTTGCATCTTGGTTGGGGGGGCCCACACTGCGATTCAAACGGGAGAGCCCAACGCCATGCGTGGGTAGCAAGCCCAATTGAACGGGAGGGCCCTCACTGCAACCAGATGTACCCCCTGCGGGGCTTGGTAAGCAGCGAGATTTATGAGGATGTGAGAGTTTGGTGGGCTTGTCTGATGTGGAAGAGGTTCGATCTTACGTAGGATTCGAAAGCTTGGGAGGTCCAACGACCTAGCATTTTAATCTGGGTTTCCGATAGGCCTTTCTGTGCAGCTGTGGTAGCTGCTCCTATACGGAACGAGTGGGAGGAAAAGTGTTTAATAGGAATTCCTGATCTGGCGAGGACGGTTTTTAGTTTTCTCTGGAACCAATGTCTGGATGCCGGGTGGTTATTCTCGTCGAGAAATAAAGGTTCGAGCGGAGAATTGATTTGTGAATGCCTCTGAGATAGGAATGTGGCAAGGGACTGATAGGGCTGAATGGGTGTTGGTAGTTTGAAAATGAAGACTGGATGGCCACGTTTCAATTGGTCGGTTTTACTCTGTTTGATGTTGAATCGAATTGTGTCATGGTTTAAAATATGAAGATCTAAGACGGTTGGATGAATAGCTGGATTGAAAGTGGAATTGATTGTAAATTCTGAAACTCGAAGAAAGCCAAAAAAGCTAAAATGAACATGGCGTCCAGGGTTCTGGTTATGTTCGGAGGGAAAATCCCGGAGCGGATGGTAGTCAGGCATTTGCCTAGGAGGTCGATGGTAAGAGGTTGCCTGGTATCGGGTTTGATGGGGTGAGTTTTTTGTAGGCCTTTAATAAGAAGAGATGTCTGGGGATTTGAGATGGCAGGGCACTCATGGCCATAGATGATTTTGAACAAGAAATGTATGCCGCTGAGGTAGACTTTAATGGATCCTGGCTGAATGGATTTGGAACTGTTCATGTGGGAAATGAAAGAAGTTATAGAGAGGAGGGAAAAATCTGGGAAAGCTAAATTGTAAATTGTATGGAAGTTTTTAAAGGAATTCCAGGCTGTCCAGTAGGATTGAAGAGTTCTTGGGGAAACGGCTTGTAATATTGATTCCATGGAAAGGGTGTGAAGATGACTGAGGGGGTGGTCTATGGGAATATGAGCTCTGAATAGGGAGGAACTGGTGTCGGGTTGTAGTCTGATTCTGAAACCAATGTTCTGAATTTCTGGAAAAGAAAGCGAGAAAGAGCGTCAGCGATTTGGTTTTTGTGGCCTGGGATATATTCAGCTTTCACGATGAATTGGTTACAGGCGGATGTCCAAATGAGGCGTCTCAGTAGGGGCATAATTTTTGGCGCATTAGAACGGCCTATATTTATGCAGTGAACTATTGTTTGGTTGTCGCAGAAAAAGGAAACCAGTTCGAGCCCCACAAATGGGCTGCTACGATTATGGGATACAGCTCAAACAGTGCGATCGATTGGTCGGAATGGGGGGAAAGAGTTAGCTCAGGTGGCCAGGTTGAGGCAAACCAATGCCCTTCGTAGTAACCTCCAAAACCTATGGATGGGGCAGCGTCTGTGAAAAGATTGAGGTCACTGGCTTGGGACAAAAAATTGTCATAGAAGAAAGTGAGCCCGTTCCATTGCTTTAGGAATGTAGTCCAGAGTTTGAGATCTGAACGACAAGGGGGATTTAGTACGACTAGGTCATCGAGACCTTGGGTTGCGGTAGCGAGAGTCAAAAGATGTGAAATGAAAGGTCTGCCTTGCGGAATTATCCACATGGCGTAGTTTAAATGCCCTAGAAGAGAAAGCAAGTCGCGTTTGCTGCAATGGGGGGCTTCTAGCAAGTTTAGAGAAATGGCGATTATTCGGTCTATCTTCTCCTTGGGAAGAGAAGCTTGGAATTTCACGGAATCGAGATTGATTCCCAGGAATTCCAAAGATGTAGAAGGGCCCAAGGTTTTCTCTGGGGAGAGGGGGACTCCTAACTGTGAGAAGACTTTTTGGACAATGGTTAGGTGTTCTGCTGGGGGAAACTGGCTGGGGGAGATTATGAGAAAATCATCGAGAAGATGAATGAGGAAGCGAATTGCGTAGTTGTTTTGTAGGATCCAGCAGAGAGCTTCAGATAGGGTATCGAATATTTTCGGGCTGCTTTTGCAGCCGAAAGTCAAACGGACCGCGAAGTAAAATTGTTCGCGCCAACGAATGCCGAATAGATGCCAGAAATCAGGGTGGATGGGCATGACCTTGAAAGCTGAAGTAATATCGACCTTTGCGAGCCAGGCTGCGTTGCCGGCGTGTTTGATGAGATTGATAGCTTGGTCTATGTCATGATATTGCAGTGAGAATTCTTCTAGTGGGATTAAGCTGTTGATACTTGGTTGATTTTTTCCATGTGGGGAAGAAAGGTCAATTATGATACGTTTTTTGCCTGAGAATTTCCTGGTGGCTATCCCTATAGGATTAATGCGGAAAAGTTCGAAGGGGGGGCAATTGAACGGACCAATCATGAAGCCGGAAGCCACTTCTTTTTTGATGAGGGCCTCTACTGTGTCTGGTTCAGCTGAGGCTGACTGGAGATTGTTGCAGATTAAGCTAGCATTTGGTAGGCTTTGCAAACCTGGATCGAAACCTTCTTTCAAGCCTGAAATGAGGTAGTGTGTAAAGTTTTTGTCCGGATGGTTTTTTAATTCGTTTGCAAGGGAAGAAATGATGATAGGGGAAGAGAGATACTTTTTGAGATTTTTATTTTGATTTGCTGATGAACGACGTACAGGACATGCAGAATGAGCATGAGCTCCACCACAAAAATTGCAAATGTGGAGAAAACGACAACGTTGTCTAACACAGCCGAAGTTATTGAAGTTATTACAAACTTGTTTCCCTGAGTTGAAACTGATGGTGTTTTCATTCCTGGAACGGGGAACGTATGATGTAGACTTGGGTGCTTGCGGTTCCGGAAGAGTTGGGGGATCTGTTGTTATTTGAGGACAAGACGAAGTTGAATGGGAACTTGACCTGCAAATAGCACAGGAAATGCTTCGAACGCCTAGGAAAACTTTATTGTAAAGTTCCAGGTCGAGAGCCCCCCAATATGGGCATTGGTTCCAATGGGTGATACGAGCAGCACATTTAGCCGAAAAAAGCTTGTGGTAAGTGTAGAAATGGCTACCACCGAAAGAGAGGCTGAGCTCGGCTATGATGGAGAGATAGTCGTTGAGCTCTTTGCGTCTTGTGGGAAAGACAGCACTTATGACGTCTGTTAGTCTACTGAAAGCTATGCAGAATTCTGAAAAAGTGAGTACTCGCTTGGTAGTTGGCGTGGAATCTTTTAAGTGTATGGTTAGGGGACCACATTCGAATGAACGATGGGATTCATTGATGGGGACTGATGTAAGGAGAGAAGGAAGATCTATATATGCACCTGCGAGAATTTGAGAACGGAGTTGTGAAGACACTGGTGGAGGTTCCTGGGCTACTGCATGGGGAGGAGGTGGTTGAAGTTCTGCTGATGCGAGGGTATGGGAAGGCCAGCGAGCTGGGGCTGTAGACGTAGAGGGCTGAGCTTGAGGTATCCTTGCAAGTGATTCTTGACTGGCATGGGTTACTGCTGGAAAAGAGTGGGAAATAGAAGGAAAAGAAAGAAGTGGGTATGACTGCGGAGGCATCCTCACGCTGTTCTCACCACCTGAAGAAAAAGGAAAGGGTAGGGGGGGCGGAATATTCAGCGGAGGCAACCTCACGCTGGAAACCGCCCCTTTGTGAGAATTAAGATGGAAATTAGCAGCAGAAGGAAGAGACATTAAATGAGACGGGATTTCTGTCTCAAACCTGGAAGCTCTTAAGCCTGGAAAGGAAACCTGAGGGTTGCTGTTTGGAGCGCGTTCCCCTGCGGAACTATGTTCGGCAGCCGCTGTTGCTGGCCGGAACGAGACTGGAGCGGACGCGGAAGTATGAGCGTTCGCTATGGCGACCGACGCAGGAGTATGAGCGGTCGCTATGGGGATAGCACGCTGCGTTTGGTAGAGATTTCCCCGCTGCGGCGGGGAAAAACGAATGGCTGAGGTGCGTTGAGTTTTGCTCTTGGGGTTTTTTGGATGAAGTTTAGGAGGACTGGGAGTGTTATTTGAACTCGCCAGTAGCTCGAAAAGTTGGATCTTTGTTGATCTGCGTGGAAAGTGGACACCTGCATTAGCGAGTGCTTGACGGAGACTGTTTACGGTCCATTTCGAAATAGAGGGAAATGACGGAACCTCTATACGAGTAGGTATAGATGAAGACTGGTGAGGCAGAGAAGGAGAAGGAGATATAACAGAAGCTGTGACTCTTGATGGAGGAGGAGAGAGCGGTCTTCTTGTACGTGGTTTGTACGAGCGCTTGAGATGACGTCCTGGTCGCTCAAGCTGTGGATTGCTATCCGGGGTGGAAATACCTGGTTGAGTACGAGGAGGAGGGCTAGGCGTCTCTTGGACGCTGAGAAGTTCGTCATCTGACGCGAATAGCTGTACTTCCAGAAGATTGGACATGTTCTGTCGAAGGAAACGTCCTGATGATGCAAACGACTGATGCCTGAAGGAGGTAGGAGGCTGCTTATATGCTTAGCAGTTGATTGAAAGATTAGATGGGTTCACTCCTCCCGAATTTGCGTTTGTGTACGTTGCTAATTGAAAGATTACATGGGTTCACTCCTCCCGAAATTATGTTTTGAACTTCACTTAGTGCGTTTACATTGCAATGCATATAAGAACTTGCTGTGCATTGAAGCGATTAGTGCTTTTTCATTGCAATGCATGTAAGAACTTGTTGTGCATTGCAGAGATAGTGCTTTTGCATTGCATTGCATATAAGAACTTGTGCATTGAAGAGACAAGTGATTTTGCCTTGCATTGCATTCAAGAACTTGTTGTGCATTGAAGATTAGTGGTTTTGCATTGCAATGCATACAAAACTTGTTGTGCATTGACTAGATTAGTGCTTTCGGATTGCAATGCATACAAGAACTTGTGCAGAGATAGTGTCACGGTTCATGAATCTGCTGTCTCTCTCTTGTCTTGTGTTGTGTCTGTGGGCGTGGTCACTGATCAGCAGCGCCAGCTGGTTCCAATTGTTTGTGTCTTTATATGTGCAGTAACTGGTGTCTCATGTTGTCAGATCGTTGTGGTTCCCCTGTGTGTATGTTCCTGCTCTGGTTTCCCTCGCTGTCGTCTGGTTCCTGGATTTCCCCGTTCTTCGTCGTGTTCTGTCTTTGGGTTATCTCCACTCAGCACTGGGATCACGGGCACCTTCACCAGTATTCACCACACCAGGATCAAGCACCCTCACCATCTGTCCACCGAGGTCCCTGCGTCACCCACCATCGAGCTTGTGACCAGTCTCGTTCTTCTGTGTTGAGCCAGAGAACTTACCGGTTTCGACCGTGCTTCTTGTGTGTCATTAAAAGCGTTTTGCACTTGCATCCTGATCCTGTCATTGTTACGATGGATGCAGCAGGCGCAAAGAGCTGGAATGAATTTGCGGCAAACAGCACAAAGAGAATGGATCAACAAGTGGAGGGTCTTGCCAACACATATCTGGCGGTCCAAGCTCTGGTGGCGCAGGTGTCCGAGCTCACCCGTCAACTTCAGATACTCAGGATTCCCACTGCGCCACCCACACCACCCGTGCAGCCCATTTTCCTAGAAGGAAGTTACCAATGAGAGCCACAATTACCCACCCCAGAAGTATACGCAGGTGAGCCGGAGTACTGTAGGGCATTTCTGACCCAATGTTCTATGGACTTCTCCCTGCAGCCGCAGACGTTTTCTCAAGAACAGACCAAGGTGGCCTTCGTTCTCACCCTGCTGGCGGGTAAAGCGGCTCTCTGGGGAACGGCGGTGTGGGAGAATCAAGGTCCATGCTGCGCCTCGTTCCAGGCACTCTCCGAGTAGATGAAGGATGTTGGATCTTCCCCCTAGCTTGAATGGACTCATTGAACTGGCATTGAGAGTCGACGCTCGGTTGAGCAGAATGGACCGATTCCAGCAGAGTCATCAGCTTCGCGGCGTGGATGAATCGCGCACGGACAGGAGGGACACGGCCAGTCCCATCATCGATCATGAGCCCATGCAGGTGGGGAGAGCTCGGCTTTCCCGGGAGGAGAGAGAGAAGCGGAGATCCCAAAGACTTTGCCTATACTGTGGCAAGGCAGGCCACTTCATCCACTCATGCCCGGTAAAAGATCAAGCCCGGTAGTAACTTTGAGGCTACTATCGGGTGGGATCTCCGCCGAGAAGACCTCATCATCTACACTCCTCCCGGTAAGACTAAGGTGGGCAGCTCACATGCACGACACCAAGGCTTTACTGGACTCGGGGGCAGAGGGAAATTTCATGGACTTTGGACTAGCTCAGAGACATCAGATTCCCTTCACTCCACTCCCTCATTGCATTTCTGTCAACGCCCTAAATGGTCAACCACTACCCAACATTTCTCACATTACTGACTCCATCACTCTCATCATATCCGGCAATCATACTGAGACAATAACATTCTTCCTCATGAATTCACCACTAGCACCCGTTGTACTTGGACATCCGTGGCTCACCCAGCATAATCCCAGAGTCAATTGGGACCACAACACTGTGTCTGAGTGGAGTAATTTGTGTCATGAGTCTTGTTTAATGTCTGCTTGTTCGTCTGTTCCTGTCTCTGTGTTCCAGGAGGAGGCAGTGGATTTGTCTAACGTGCCCGGGGAGTACCAGGACCTGAGGAGAGTGTTCAGTAAGTCTCGGGCTGCTTCTCTTCCTCCGCATCGTCCCTATGACTGTGCTATAGATTTAGTACCAGGTGAGTCTCCGCCTAAGGACAAATTATATTCACTTTCTGTTCCAGAAAGGGAGGCTATGGAGAAGTATATTTCTGATTCGCTAGCTTCCAAGTTCATTCGCCCTTCCTCATCTCCAGCGGGGGCGGGGTTCTTTTTTGTGGGGAAAAAGGATGGCTCTCTGCGACCGTGTATTGATTACCGGGGGCTGAACAACATCACGGTAAAGAATACTTATCCTTTGCCGCTGATGTCTTCAGTGTTCGAGCGATTACAGGGAGCATCCGTCTTCACAAAATTGGTTTTACGTAACGCTTATCATTTGGTTCGCATAAGGAAGGGTGATGAATGGAAGACCGCGTTTAACACCCCTAGGGGGCACTTTGAATATTTGGTCATGCCGTCCGGGCTGTCCAACTCCCCAGCGGTCTTCCAGGCACTTGTCAATGACGTGCTGAGAGATATGGTCGACCAGTTCATATATGTTTACCTGGATGACATATTGATTTTTTCTTCTTCTCTCCAGGATCATGTTCAGCATGTCAGACGAGTGCTTCAGAGGTTGTTAGCGAATGGGCTTTTTGTCAAGGCGGAGAAATGCGTTTTTCATGCACAGTCTGTTCCTTTTCTAGGGTACATCGTCTCGTCTGAGGGAATGCGTATGGATCCTGACAAGGTTAAGGCTGTGATAGATTGGCCAAGTCCAGATTCCCGTAAGGCCCTACAGAGGTTTCTGGGATTTGCCCTTTTTTTATTGGCGTTTCATTCGCAACTACAACCAACTAGCCGCGCCTCTGACTGCCTTGACCTCCTCCCGAACGACGTTCAGGTGGTCCGATACAGCCGAGGCCGTATTCGCTAAACTTAAAAGCCGCTTCGTTTCGGCTCCCATCCTCGTTGCACCTGATTCATCACGTCAGTTCATGGTGGAGGTCGACGCATCAGAGGTGGGGGTAGGAGCAGTTCTCTCCCAACGTTCTTCCACAGACGACAAGATGCATCCCTGCGCATTTTTGTCTCATCGTTTATCACCTGCCGAACGTAACTATGACATTGGTAACAGAGAGTTGTTGGCTGTCAAGTTAGCGCTGGAGGAGTGGCGTCACTGGTTGGAAGGGTCAGGGGTACCTTTTATTGTCTCCACTCTCAGGTGGGAGGTCGAATCGAAGGTTATATCAGCTTTAGAAGGGGTAACGCCTCCGCCCGATTGCCCACCGAATCGTTTGTTTGTGCCAGAGGGAAATCGGTCCGACGTTATTCAGTGGGGACATTCTTCCAGCATCGCTTGTCATCCAGGGGTGCACCGCACCAGTTATTTGGTGAGACAACGATTCTGGTGGCCACTTATGGCTCGCGACATCCGCAATTGTCTTGGCTTGCTCAGTTTGTGCCACTGGTAAAACTTCCAATCGCCCTCCGGATGGGTTATTACAACCGCTGTCAGTCCCTTCGAGACCCTGGTCCCATATTGCTCTAGATTTCATTACCGCCCTCCCAGGGCAAGACGGTCGTTTTGACCGTTGTGGACCGGTTCTCGAAGGCGGCTCATTTTATTCCTTTACCCAAATTACCCTCAGCCAAGGAGACAGCGGTTACTGTCATTGATCACGTCTTTCGATTACATGGCCTCCCGATGGACGTGGTGTCTGACAGGGGTCCCCAATTTGTGTCCAAATTTTGGCAAGAGTTTTGTAGACTTCTGGGGGCGAGTGTCAGTTTATCTTCGGGATTTCATCCTCAGAGCAATGGTCAAACTGAGAGAGCCAACCAAGATTTGGAGAGAGTGTTGCGATGTTTGGTTTCCAGGAATCCTTCCTCCTGGAGTCAGCAGCTCTCAATGGTGGAGTACGCTCACAATGTGTTGCCAGTGTCATCCACGGGCCTCACTCCGTTTGAATGTAGTTTAGGTTACCAGCCACCAGTTTTTCCCAGTTTGGAATCCGAGGTCGCGGTCCCCTCCGCTCACGCCTTCATCCAGAGGTGCCGTCACACCTGGAGCAGAGCCCGAGAGACTCTTCTCCAGGTAGGGGCGCGCACCAAGGCTAAGGCCGATCGCCTCCGGTCGAAGCCTCCCGTATACGTCGTTGGTCAAAAAGTGTGGCTTTCTACTAAGAACATTCCTCTCCGATCCGTATCTAATAAACTTGCTCCTAAATTCATTGGCCCGTTTCCTGTCACCAAAATCATTAGTCCGGAGTCAGTCCGACTCAAACTTCCTCCGGCGTACAGGAGAATTCATCCCGCCTTCCATGTATCTAAAATAAAACCTGTGTTTCATGCACACATTAATCCGCCAGTCCCGGTTCCTCCCCCGCCGTGTCTCATAGATGGGGAACCCACTTATTCGGTTAACCGTATTCTGGATTCAAGAAGGAGGGGACGCGGATTCCAATACTTGGTGGACTGGGAGGGTTACGGTCCGGAGGAGAGAAGTTGGATTCCTGCTAGAGACAGTCTGGATCACTCCCTGATCGATGATTACAATCGACAGGTAAGTCCATCTGGGAATGCCAGGAGGCACTGGGATCACGGGCACCTTCACCAGTATTCACCACACCAGGATCAAGCACCCTCACCGTCTGTCCACCGAGGTCCCTGCATCACCCACCATCGAGCTTGTGACCAGTTTCGTTCTTCTGTGTTGAGCCAGAGAACTTACCGGTTTCGACCGTGCTTCTTGTGTGTCAATAAAAGCGTTTTGCACTTGCATCCTGATCCTGTCATTGTTACAGATAGTGCTTTTGCATTGCATTTAAGAACTTGTTGTGCATTGAAGATTAGTGGTTTTACATTGCAATGCATGCAAAACTTGTTGTGTATTGAATATGTTAGTGTGTTTGTATTGCATTGCATTAAAAAATGTGTTGTGCATTGAAGAGATTAGTGCTTTTACATTGCAATGCATACTAAACGGACCGTGCATTGAATGGATTAGTGCGTTTGCATTGCATTGCATTAAACATTTGTGCATTGAAGAGATTAGTGCGTTTGCATTGCAATGCATATAAGAAATCTGTGTGCATGGAAGAGATTAGTGCTTTTGCATTGCATACAAAACTCATTGTGCATTGTATAGATTAGTGCATTTGCATTGCAATGCGTATTAGAACTTGTTTTGATTTGAAGAGATTAGTGGGTACACTTTAGTATAATGGTCATTAGTTAAAATTAGTTAACTACATTAGTTAACATTAACTAATAATGAACTGCACTTATAAAGCGTTTATTAATCTTTGTTAATGTTAATTTCAACATTTACTAATGCATTATTAAAATCTTGTTAATACACTGTGAACTAACATGAACAAACCATGAACAACTGTATTTATATTAACTAACGTTAAAGGTCCCGTTCTTCGTGATCCCACTGTTCAAACTTTAGTTAGTGTGTAATGTTGCTGTTAGAGCATAAATAATACCTGTAAAATTATAAAGCTCAAAGTTCAATGCCAAGTGAGATATTTTATTTAACAGAAGTTCCCTTTCAAAGCCTACAGCGACCGGCTGGCTTGGACTACATCCTGGTACTTCCTTCATAAATGACGTCGATAGAACAGTAGAACAGACTAACCTCCGCCCACAAGAACATGCGCAAAAAGGGGGCGTGGTCTTGTTGCTGTCCCACGTGGAGAAGAGGACGTGTCGCATGGAGAAAAGGAAGTGTTGCATTTGAGTGCGTTTGTCACCATGTCGCATTTCTGAAGGAGGGACTTCATAGAACACGGAACTCATCAACCCGTTTTTAGGACAGTGAAAACAGCGCTATACAGATGTGTTAAAAATACTGTTTTTTTTACACACGAAACATGAACACATGTTATATTGCACACTGTAAACACAATCAAAGCTTCAAAAAACACGAAGAACGGGACCTTTAACAAAGATGAACAAATACAGTAACAAATGTACTGCTCATGTTTAGTTCATGTTAGTTAATACATTAACTAATGTTAACTAATGACCATTATTCTAAAGTGTTACCGATTAGTGCTTTTGCATTACAATGCATATAAGAACTTGTGCATTAACGAGATACGCGCTTTTGCATTGCAATGCATATTAAACTCGTTGTGCATTGATGAGATAAGTGATTTTGCATTGCATTACATTCAAGAACGGTGTGCATTGATTAGTGCGTTTGCAATGTATTAAAAAACTTGTGTATTGAAGCGATTAGTCCTTTGCATTGCAATGCATATAAAACTAACTAATAGGTTAGTGCGTTTGTATTGCATTTAAAAAAATGTGCATTGAAGAGATAGTGCATTTGCATTGCAATGCATATAATAACTTGTTGTGCATTGAAGAGACAAGTGATTTTGCATTGCATTGCATTCAAGATTAGTGGTTTTGCATTGCAATGCATACAAAGCGTGTGCATTGAATAGGTTAGTGCGTTTGTATTGCATTAAAAAAATTGTGCATTGCAATGCATATAATAACTTGTTGTGCATTGAAAAGTTTAGTGTTTTTGCATTGCAATGCATACAAAACTCATTGTGCATTGAATAGATCGGTGCGTTTGCATTACAATGCATAAAGAACTTGCTGTGCATTGAAGCGATTAGTGCTTTTTCATTGCAATGAAGAGCCTTTTGTGCATTGCAGAGATAGTGATTTTGCATTGCATATAAGAACTTGTTGTGCATTGAAGAGATAAGTGATTTTGCATTGCATTGCATTCAAGAACTCGTGTGCATTGAAGATTAGTGGTTTTACATTGCAATGCATACAAAACTTGTGCATTGATAGGTTAGTGCGTTTGTATTGCATTGCATATAAGAACTCATTGTGCATTGAAGATTAGTGATTTTGCATTGCAATGCATACAAAACTTGTTGTGCATTGAAGAGATTAGTGCTTTCGCATTGCAATGCATATAAGAACTTGTGCATTGCAGAGATAGTGCTTTTGCATTGTATTACATATAAGAACTTGTGCATTGAAGAGACAAGTGATTTTGCATTGCATTGCATTCAAGAACTCGGTGTGCATTGAAGAAATTAGTGCTTTTACATTGCAATGCATATAAGAAACGTGTTTGCATTGAAGAAATTAGTGCTTATGTATTGCAATGCATACAAAACGGATTGTGCAATGAATAGATTCGTGCGTTTGCATTGCATTGCATTAAAGAATTGTGCATTGAAGAGTTTAGTGCTTTTGCATTGCAATGCATATAAGTAATCTGTGTGCATGGAAGAGTGTAGCGATTATGGGCGCAGACCTTATAGATGAATGAATCTTCCAAATGATTCATCAAATGAACATCCCTTCCACAAAGCATTTTGTGGAAGGGATGGAGACCCTTCTCTCCAGACCCCAGGAAATCGACCATCTATTACGAGGCTCCATTCTGCCCGGGGCTACTGCTTCTATATTATAATTACTTGATATCCTATGGACTTTTGACCAAAACTTAGACAAAGAGGACAAAAGACTTGTTGTGATCGCAAGACAAAGAAACAAACCAGATCTCTGTCTTTTCAATGACCGTTAAATGAACTCCACGTGACACAGCTAAAACTCCAAGCAAACTCCCAGAAAATGTTACATATTGGAATGCATCAGATTACTGATTATTGGACTTTCATTCAAATAGCCTTCGACATAGCTTGTTAGTCTGTTTACAACTGATACACGTGACTATTATGCATGTATATCATTCCCAATTCCTGCAATTATGTAACTATTGAATGAGTGGATGAAAAGGCACCGTGTTTGATATTTTTTTGTTCGTATGGTTATAACCCAACAGATGAGCTGAATGAAATCTTTATAGAATTGATCATGTCCTTATAGTAAGAAATTAGGTCTAAGTTCACTCTCTGCTTAAGAGCAGGAAACTAAATTACTATAGATAACCCAATTTTAGGTGACGGGTCAGACTAAGAGCAGTTCAAAAACCCCTTATGATGACAAAGAAAAGGAGGACCGTGACGTCGCCCGGTACGGCGCAGCCGGGGCCCCACCCTGGAGCCAGGCCTGGGGTTGGGGCTCGTATGCGAGCGCCTGGTGGCCGGGCCTTCCCCCATGGGGTCCGGCCGGGCTCAGCCCAAAGGAGCGACGTGGGGACACCTTCCCGTGGGCCCACCACTCACGGGAGGGACCGTAAGGGGCCGGTGCAAAGCGAATCGGGCAGCAGTCGAGGCCGGGGGCCTAGACGACCCGATCCCTGGACACGGAAACTGGCTCTTGGGACATGGAATGTCACCTCGCTGGCAGGTAAAGAGCCTGAGATTGTGCGTGAGGTTGAGAGGTTCCGACTAGAGATAGTCGGAATCACCTCCACGCACGGCTTGGGCTCTGGAACCACACTTCTCGAGAGGGGATGGACTCTTCACCACTCTGGAGTTGCCCATGGTGAGAGGCGGCGGGCTGGTGTGGGTTTGCTTATAGCCCCCCAGCTCTGCCGCCATGTGTTGGAGTTTACCCCGGTGAACGAGAGGGTTGTTTCCCTGCGGCTTCGGCTCGGGGATAGGTCTCTCACTGTTGTGTGTGCCTACGGGCCAAACAGCAGTGCAGAGTACCCAACCTTCTTGGTGTCCCTGGGAGGGGTGCTGGAGAGTGCTCCGACTGGGGACTCCGTCGTTCTACTGGGGGACTTCAACGCCCACGTGGGCAATGACACTGAAACCTGGAGGGGCGTGATTGGGAGGAACGGCCCCCCTGATCTGAACCCGAGTGGTGTTCAGTTATTGGACTTCTGTGCTAGTTACAGTTTGTCCATAACGAACACCATGTTCAAGCATAAGGGTGTCCATCAGTGCACATGGCACCAGGACACCCTAGGTCGTAGGTCAATGATCGACTTTGTGGTCGTTTCATCTGACCTGCGGCCGTATGTCTTGGACACTCGGGTGAAGAGAGGGGCGGAGCTGTCAACTGATCACCACCTGGTGGTGAGTTGGATCCGATGGTGGGGGAGGAAGCTAGATAGACTCGGTAGACCCAAACGTACTGTGAGGGTCTGCTGGGAACGTTTGGCCGAGTCTCCTGTCAGAGAGATCTTCAACTCCTGCCTCCGGCAGAGCTTCGACCGGATCCCGAGGGAGGCTGGAGATATTGAGTCCGAGTGGACCATGTTCTCCACCTCCATTGTCAAAGCAGCTGCTCGGAGCTGTGGACGCAAGGTCTCCGGTGCCTGTCGAGGCGGCAATCCCCGAACCCGGTGGTGGACACCGGAAGTAAGGGATGCCGTCAAGCTGAAGAAGGAGTCCTATCGAGCCTGGCTGGCTTGTGGGACTCCTGAGGCAGCTGACAGGTACCGGCAGGCTAAACGGACTGCAGCCCGGGTGGTTGTGGAGGCAAAAACTCGGGCCTGGGAGGAGTTCGGTGAGGCCATGGAAAAGGACTATCGGCTGGCCTCGAAGAGATTCTGGCAAACCGTCCGGCGCCTCAGGAGGGGGAAGCAGTGCCCTACCAACGCTGTTTACAGTGGCGATGGGCGGCTGTTGACCTCAACTGGGGATGTTGTCGGACGGTGGAAGGAATACTTCGAGGATCTCCTCAATCCCGCCGTCACGTCTTCCATTGAGGAAGCAGAGGCTGGGGGCTCAGAGGAGGACTCGTCCATCACCCAAGCTGAAGTCACCGAGGTGGTCAAGAAACTCCTCGGTGGCAAGGCACCGGGGGTGGATGAGATCCGCCCTGAGTACCTCAAGTCTCTGGATGTTGTGGGGCTGTCTTGGCTGACACGCCTCTGCAGCATCACGTGGTGGTCGGGGACAGTGCCTCTGGGATGGCAGACCGGGGTGGTGGTCCCTCTTTTAAGAAGGGGGACCGGAGGGTGTGTTCCAACTATAGGGGGATCACACTTCTCAGCCTCCCCGGGAAAGTCTATGCCAGGGTACTGGAGAGGAGAATTCGGCCGATAGTGGAACCTCGGATTCAGGAGGAACAGTGTGGTTTTCGTCCTGGTCGTGGAACACTGGACCAGCTCTATACCCTCTACAGGGTGCTGGAGGGTTCATGGGAGTTTGCCCAACCAGTCCACATTTGTTTTGTGGATTTGGAGAAGGCATTCGACTGTGTCCCTCGTGGCGTCCTGTGGAGGGTGCTGGGGGAATATGGGGTCCGGGGTCCTTTGCTGAGGGCTGTCCGGTCCCTGTATGACCGAAGCAGGAGTATGGTCCGCATTGCCGGCAGTAAGTCAGACTTGTTCCCGGTGCATGTTGGACTCCGGCAGGGCTGCCCTTTTTCGCCGGTTCTGTTCATAATTTTTATGGACAGAATTTCTAGGCGCAGCCAAGGGGGTGTCAGGTTTGGGGACCACACGGTTTCGTCTCTGCTCTTTGCGGATGACGTTGTCGTGTTGGCCCCTTCTAACCAGGACCTCCAGCATGCACTGGGACGGTTTGCAGCCGAGTGTGAAGCGGCTGGGATGGGAATCAGCACCTCCAAATCCGAGGCCATGGTCCTCAGTCGGAAAAGGGTGGCTTGCCCACTTCAGGTTGGTGGAGAGTTCCTGCCCCAAGTGGGGGAGTTCAAGTATCTAGGGGTCTTGTTCACGAGTGAGGGGAGGATGGAACGGGAGATTGACAGACGGATCGGTGCAGCTTCTGCAGTAATGCGGTCGATGCACCGGTCTGTCGTGGTGAAGAAAGAGCTAAGCCGTAAGGCGAAGCTCTCGATTTACCGGTCAATCTACGTTCCTACTCTCACCTATGGTCATGAGCTTTGGGTCATGACCGAAAGGACAAGATCCCGGATACAGGCGGCCGAAATGAGCTTTCTCCGCAGGGTGGCTGGGCGCTCCCTTAGAGATAGGGTGAGAAGCTCAGTCACTCGGGAGGAACTCGGAGTAGAGCCGCTGCTCCTCCACATCGAGAGGGGACAGCTGAGGTGGCTCGGGCATCTGTTCCGGATGCCTCCTGAACGCCTTCCCGGGAAGGTGTTTCGGGCATGTCCAACCGGGCGGAGGCCCCGGGGAAGACCAAGGACACGCTGGAGGGACTATGTCTCCCGGCTGGCCTTGGAACGCCTCGGTGTCCCCCCGGAAGAGCTAGAGGAAGTGTCTAGGGAGAGGGAAGTCTGGGCATCCCTGCTTAGACTGCTGCCCCCGCGACCCGGCCCCGGATAAGCGGAAGAAGATGGATGGATGGATGGATGGATGGATGGATGGATGGATGGATGGATGGATGGATGGAACCCAATTTTATGGGAGGGGTGGAGACACAGTCACCCCTGAACCTTAATTGGCCAGAACCCATCCAGGGGATGGGCAAATATTTTAGTTTAACCTCAGAACACAGACGAAGACTGTGTGTTCACTTTCTGTTCATTGTTCAGTCAAGAGCTGTTCGCGGTGCGGTTCCAGAATCCGCCAAGGCGACGATCGGACGATCGTGGCAGACCATCAAAGAAAATGGGTTAACAGATTTCATTCAGGCCATCGGCTCTTCTCTCACTTTCCTTTCTTTTACTTAAAGTTTATTTTCTTTCCGTTAAGTCTCGGGTTCTGTTAAGTTTCACCACAAAGTTACTCAAGGAGTCTCTAACAGCGCGCTTCAACTTCAAACAACGCCCACGAGACTTCAATCCAGCCGCCAACACGCCACGTGATTGGCTTCCCAAGACGTCGATCAAAGACATGACCAGACCTTCAGCGAATCAAAGACCCGAGGGAACCCCTCTCCAGCCAGGAGGAAAAGGGAATCCCCCTTGTCAGAGACGACACCTGCGAGACACAAAAGCAAGTAATACCTCTAGATTTCAAGCTGAAGTGGTGCATTAGATCAAATTTAATAACCCCGCCTAAGAAACGATAGGAGGATAACTTACTGATCAATGGTTTCTTCAGGTCATGTGTCATAAATGTATATTGCTTGGGATTTCATAATTTCTCTCTCTTAAAACGTATTCTTTCCTCACTTTCTTCCTTTCTGCAACGTGTGTGAATGTGCGAGTGCGTGTGTTTATGTTAGATATTAGTTTGATGTGTTAGAGTAATCAATAAAGTTTCGTTTGTATTCAAAGATAACTGTTCTTGTGTTATGTGCTTGTGAATTTAATGTCTTGAACTGCCGATCTAAGTTACCTGGCTGTTAAATAGTGTTTCACTATTGTACGGATATTAATATCCACTGCAGAGTTGATATTTACGGCCCGTTCAAATGAACGCTGGAAGAGTCATTTGCTTGGCTGTAAATTAGACTCTCACAAAATTCCCTATGAATTCATTAAATTCATTCATTTGAGCTACATAGACTTGTTTCCCTTTAACAGACTTCCCTTTAAGTTCTTACATATCGGTGGACGAATAAGTTAAGGTGTAAACATTAATTCTGAATTATTTATAAATTATAGTGTAATTCGAGTCTCTTTCATTTTAATTCAAATTCCCCATTGAGTTATTTTATCTGACTCATTGTCGCTACAAGAGATTAGTGCTTTTGCACTGCAATGCATACAAAACTCATTGTGCAATGAATAGATTAGTGCCTTTGCATTGCAATGCATACTAGAACTTGTTTTGATTTGAAGAGATTAGTGCTTTTGCATTACAATGGATATAAGAACTTGTTGTGCATAAAGAGATACGCACTTTTGCATTGCAATGCATATTAAACTCGTTGTGCATTGTTGAGATAAGTGATTTTGCATTGCATTACATTCAAGAACGGTGTTCATTGATTAGTGCGTGTGCATTGCATTAAACAACTTGTTGTGCATTGAAGAGATTAGTGCTTTTGCATTGCATTAAACAACTTGTTGTGCATTGAAGAGATTAGTGCAATGCATACAAAACTCATTGTGCATTGAATAGATTAGTGCGTTTGCATTGCAATGCATATAAGAACTTGTTATGCATTGAAAAGATTAGTGCTTTTGCATTGCAATGCATACCAAACTCATTGTGCATTAAATAGATTAGTGCGTTTGCATTGCAATGCATTTAAGAACTTGCTGTGCATTGAAGAGATTAGTGCTTTTTCATTGCAATGCATTGATGTGCATTGCAGAGACAAGTGATTTTGCATTGCATTGCATTCAAGAACTCGGTGTGCATTGAAGATTAGTGGTTTTGCATTGCAATGCGTACAAAACTATTTGTGCATTCAATAGGTTAGTGCGTTTGTATTGCATTCCATAAAAAACTTGTGGATTGAAGAGATTAGTGCTTTTGCATTGCAATGCATAATAAATTGTTGTGCATTGAAAAGATTAGTGCTTTTGCATTGCAACGCATACAAAACTCATTGTGCATTGAATAGATTAGTGCGTTTGCATTGCAATGCATATAAGAACTTGTTGTGCATTGAAGAGACAAGTGACTTTGCATTGCATTGCATTCAAGAACTGCAAGAACTGCATTCAATTCAAGGTGTGCATTGAAGATTAGTGGTTTTGCATTGCAATGCATATAAGAAACGTGTGTGAGATTAGTGCTTTTTGCATTGCAATGCATACAAACCTCTTTGTGCATTGAATAGATTAGTGCATTTGCATTGCAATGCATATAAGAACTTGCTGTGCATTGAAGAGATAGTGCTTTTGCATTGCATTGCATATAAGAACTTGTGCATTGAAGAGACAAGTGATTTTGCATTGCATTGCATTCAATAACTCTGTGTGCATTGAAGATTAGTGGTTTTGTATTGCAATGCATACAAAACTCATTATGCATTGATGAGATAAGAGATTTTAGGACCCACTTTATAATTAGGTGGCCTTAACTACTATGTACTAACATTTTTCCTGTTTACACTCAGTGCATTTGGGGTCAATATGACCCCAAAATTTAAAGCATGATTGTAAAAAAAACTGTAAATTTTTTATAATAAATATAATTTTTTATTTTTTTTGTTTACTTCTCATCTATACAGTAATGCTGTGTTTTTGGATATACAAAGTACTTTTGTACCTATTTACCACACAATTCCTCAACTATACCATTAGCTTGCGTGTAAAATATTGTTTTTTTATGAAAAAAATACTTAAATGATGATCTAAATTAAAAATAATTTGTTTCTGGATATTTATCTAGGTGTTAGTTGTACAATTCTGCCATCTGTTGGTCAAAGACAAACCTAAAGGAATTACAAATTAAGAAAGAAATAGTTTTGTCCATAGAGACCCAGCAGAGGGCCATAGAGATCCATTCATTTTAATGGATGTGGCCAACTGCTCGTATCATAACTTTTGTGATACATTTTGTGAATTTATACATGTATAAACATTATACAAGACATTAAAAATAAATATTCTTTCAAATAGTAGAATTTTGGTAGTTTTTGATGCGTTTTGAAATGTCTGTTTTTACAAAATACCACAGAAATCGTCACAAGAAACACCTAAAGTTTCACTTGAATCAAGCAGGTAATCCAAAGTCTCAGGAGAGTGTATTTCATTGTCATACTGCCACAGAATGAACTGTGTGCAGGACACGAAAGGTATAAAAGAGGGTCTTTGGTGTGGGAACAATTTCTTTGTTTTCAAAACAAAGTTGCAGCTCTTAGATCTCAGAGTAAACTTTCTCAAAGTTGAACAGGTCAGATGCCTTTCATCTCTCCCTTGCTCTCTCTGCATGTGTGTGTGTGTGTGTGTGTGTGTGTGTGTGTGTGTGTGTGTGTGTGTGTGTGTGTGTGTGTGTGTGTGTGTGTGTGTGTGTGTGTGTGTGTGTGTGTGTGTGTGTGTGTGTGTGTGTGTGTGTGTGTGTGTGTGTGTGTGTGTGTGTGTGTGTGTGTGTGTGTGTGTGTGTGTGTGTGTGTGTGTGTGTGTGTGTGTGTGTGTGTGTGTGCGCGCGCATGCATTAGGTCTCACTGATTCACTCACACGTGTTCTACTTTTGATAGCTGATTTCATTTGCTGATTTCTGATTTCATTTGACAAACTCCATACAGATGCTCTCTGTGACAGTCACACCTCTCTCTCTCTCTGTGTGTGTGTGTGCGCACGAGTGTGTGTGTGTGCGCACGTGTGTGTGCCTGTGTGTGTGCATTAGGTCTCATCCCTTTTATCTTTGTTCTGCATTTGTGGCTGATTTTATTTGGCTGTGGCAGTCATACCTGTTTGTGTGTGTGTGTGTGTGTGTGTGTGTGTGTGTGTGTGTGTGTGTGTGTGTGTGTGTGTGTGTGTGTGTGTGTGTGTGTGTGTGTGTGTGTGTGTGTGTGTGTGTGTGTGTGTGTGTGTGTGTGTGTGTGTGTGTGTGTGTGTGTGTGTGTGTGTGTGTGTGTGTGTTTGAGTGAGCATGTCTTTTCTACATTGCATTTTTGCTCTATTACCAGGCCTTCCTTTCTGTGTGGAAATTTTCAGATTTATGCTTGAATTATTGATTTTATTTGTCAATTTCTAAAAAAAAATGCTTTCAATTGGAGTCACACCTGTGTGTGTGTTTGTGTGCGCGAGCATGTGTGTGTGCAAGTGATCATGTTCGTTCCACATTACATTTGTGCTCTAGGACCAGGACTTCATTGTGGTATGGACATTTTCAGATTTATTCTGGATTTATAGATTTGTTTTGACAAATGAAAAATAAAAAACAAATTTTTTTCGATTTTTCCATTAATTTCAATGTGGGGTCATATTGACCCCAAAGGTCATGAGTGTGACTTTATTTTTACATACCTTTACTGAGATAAAGGGAACCATTATTTTTAACTAAAGAAAAGTCGATTGGGGTCATATTGACCCCAAAGCACAAATGAGGGTTAATCATTTGATACAATGCACTTATTGGGCCCTATTTTAACGATCTGAAACGCAAGTGTCAAAGCGCAAAGCGCAAGTAACTTTGTGGGCGGGTCTCGGCGCTGTTGCTATTTTCCCGGCGGGATAAATGGCTCTTGCGCCCGGCGCAAATCTAAAATGGGTTGGTCTGAAGTAGCTTCATTATTCATAGGTGTGGTTTGGGCGTAACGTGAATAAACCAATCAGAGCGTCATTCAACATTCCCTTTAAAAGCAGGTGCGCAAGTTCCATTATGGATTGCTATTATTATGACGTATTTACCAGGCGCACGCCAGGAGCGGTTCACAGCCGAGGAGACTGATGTTCTTGTAAGAGCAGTGAAAGACAGAGAAGTTGTGTTGTATGGGGATGGGAGAAACCCACCCAAAATAGCGTCGGTTAAATAAATAATTAGCCTGAATATTTTGTAAGCTAGATTTATGCCTATTTTTTTCACATCTTCGTGGCACACCACAATGATTTCCGTCATCTCATGTGTTAATATTTTTTTAGTGTAACAATTTATGATTTGCAAAAATAACTGTTGCATCTGTGTAGATTACATGAGCAAAGTGTATGCGCGTTGTGCACGCTATGGTCAAGCATGCGCCCTTAAAATAGCATAATGAACAACGCGCAACGCGCCACTGACTTTAGACTAGGTTTTTTCTGGTCAGTGGCGGAATTGTTTAATGGAACAGCAAAATAGCACCAGGGATTGTTTGCGCCGGAACACGCCTCCTTTTTTGCGCTGAACCGCCCAGGGAGCGCAAGTTCATTCACTAGTTTAGCGACGTGCTTCTGTGGAGGGAAAAGCGCGCTTTGCGCGGGTGTAAAATAGGAATGACACATGCGTCGGTGTACAAAGTCAATTGCGCTGGGTGCAAGATAGGGCCCATTGTGTACATACATGTTTTTACATTGTATTACATTTTTAAAAATTCCTGCATGTAATTACATCTGTAATTAATTTCTTTAGTTACATTTGTAATTACACTCTTGACACTTCCCTTACACCTAACCCTGCCCTTAAACCTACCCATACCAACCACACCTGTCCCTAACCCTACCCGTATCCCATCTCAATATCAGCAAAGGTGTTTTGCAATACAATTTGAACACAGTAAGTACATTGTACTTATTTTTTTATGTAAGTATATAGTAGTTAAGGCCACCTAATATAAAGTGGGGCCAGATATTACATTGCATTGCATTCAAGAATGGTGTGCATTAATTAGTGCTTTTGCATTGCAAAGCATACAAAACTCATAGTGCATTGAATAGATTAGTGCATTTGTATTGCAATGCATATAAGAAATCTGTGTGTATTGAAGAGATTAGTGCTTTTGCATTGCAATGCATACAAAATCATTGTGCATCGAATAGATTATTGCATTTGCATTGCATTGCATTAAAAAAGTGCATTGACGAGATAGTGCTTTTGCATTGAAATGCATACAAAATTTGTTGTGCGTTGATGACATAAGTGATTTTGCATTTCAATGCATATACAAAATATGTGTGCATTGAAGAGATTAGTGCTTTTGCATTGCAATGCATAAATAACTTGTTGTGCATTGAAGAGTTAAGTACTTTTACATTGCAATGCATACAAAATTCGTTGTGCGTTGATGACATAAGTGATTTTGCATTGCAATGCAAACAAAATATGTGTGCATTGAAGAGATTAGTGCTTTTGCATTGCATTGCATACTAGAACTCATTGTGCATGAAGAGATTAGTTTGTTTGCATTCCAATGCATATAGAACTTGTGTGCATTGAAGAGTAAGTGCTTTTGCATTGCAATGCATATAAGAACTCGTGCATTGAAGAGATTAGTGCTTTTGCATTGCATTGCATACTAGAACTTGTTGTGCATTGAAGAGATTAGTGCTTTTGCATTGCAATGCATATAGGAACTTGTGTGCATTGAAGAGTAAATGATTTTGCATTGCAATGCATATAAGAACTTGTTGTGCATTGAAGAGATAAGTGCTTTTTTTTTTGTTGATTAGATTAGATTCAACTTTATTGTCATTACACAAGTACAGGTACAAGGCAACGGAATGCAGTTTAGTTCTAACCAGAAGTGCAATAGCAGCAAGTGCAGGATATACAATGGTTGCATAAGTGCAGGATATACAATGGTTGAATAAGTGCAGGACATGGATATGTACTGAATATATATAAATAGAGATGGCTATTACTATAAACAGAATTTACAGGTGAATATGTACTATGAATATAATACACTGTAAAAAAAAAAAAAAAACACAGAAAAAAACGAGCAAATGCATGGCAGCACAGGGTGCCAAACGTTTGCCATTAATGAAAATAACGGTAAAACCCCATGAACTGAAGTAACATGTTTACACAGCAACATGAAAAAAGAACATTGACCATACAGTACTATAAAATGTTTAAAACGTAATCTGAAATAACATATTTTGTCTGTATAATTGCAAATACATGCATAGACCATTAAATGTAATGGCATTATTTGACTGTAAGTTCACATAACATGTTTAAACCCTTATTTAATAAAACATGTTTTAACTGTAAATGTAAAAACATGGTGTAGCAGTTGTTTAACTAAACATGATTTGAATGTAGATATAAATGACATGTTGATACCATTACTTCATAAAGCATGTTTTGACTGTAAACTGAAATCATGTTTTAATCATTATTTAACAGAGTTTGACTGTAAATTGAAATGACATGTGTTGACCGTTATTTAAAATAACATGTGTTGACCATTATTTGAAAAAATTAACTGTGATGGACCATAATTTTTAAAGGCATGTACAGCATTTTGATTTTGATTATGGCTTACAGATAATTTTATATGTAGTTCATGAAATGTATGTTATATGTCACACAAAAAGTCATTAGAGAAAACGCTGCGTCAAGCGCTGCGGGAACGCCTCTCCGTTTGCGTCATGAAGCACTCGTAAAATCAGTCCAATGGCATGACAGGACGTCGTAGGCGGGTGACGTCATCGACCAGGAAACTAAAGCACCCCTGAACCAAACAGTGTCAGTTTCTGAACAAGTCGAACAAGTCGGTCACGGGGATGCCGGGAGTATGGCAAAGCGACGCAGCATCTCATTCCCTCTCAGGGAACCATGGTTACATACGTAACCTGAGACGTTCCCTTTCAAGGGAACTTGCGCTGCGTCAATTATTTAACAGAGTTTGACTGTAAATTGAAATGACATGTGTTGACCGTTATTTAAAATAACATGTGTTGACCATTATTTGAAAAAATTAACTGTGATGGACCATAATTTTTAAAGGCATGTACAGCATTTTGATTTTGATTATGGCTTACAGATAATTTTATATGTAGTTCATGAAATGTATGTTATATGTCACACAAAAAGTCATTAGAGAAAACGCTGCGTCAAGCGCTGCGGGAACGCCTCTCCGTTTGCGTCATGAAGCACTCGTAAAATCAGTCCAATGGCATGACAGGACGTCGTAGGCGGGTGACGTCATCGACCAGGAAACTAAAGCACCCCTGAACCAAACAGTGTCAGTTTCTGAACAAGTCGAACAAGTCGGTCACGGGGATGCCGGGAGTATGGCAAAGCGACGCAGCATCTCATTCCCTCTCAGGGAACCATGGTTACATACGTAACCTGAGACGTTCCCTTTCAAGGGAACTTGCGCTGCGTCAAGTGCTGCGGGAACTCAATACCCACGCCGCCATAACTAGTAGCGCACATTAAGCTACAAGCACCCGAGCACCTGGAGTAGAGGCCACAGCTAGGTTGTAAAACCTCACAAAAGTATGCGGAGAGGACCACCCTGCCGCATCACACACCTCCTGCAGGGAGACTCCTGACAGAAGAGCCAAAGAGGCAGCCATACTCCGAGTAGAGTGGGCTCGGACCTTTAGTGGTGAAGGTTGGCCGGCCGACTCATATGCGAGTGAAATAGCCTCGACTATCCACTTGCTTAGCGTCTGCTTAGATGCGGGTTTCCCTTTATTTGGGGACCCGAAACAGATGAACAATTGCTCAGACTTTCTCCACAGGGCAGCTCTGTGGACGTAAGCATCTAGCGCTCTCACTGGGCAGAGCAGATTTAATTTCTCCTGTTCTGAATTCTGAAAGGGATGCGGAGAGAAGGCCTGCAGCATTATAAGACCTGCCAAGTTCGTGGGAACTTTGGGGACATATCCTTCTTTTGGAAATAGAAAAGCTTTCACCATACCTGGCGCAAACTCAAGACAGGAGGGAGCAACAGATAATGCTTGCAAATCCCCCACTCTCTTTAGAGAAGAAATAGCCAAGAGAAATACAGTTTTTAGTGTGAGAAATTTCTCTGGCACCTCCTCAATAGGCTCAAAGGGGGCCAAAGCCAGACCTTCTAGCACCACGGCCAGATCCCAGGTCGGCACCCTCGAGCGTGCTGCAGGCCTTAGCCTCAGTGTACCATGAAGGAAGCGAGTAACCCATGGGTGTTTCCCCACCAATGCACTATCTAGATGAACGTGATAGGCAGATATTGCCGTCACATATACCTTCAAGGTGGAAGGGGATAAACCCAAAGATAATTTTTCTTGTAGGAAACCCAGCACTGAGTTGACTTGGCAGCACTGAGTTGACTCCATTTAAGGGCATGCAGCCTCCTCGTAGACGGAGCTCTGGAGTGCAACATGGTCTCCACTACCTCGGCAGAGAGACCTGAGTCTGTGAACTGATCCCCCTCAGGGGCCAAGCCCACAGTTTCCATAACTCCGGCCTTGGGTGCAGAATCGACCCCGAGAGAAGAGAAGGAGAGAAGGTCCCTCCTGATCGGAATCTCCCATGGGGGACCCTCTAGAAGTGACACAATGTCCAAAAGCCATACTTGGCCCGGCCAGAACGGGGCTATTAGTAACAGACGAACCCTGTCCCGGCGTACCCTCTCTAGCACTCCTGGTAGCAACGCCAGAGGGGGAAAGGCGTACAGATGCAGCCTTGGCCACGTCTGCACCATGGCATCCAACCAGAGAGGGGCTGGATGTGTGAGGGAATAAAATAGGGGACAGTGCGTTGTCTCTTGAGATGCAAACAAATCCACCTGAGCCTGACCGAAGCGATTCCATAGGAGCTCCACCACCTCGGGGTGGAGTCTCCAATTCCCTGGCAACACTCCCTGCCTCGACAGGGAGTCTGCCACCGTGTTCAGGTACCCTGGAATGTATACTGCTCGGACCGATAACAATTTGCCCTGGGTCCAAACTAGGACTCGATGTGCCAACTTCCATAGCCGGCACGAGCGTAAACCCCCCAGGCGATTTATATAGGAGACCACCGATGTGTTGTCCGTGCGAACCAACACATGATGGCCCCTCAGGTCCAGGAGAAAGTGCCTGAGTGCCAGGAACACGGCCATCAGCTCCAGCTGGTTTATGTGCCAGGAGAGCTGATGGTCGCTCCACAGACCTTGAGCTGAGCGACCACTCATGGTCGTCCCCCAGCCGGGAGAGATGCATCCGTCGTTAGCGTTAAGCGACGACAAGGAGCTCCCAGCACCGGACCCTGGGACAAGAACCAAGGATCTTTCCACATGACTAAGGCACGTAGGCATCGCTGAGTGACCTTGATCATGCGAAACGGATTTCCCCTCGACGAGAATCCCTTGGTCTTGAGCCACCACTGTAGGGGTCTCATGTACAGCAGGCCAAAAGGTATCACGTTGGACGCTGCTGCCATCAAACCCAGCAGTCTCTGGAACTGCTTTACAGTGACTGACTGGCCTAGCTTCATCTTGATTACTGAGTCTAGGATCGATTTCACCCTGGCGGCCGCGGGTGTTACCCGAATTGTATTCTGTACCCTTTTTCTATTGTACGCAGGACCCAATCTGAGATATTTGGCAGAAGTTTCCACGCTGCCAGAAAATCTACTAAGGGAACCAGCCTCTTGAGGCTGGCCTCTGGATTTTGTTGTGTGGGCAGCCCGGTGTCCTGAAACGGCGCGCCGGCAGGAAGCAACCGAACTGACCCACTTTGAACCCTCCTTGGAGGGAGCGAGCATCCCCACGCCGCTACGTTTCCGGGCGGACGTGGAGATATGCACTCGCCGAGGACTGCTGCACCCTGAAGCACCCGAGTTGGCAGGGTTTGCAGAACGGCCCCCTGATGGCACCGAGAGGAGACAGGTGCCTCGGCACACCGCTTCCCCTCGGAGGGGACTGACATCAGAAGCCTGACACCTCTGCTTCTTCGCCGAGGCCTTCCTAGAGGATTTAGAAGGGAAGTCAATGAGGACTTATAGTAAATTAGTGTTTAAGGACACTTGGGTCAATAATATGTTCATTAGGACAATTATAGATTCTGTGAGGCCATAAAATGTAAAAAAAAAAAAAAAAACTTTTTGAACAATCTTTTGTGGAACTTTTAGCTTGTATTTGTATTCAGAAGGGTAGTCAATGAGTATGTGTAGTCAATTAGTGTTTAAGGACACTTTGGTCAATAATATGTGCCCTAGGTCAAATATGGACTTCTGTACAGTCATAACGTAAAAAAAAAATACTTTTAAAAAACCTTTTGTGGAACTTTTGGCTTTAATTGGAATCAGAAGGGATGTCAGTGAGTATGTATAGTAAATTAGTGTTTAAGGACTCTTGGGTCAAAAATATGTTCACTAGGTAAAATATGGACTGCTGTACAGCCATAACAAGTAAAAAAAAAAAAAATAAATAAATAAAAAAAACCTTTTGTGGAACTTTTGGCTAGTAATTGGAATCAGGCGGGAAGTCAATGAGTATGTATAGTAAGTTAGCTTTAAGGCCAAAAATATTTTCAATAGGTCAAATATGGACTTCTGGAAGTCATAACACGTACAAAATAAAAATAAAAAATACTTTTTGAAAATCCTTTGTGAAACTTTTGGCTAGTAATTGGAATCAGGCGGGAAGTCAGTGAGTATGTATAGTAAGTTAACTTTAAGGCCAAAAATATTTTCAATAGGTCAAATATGGACTTCTGGAAGTCATAACACGTACAAAATAAAAATAAAAAATACTTTTTGAAAATCCTTTGTGAAACTTTTGGCTAGTAATTGGAATCAGGCGGGAAGTCAGTGAGTATGTATAGTAAAGTAGTTTTTAAGGACACTTGGGTCAAAAATATGTTCACTAGGTCAAATATGGACTGCTGTACAGCCATAACAGCCATTACATATATAAAAATAAATAAAACCTTTTTTGAAAATTTTGGCTTATAATTAGAAACCGTAGGGTAGTCTATGAGTATGTATAGTAAATTAGTGTTTAAGGATTCTTGGGTCAAAAATATGTTCACTATGTCAAATATGGACTGCTGTACAGCCATAACATGTAAAAAATAAATAAATAAAAAACTTTTTGAAAAACCTTTTGTGGAACTTTTGGCTAGTAACTGGAATCAGACAGGAAGTCAATGAGTATGTATAATAAATTAGTGTTTAAGGACATTTGGGTCAAAAATATGTTGCGTATATCAAATAGGGACTTCTGTACAGCAGTGATATGTACAAAAAAAACCATTACATTTTTGTATAGTAAATTATTAGGACCCTTGGGTCAAACATATGTTCACTAGGTAAAATATGGAGTGCTGTACAGCCATGAAATGTAAAAAAATTAAAAATAAAATAAAAAATAAAAACCTTTGTGGAGCTTTTGGCTAGTAATTGGAATCAGGCGGGACATCAATTTGTATGTATAGTAAGTTAGTGTTTAAGAACTTTTGGGCCAAAAATATGTTCCCTAGGTCAAATATGGACTGCTGTACAGTCATAACGTAAAAAAATACTTTTAAAAAACCTTTAGTGGGACTTTTGGCTTTTAATTGGAATCAGAAGGGATGTCAGTGAGTATGTATAGTAAGTAAATGTTTAAGAACTCTTGGGCCAAAATTATTTTCGCATCGCATTGCATTTCATTAAAAAAGTATACATTGAAGAGATAATTGCTATTGCGTTGCATATAAGAACTGGTTGTGCATTGAAAAGACCAGTGTTTTGTATGACAATGCATGCAATAACGGTGTGCATTGAAGTCATTAGTGCAGTGCAATGTATACTAGGAGTCGTTTTGCATTGAAGAGATTAGTGCTTTTGCATTGCAATGCATATGAGAACTGGTTGTGCATTGAATAGATTAGTGCGTTCGCATCGCATTGCATTTCATTTAAAAAAAGTATGCATTTAAGAGATAATTGCTATTGCATTGCATATAAGAACTGGTTGTGCATTGAAAAGACCAGGGCTTTTGCATTACAATGCATGTAACAACTTGGTGTGCATTGAAGTGATTAGTGCATTGCATACTAGAACTCGTTTTGCATTGAAGAGATTAGTTATTTTGCATTGCAATGCATTCAAAACGCATTGTGCATTGAATAGATTAGTGCGTTCGCATCGCATTGCATTTCATTTAAAAAAGTATGCATTTAAGAGATCATTGCTATTGCATTGCATATAAGAACTGGTTGTGCATTGAAAAGACCAGTGCTTTTGCATTACAATGCATGCAATTAACTTGGTGTGCAATGAAGTGATTAGTGCAGTGCAATGTATACTAGGAGTCGTTTTGCATTGAAGAGATTAGTGCTTTTGCATTACAATGCATGCAATAACTTGGTGTGCATTGAATAGATTAGTGCGTTCGCATCGCATTGCATTTCATTAAAAAAAGTATGCATTGAAGAGATAATTGCTATTGCATTGCATATAAGAACTGGTTGTGCATTGAAAAGACCAGTGCTTTTGCATGACAATGCATGCAATAACTTGGTGTGCATTGAAGTGATTAGTGCATTGCATTGCATACTAGAACTCGTTTTGCATTGAAGAGATTAGTGCTTTTGCATTGCAATGCATACAAAACGCATTGTGCATTGAATAGATAAGTGCGTTTGCATCGCATTGCATTTCATTAAAAAAAGTATGCATTGAAGAGATAATTGCTATTGCATTGCATATAAGAACTGGTTGTGCATTGAAAAGACCAGTGCTTTTGCATTGCAATGCATGCAATAACTTGGTGTGCATTGAATAGATTAGTGCGTTCGCATCGCATTGCATTTCATTTTAAAAAGTATGCATTGAAGAGATAATTGCTATTGCATTGCATATAAGAACTGGTTGTGCATTGAAAAGACCAGTGCTTTTGCATTGCGATAATGAAATATAAAAAAGTATGCATTGAAGAGATACTTGCATTGCATATAAGAACTGGTTGCAATTGCTATTGCATTGCATATAAGAACTGGTTGTGCATTGAAAAGACCAGTGCTTTTGCATTACAATGCATGCAATAACTTGGTGTGCATTGAAGAGATTAGTGCATTGCATACTAGAACTCGTTTTGCATTGAAGAGATTAGTTATTTTGCATTGCAATGCATTCAAAACGCATTGTGCATTGAATAGATTAGTGCGTTCGCATCGCATTGCATTTCATTTAAAAAAGTATGCATTTAAGAGATCATTGCTATTGCATTGCATATAAGAACTGGTTGTGCATTGAAAAGACCAGTGCTTTTGCATTACAATGCATGCAATTAACTTGGTGTGCAATGAAGTGATTAGTGCAGTGCAATGTATACTAGGAGTCGTTTTGCATTGAAGAGATTAGTGCTTTTGCATTACAATGCATGCAATAACTTGGTGTGCATTGAATAGATTAGTGCGTTCGCATCGCATTGCATTTCATTAAAAAAAGTATGCATTGAAGAGATAATTGCTATTGCATTGCATATAAGAACTGGTTGTGCATTGAAAAGACCAGTGCTTTTGCATGACAATGCATGCAATAACTTGGTGTGCATTGAAGTGATTAGTGCATTGCATTGCATACTAGAACTCGTTTTGCATTGAAGAGATTAGTGCTTTTGCATTGCAATGCATACAAAACGCATTGTGCATTGAATAGATAAGTGCGTTTGCATCGCATTGCATTTCATTAAAAAAAGTATGCATTGAAGAGATAATTGCTATTGCATTGCATATAAGAACTGGTTGTGCATTGAAAAGACCAGTGCTTTTGCATTGCAATGCATGCAATAACTTGGTGTGCATTGAATAGATTAGTGCGTTCGCATCGCATTGCATTTCATTTTAAAAAGTATGCATTGAAGAGATAATTGCTATTGCATTGCATATAAGAACTGGTTGTGCATTGAAAAGACCAGTGCTTTTGCATTGCGATAATGAAATATAAAAAAGTATGCATTGAAGAGATACTTGCATTGCATATAAGAACTGGTTGCAATTGCTATTGCATTGCATATAAGAACTGGTTGTGCATTGAAAAGACCAGTGCTTTTGCATTACAATGCATGCAATAACTTGGTGTGCATTGAAGAGATTAGTGCTTTTGCATTGCAATGCATACAAAACGCATTGTGCATTGAATAGATTAGTGCGTTCGCATCGCATTGCATTTCATTTAAAAAAGTATGCATTGAAGAGATAATTGCTATTGCATTGCATTGCATATAAGAACTGGTTGTGCATTGAATAGATTAGTGCGTTCGCATCGCATTGCATTTCATTAAAAAAAGTATGCATTGAAGAGATAAATGCTATTGCATAGCATTGCATATAAGAACTGGTTGTGCATTGAAAAGACCAGTGCTTTTGCATTACAATGCATGCAATAACTGGGTGTGCAATGAAGTGATTAGTGCATTGCATTGCATACTAGGACTCGTTTTGCATTGAAGAGATTAGTGCTTTTGCATTACAATGCATACAAAACGCATTGTGCATTGAATAGATTAGTGCGTTCGCATCGCATTGCATTTCATTTAAAAAAGTATGCATTGAAGAGATAATTGCTATTGCATTGCATATAAGAACTGGTTGTGCATTGAAAAGATTAGTGCTTTTGCATTGCAATGCATACAAAACGCATTTTGCATTGAATAGATTAGTGCGGTTGCATCGCATTGCATTGTATTAAAAAAAGTGTGCATTGAAGAGATAATTGCTGTTGCATTGCATTGCATATGAGAACTGGTTGTGCACTAATAGATTAGTGTTTTCGCATCGCATTGCATTTCATTAAAAAAAGTATGCATTGAAGAGATAATTGCTATTGCATTGCATATAAGAACTGGTTGTGCATTGAAGTGATTAGTGCATTGCATTACATACTAGAACTCGTTTTGCATTGAAGAGATTAGTCATTTTGCATTACAATGCATACAAAACGCAATGTGCATTGAATAGATTAGTGCGTTCGCATCGCATTGCATTTCATTTTAAAAAGGATGCATTGAAGAGATAATTGCTATTGCATTGCATATAAGAACTGGTTGTGCATTGAAAAGACCAGTGCTTTTGCATTGCGATAATGAAATATAAAAAAGTATGCATTGAAGAGATACTTGCTATTGCATTGCATATAAGAACTGGTTGCAATTGCTATTGCATTGCATATAAGAACTGGTTGTGCATTGAAAAGACCAGTGCTTTTGCATTACAATGCATGCAATAACTTGGTGTGCAATGAAGTGATTAGTGCATTGCATTGCATACTAGGACTCGTTTTGCATTGAAGAGATTAGTGCTTTTGCATTACAATGCATACAAAACGTATTGTGCATTGAAGAGATTAGTGCGTTTGCATTGCAATGCATACAAAACGCATTGTGCATTGAATAGATTAGTGCGGTTGCATCGCATTGCATTGCATTAAAAAAAGTGTGCATTGAAGAGATAATTGCTATTGCATTGCATTGCATATGAGAACTGGTTGTGCATTGAATAGATTAAGTGCGTTAGCATCGCATTGCATTGCATTAAAAAAAGTATGCATTGAAGAGATAAATGCTATTGCATTGCATTGCATATAAGAACTGGTTGTGCATTGAATAGATTAGTGCGTTCGCATCGCATTGCATTTCATTTAAAAAAGTATGCATTGAAGAGATAAATGCTATTGCATAGCATTGCATATAAGAACTGGTTGTGCATTGAATAGATTAGTGCGTTCGCATCGCATTGCAATGCATTAAAAAAAAGTGTGCATTGAAGAAATAATTGCTGTTGCATTGCATATAAGAACTTGGTTGCAATTGCTATTGCATTGCATATAAGAACTGGTTGTGCATTGAAAAGACCAGTGCTTTTGCATTGCAATGCATGCAATAACTTGGTGTGCATTGAAGTGATTAGTGCATTGCATTGCATACTAGAACTCGTTTTGCATTGAAGAGATTAGTGCTTTTGCATTACAATGCATACAAAAAGCATTGTGCATTGAATAGATTAGTGCGTTCGCATCGCATTGCATTTCATTAAAAAAAGTATGCATTGAAGAGATAATTGCTATTGCATTGCATATACAAACTGGTTGTGCATTGAAAAGACCAGTGCTTTTGTATTACAATGCATGTAATAACTTGGTGTGCGTTGAAGTGATTAGTGCTTTTGCATTGCAATGCATACAAAAAGCATTGTGCATTGAATAGATTAGTGCGGTTGCATCGCATTGCATTTCATTTAAAAAAGTATGCATTGAAGAGATAATAGCTATTGCATTGCATATAAGAACTGGTTGTGCATTGAAAAGACCAGTGCTTTTGCATTACAATGCATGCAATAACTGGGTGTGCAATGAAGTGATTAGTGCATTGCATTGCATACTAGGACTCGTTTTGCATTGAAGAGATTAGTGCTTTTGCATTACAATGCATACAAAACGCATTTTGCATTGAATAGATTAGTGCGGTTGCATCGCATTGCATTGTATTAAAAAAAGTGTGCATTGAAGAGATAATTGCTGTTGCATTGCATTGCATATGAGAACTGGTTGTGCATTGAATAGATTAGTGTTTTCGCATCGCATTGCATTTCATTAAAAAAAGTATGCATTGAAGAGATAATTGCTATTGCATTGCATATAAGAACTGGTTGTGCATTGAAGTGATTAGTGCATTGCATTACATACTAGAACTCGTTTTGCATTGAAGAGATTAGTCCTTTTGCATTACAATGCATACAAAACGCAATGTGCATTGAATAGATTAGTGCGTTCGCATTGCATTTCATTTAAAAAAGTATGCATTGAAGAGATAATTGCTATTGCATTGCATATAAGAACTGGTTGTGCATTGAAGAGATTAGTGCTTTTGCATTGCAATGCATACAAAACGCATTGTGCATTGAATAGATTAGTGTGCGGTTGCATCGCATTGCATTGTATTAAAAAAAGTGTGCATTGAAGAGATAATTGCTATTGCATTGCATTGCATATGAGAACTGGTTGTGCATTGAATAGATTAAGTGCGTTAGCATCGCATTGCTTTGCATTAAAAAAAAGTATGCATTGAAGAGATATTTGCTATTGCATTGCATTGCATATAAGAACTGGTTGTGCATTGAAAAGACCAGTGCTTTTGCATTACAATGCATGCAATAACTTGGTGTGCATTGAAGTGATAAGTGCATTGCAATGTGTACTAGGAGTCGTTTTGCATTGAAGGGATTAGTGCGTTTGCATTGCAATGCATACAAAACGCATTAAAAAACGTATGCATTGAAGAGTTAAATGCTATTGCATTGCATATAAGAACTGGTTGTGCATTGAAAAGAACGGTGCTTTTGCATTGCAATGCATGCAATAACTTGGTGCAATAGCTTGTGCAGGGCCCGATTCAGGATACGCAGGTCCAAGATTGGCTGTAACCCACCACCTTTCTTGGGTACAATGAAGTAGGGGCTGTAGAGCCCCATCTTCATATCGGCTGGAGGAACCGGCTCGACCGCGTCCTTCGCCAGTAGGACATCGATCTCTGACCGCAAGACCTGAGCATCGCTGCTTCGCACGGAGGCGAAGAGGATGCCCTTGTACTTGGGAGGCCGGTGAGCGAACTAAATCGCGTAGCCGAGTCTGATGGTACGGATGAGCCAGCGAGACGGCCTGGGGAGCTGTTGCCAAGCCCCCAGAGACCGCACAAGCGGGACCAACAGCACCACAGACGTACCCGGGGTGGGGCAGCGAGGCGGAATAGACAGACCCGACTCGGGAGGCCCGGAGGCGGCCCGGAGTGTTGTCTGAGAATTCCAGGGTGGGACAGAGTGTGGGTGAGAAGGCCCGGGGGCGTTCTCGGTGCCCACACTGCTTCCCCGTGGCGGGGGGAGGGGAGGAAAGGAGTGAGAAGGCCCGGAGGCGTCGCACACTGCCAACCTGGCCCTCTTGGGGCCCAGGGAGAGAGGAAACTGCTCTGAATGTGCAATGAAGTGATTAGTGCATTGCATTGCATACTAGGACTCGTTTTGCATTGAAGAGATTAGTGCTTTTGCATTACAATGCATACAAAACGCATTGTGCATTGAATAGATTAGTGCGTTCGCATCGCATTGCATTTCATTTAAAAAAGTATGCATTGAAGAGATAATTGCTATTGCATTGCATATAAGAACTGGTTGTGCATTGAAGAGATTAGTGCTTTTGCATTGCAATGCATACAAAACGCATTTTGCATTGAATAGATTAGTGCAGTTGCATCGCATTGCATTGTATTAAAAAAAGTGTGCATTGAAGAGATAATTGCTGTTGCATTGCATTGCATATGAGAACTGGTTGTGCATTGAATAGATTAGTGTTTTCGCATCGCATTGCATTTCATTAAAAAAAGTATGCATTGAAGAGATAATTGCTATTGCATTGCATATAAGAACTGGTTGTGCATTGAAGTGATTAGTGCATTGCATTACATACTAGAACTCGTTTTGCATTGAAGAGATTAGTCCTTTTGCATTACAATGCATACAAAACGCAATGTGCATTGAATAGATTAGTGCGTTCGCATTGCATTGCATTTCATTTAAAAAAGTATGCATTGAAGAGATAATTGCTATTGCATTGCATATAAGAACTGGTTGTGCATTGAAGAGATTAGTGCTTTTGCATTGCAATGCATACAAAACGCATTGTGCATTGAATAGATTAGTGCGGTTGCATCGCATTGCATTGTATTAAAAAAAGTGTGCATTGAAGAGATAATTGCTATTGCATTGCATTGCATATGAGAACTGGTTGTGCATTGAATAGATTAAGTGCGTTAGCATCGCATTGCATTGCATTAAAAAAAAGTATGCATTGAAGAGATATTTGCTATTGCATTGCATTGCATTGCATATAAGAACTGGTTGTGCATTGAAAAGACCAGTGCTTTTGCATTACAATGCATGCAATAACTTGGTGTGCATTGAAGTGATAAGTGCATTGCAATGTGTACTAGGAGTCGTTTTGCATTGAAGGGATTAGTGCGTTTGCATTGCAATGCATACAAAACGCATTGTGCATTGAATAAATTAGTGCGTTAGCATCGCATTGCATTGCATTAAAAAAAGTATGCATTGAAGGGATAATTGCTATTCATTGCATATAAGAACTTGGTTGCAATTGCTATTGCATTGCATATAAGAACTGGTTGTGCATTGAAAAGACCAGTGCTTTTGCATTGCAATGCATGCAATAACTTGGTGTGCATTGAAGTGATTAGTGCATTGCATTGCATACTAGAACTCGCTTTGCATTGAAGAGATTAGTGCTTTTGCATTGCAATGCATACAAAACGCATTGTGCATTGAATAGATTAGTGCGGTTGCATCGCATTGCATTGCATTAAAAAAAGTGTGCATTGAAGAGATAATTGCTGTTGCATTGCATTGCATATGAGAACTGGTTGTGCATTGAATAGATTAGTGCGTTTGCATCGCATTGCATTAAAAAAAGTATGCATTGAAGAGATAATTGCTATTGCATTACAATGCATGCAATAACTTGGTGTGCATTGAAGTGATTAGTGCAGTGCAATGTATACTAGGAGTCGTTTTGCATTGAAGAGATCATTCGCATCGCATTGCATTACATTAATGCAATGCTTTTGCATTACAATGCATACAAAATGCATTGTGCATTGAATAGATTAGTGCGTTCGCATTGCATTAAAAAAAGTGTGCATTGAAGAGATAATTACTGTTGCATTGCATTGAGAATGAGAAATGAGAACTTGTTGTGCATTGAATAGATTAGTGCGTTAGCATCGCATTGCATTGCATTAAAAAACGTATGCATTGAAGAGTTAAATGCTATTGCATTGCATATAAGAACTGGTTGTGCATTGAATAGATTAGTGCGTTCGCATCGCATTGCATTGCATTAAAAAAAAGTGTGCATTGAAGAGATAATTGCTATTGCATTGCATATAATAACTGGTTGTGCATTGAAAAGAACGGTGCTTTTGCATTGCAATGCATGCAATAACTTGGTGCAATAGCTTGTGCAGGGCCCGATTCACGATACGCAGGTCCAAGATTGGCTGTAACCCACCACCTTTCTTGGGTACAATGAAGTAGGGGCTGTAGAGCCCCATCTTCATATCGGCTGGAGGAACCGGCTCGACCGCGTCCTTCGCCAGTAGGACATCGATCTCTGACCGCAAGACCTGAGCATCGCTGCTTCGCACGGAGGCGAAGAGGATGCCCTTGTACTTGGGAGGCCGGTGAGCGAACTGAATCGCGTAGCCGAGTCTGATGGTACGGATGAGCCAGCGAGACGGCCTGGGGAGCTGTTGCCAAGCCCCCAGAGACCACACAAGTGGGACCAACAGCACCACAGACGTACCCGGGGTGGGGCAGCGAGGCGGAATAGACAGACCCGACTCGGGAGGCCCGGAGGCGGCCCGGAGTGTTGTCTGAGAATTCCAGGGTGGGACAGAGTGTGGATGAGAAGGCCCGGGGGCGTTCTCGGTGCCCACACTGCTTCCCCGTGGCGGGGGGAGGGGAGGAAAGGAGTGAGAAGGCCCGGAGGCGTCGCACACTGCCAACCTGGCCCTCTTGGGGCCCAGGGAGAGAGGAAACTGCTCTGAATGTGGGTACCACTGGACTCCGGAGAGCCAGCGGCAGAGTAAGACACCAGTCGGGGCCCCCCGGTCCTCCTCCAGGGGGGTGGGGGAGGGGTGCGGACACCCACTCCCTCAGAGAAGCTCCTGTTCTCCCTGGGCTGCCCGTCTCAGGGCCGCTTGCCCTTACGCTTGCTTGTAGACTAGCAAAGCCCTGAGCGGGTTGGGCACCTCCCTTACGTCCGGCACCCCGCGGCCTGGATTTCGCAGGGGTGGAGGTGGACGCAGGGGGGTGCCCTCGGCGACAAGCAGGTAAAGGCGCCCTTTCGAATTAGGATGGCTTTTTTTTTTTTTTTAAACCGCCTCTGTCTGCTTCTGGGCCATTGAGAACTGCTGGGCAGAGTTCTCGACGGCATCGCCGAGGGGGCCAGCCTGACAGACAGGGGCAATGAGGAACCGAACTTAGTCGGACTCACGCATATCTGCCAGGTTTAGCCCCAGGTTCCTGGACCACTAGTGTGGACATCGCCTGACCCAGGGAGCGTGCAGTGACTTCCATCGCCCGGAGGGCGAGGTCCACCGCCGCACGCAGTTCCTGCATAACCCCTGGGTCGGGACTACTCTCGTGCATGCAGGACAGACGGTAGTGAGAGAGGAAAAAATTTATACAGATTTTGGCCCTTTTGGTGTTCCATATTTTGACACCAAATAGTTCTAACTGCTAATTTTTCCAATGCCCATCCGGGGAAAAAGGCACGGGGGTAGGCAAGGCGATTTTTCGCGTTGCTCTACGCCTCAGCCACCCGGGAAAGCATGGCTGTCAACTCTGAATCTGATTCAGCAAGAGCACACATTATTATAGTGGAAACTCAGCATCATCATTTCCAGCGCATAACAGCCCTCTCTCCGATGCAGCAATTGACATCTGTCCTCTGCCAGAGCCCCAAATGAAACACTAGGTCCCCTTGTTTTTTTTAAAAAGGACCAGCAATCCCATCTGTAGGCTGTAGGCTGCCAGCAGCAATGTGGCCGTCAAACTCGACGGCACACGGTGCGCTGAACGTTCAAGCCCTATGAAAAGGCAAGACGAACACCGCACCGACGTGGTCATGTTCTCATGAGAGAACATGAACCACCCACAAACACAGTCTCAGCATGCTGTGATGCGATAGAGGAGTGGGGGCCCACGGAGACGTACCCGGTGGGGAAGCACCACTTTAATCTCAGGTCACCAAAGCTTATTAACTAAAGTAGTTCTTTGCTGCTTTTGCAAGAAAAAGAAACTAAATCGGGGAATAGGCAAAGGGACTCAACCCCGTTTGAGGCATCATAGTCTTAACCGCGCATCTCTAGCGCTGAGTGACGCGCTGGGTTGCCGTGGCAACCCCCGCTGTCAGCCGGCGCCCGACGGCACACAGCGCGCTGAACACTCAAGCCCTTACGAGAAAGGCTTGAGACGAACAACGCGTCGACGTGACCATGCTCTCCTGAGAGAGCATGGATCACCCACGAAAGCAATCTCACATGTTATATGTGAGAGAGATCGTGGCCGTCAAATGAGGACAGGAAACAACCGCATCCAGAAACACACGGTTTGAATGACATCTTGAAAAAGACGGGTGTTGCTCTTTTAGAAAGGAAACTGCTCTTTTTATGTGCTGAAGCACTCAGGGAGATGACCGCGGCACCACACAGTACAATAGTGCAAGCCTGTGTGTGCACTCAAAACAGAAACGCCCAGCACTGGAAGCAGCAGTCATTCCTCTCACGAGACTCGTTTACACTCTTCGTAGAAACAGGAAACATTCACTGTTCGGCTCCGAAGTAGAAAGCAATGATCAGGCATTCCACTTCCTTATTTATACCCGCGCTGCAGGGTGGTGAGTGGAATGCGTGAATCGCATGCCAATCTTCATTGGCTCGTTTTAAAACACTCGAAGTAGATTGGACTCTGAAATCAGATCCCAATTCGTCGTCAGTTCCGACGTACGTCGAACGTGACCGACTGAAAGGGAACTGGTTGTGCATTGAATAGATTAGTGCATTCGCATCGCATTGCATTTCATTAAAAAACGTATGCATTGAAGAGATAATTGCTATTGCATTGCATTGCATATAAGAACTGGTTGTGCATTGAAAAGACCAGTGCTTTTGTATTGCAATGCATGCAATAATAACTTGGTGTGCATTGAAGTGATTAGTGCATTGCAATGTGTACGAGGAGTCGTTTTGCATTGAAGAGATTAGTGCTTTTGCATTGCAATGCATACAAAACGCATTGTGCATTGAATAAATTAGTGCGTTAGCATCGCATTGCATTAAAAAAAGTATGCATTGAAGAGATAATTGCTATTGCATTGCATATAAGAACTGGTTGTGCATTGAAAAGAACAGTGCTTTTGCATTGCAATGCATGCAATAACTTGGTGTGCATTGAAGTGATTAGTGCAGTGCAATGTATACTAGGAGTCGTTTTGCATTGAAGAGATTAGTGCTTTTGCATTGCAATGCATACAAAACGCATTGTGCATTGAATAAATTAGTGCGTTAGCATCGCATTGCATTAAAAAAAGTATGCAATGAAGAGATTTCATTAACAAAACGCATTGTGCATTGAATAGATTAGTGCGTTCGCATCGCATTGCATTTCATTTAAAAATGTATGCATTGAAGAGATAATTGCTATTGCATTGCATTGCATATAAGAACTGGTAGAGAGTAATAAAGGGTACGTTGTGTCACTTTTGATTGATTTACGACCCCTAATTAACATTCCACCGGACTGGACACCTGTTCTGGACACCTGTTCCGGACACCTGTTCTGGACACCTGTTTTGGACACTTGTTTTGGTTGTGTGTTTTGACCCCTACTGTTTTATTATCCACCCCCTTGCCAAAGGTATTTATGACTGTTTGTGACTTTTGTGTGTTTTTGTAAAAAAAGTTTGAAACCGATCAAAGAATGTTTACAAAACAAATGTGCTTGAATAAAATGTCAGACATTGTGTTTGGATAACAATGACAAGATCAGGTAATAGTTTTAGGTTTTTTATTAAGCAAAGATAGTACTTTACATATATTTGAGCTTTGAGAGATTTAAAACATATACATTTAAAGCATTTAAAAAAACGATGTAGTTAATACAATGCATGGGTTTCAAGACGAAAACATGTAAAAACAAGTTAAAGTGTTTTCTTTCACATAAAACTTTGTAAAAAAGTTCAATCATTTAAAATGTTTTCATATAAAAGCAATTTAGAGAATATATTTGATGGTTTGTAAAGAAAGAGTAATCAATGTATTCAAACAAGTATAGGCATTAAGCATATCAAGCAAATGTGGTTAAAATGACATGAAATGAATAATGTTAAAGTTTTTCTAGAGTTTTAGTCAAAAAAATGATCTCTTACGGACTAAGATGCGAACACGTCCTATCAGATTGGAGCCAGAAGCAAACTGAATGCAGCGGGTGTGTGCGAAGTCGCCTCCCTCAGCTCCGCCCCTAACACTCCCCCCTCGGCGCAGAACAGATGTTAAAACAAATGAATAAATAAAAGCAAAACGAATAATATTAAGTTGTTTCACATTACAAATACTGTTATTTTTTATTTAGTTTAGGTAAAAACAAATGTCTCTTACGGCACACCATGCAAACACGTCCATTCTCACCGGCGATGAATCATGAATGGACTCTTTGGTTGTGTGTGAACCCGCCCCTCCAGACCCCGCCCCTAACATTCCCCATCTCTACGGGGGTGCGCACCTGCACGGGCTCGTGGTAAGCTGTTAAAAAGGGCGAAAAACAGTGGAACGCAACTCGTGATTTAACACACACACACACACACAGACGCACACGTACACAAGGAAAGCTAATCTGTTACGATGGCCGAGGCTTCACCTAAAACTCCTGAGAGAACCGTCGAGGTAGCGATGGATCATCTAACTCTAGCACCCAGGAAGATGCACGGTCCATGTTGACCAAATTTATCCACGAGCCGTTGGAGGATGTCAGATATGAATTTCATTTGTCGGGCTCTCGAGTGTGTGCATACAATTTTAACAAAGAGGCAAGAGAGGTTAGACTGGTCAATGTGGACAACGACGAAAGATTTACAACGAAAAACACGGATGATCCAGATCTGATTTTCTCAGAAAAAGAATGGAGTATGTTTTACACACGTGTGTGGCGTGATTTGAAAGATGGAGGAGATCCGCTGTTCATAGCCGAGTGGAACGGGTTAGTGACGGGGAGATACAGACTGTTAGCCGATCACATTAACAAGCATCCGGATGATTACGTGTACATTCTCTGTAGCGATTTCGACAAGGGGCAACCTGAGCGTTCATGGCCTGTTTCTGAGGAAGATCATCTTAAGCTTTACGACATAAAGTTCATATTTAAGTGGCGTGATTTACAGGTTCTGGATGATATATTTTATAAAATAGACAAGATGTTTAAGTGGTGTGAGGCACGCGACCGTTACAATCACAGCAAAGTCAAGCTTTTTCATCCCGAATGGTGCGTCACTAGCAGGCGTGGTGTTCATATAGCCCCACCCACATTCTACAAACATTAAATACCTACCGCAGAAGAATGCTTACACCACTCACGCACCATGTCTCAGGAAAGTGAAGCTACTTCTCTCAACACCTCACCATCATCATCATCATTGTCATCATCACCAACGCCAGCAGTCGAGTGTCGCCAAAGATGCAACGCGTGGCTGACCACGTTCTGCACAGAGCTGGGGTATCCTCGCAAACTACGAATCTCCAGGAGTCCAGGGATGATGTGGAAGGGCTAAATACCATTTTAGCAAATGCTCTTAAACAATACGGGCTAACACCACATCTGCAGAGAATCCAGGGGACTGTTGAAACTGTCTTATGCGACCTGAGAGATGAACTCTACATAGTGGAAGAGCTGTCTTCTATCAGACAGAAACTTGCGGATGAAAGCTGTGAACAGATCATTTACGAGGCTGTTGACAGCTGGAAGCTCACCGCCCCTGCTGATGCTGTTGCTACCGACTACGTAGCTGTCTAACATGGGGAATCTCCTCTGCTTCACCCGTCTGTCTAAATATTTCTTTAAACAAAGGATCAGCTGTGAGATATCAAATTTGTTGTACAAGATTGGTGTAATAGATATTGATACCCCCGAAGGTATACGTTTAACGAAGTTAAAGACTCAAATGAATGCTGTAAGGAGATTGTCATGCGAATGGAAAAATATGATAAACACAACTATTGTCTGTAACGATACACCATATACAACTATTAAAAAGGTTCTTGAGACAATGCCTGAATGTGGTGAAAACTTAAAAATAGGTAACATATTATGCCTCTGTACTTATGTAACTGATGTATGTGTAACACTTTTGTCAAGAAATGAATATACTTATGTTTGTGAAATTATTGACACATTGGTTGGATACATGATGGAAAAAAAATTTGTAATGTGTGTTAAATTTATTTTTTATTTGGACGATATATGATTTTGTCCATATCTGTTTGTAAACGTGTGCTTTATATTCTGGAAATAAAACATTTGTATGTGACTACTCGACTGGTCATTACTTTGTGAATAGGTGTGGAGACAACATGTCAGAGCTCATGAAAAAAATATATTATGATCCGTCGAGCCCCGGAGCTTTGGGAGGTAAAAACAGATTAAGACAAGCGGTGTTACAGGAATATGGCGTACGTCTGAAAGATAATGAAGTGACCGAATGGCTAGCTAGTCAAGACACATATACATTACACCGAGCCGCTCCTATAAAATACAAACGAAATAGAGTAGTTGTGTATGGGAAAGATGTACAGTTTCAAGCTGACCTGGTCGATATGTCCGCTTATTCAAAGGAGAATGATAACATAAAATTCCTACTAACATGTATAGACGTATTTAGTAAATATGCATGGACACGTGTGTTGAAGAATAAGACCGGCCAGGAGGTAACCAAAGCATTTGAATCAGGGATGGGCAACTCCAGTCCTCGAGGGCCACTGTCCTGCAGAGTTTAGCTCCAACCCTAATCAAACACACCTGAACCAGCTAATCAATGTCTTCAGGATTACTAGAAGGCTACAGGCAGGTGAGTTTTATCAGGGTTGGAGCTAAACTTTGCAGGACAGTGGCCCTCGAGGACTGGAGTTGCCCATCCCTGATTTGAATCAATCTTGAAGGAGGGACGAGTCCCACAGAAGCTGCAGACTGATAAGGGCAAAGAATTTCTCAAGAAACATTTTCAACAATTGATGAAAAAGTATGACATACATCATTTTACCACGGCTAGTGATTTAAAAGCATGTGTAGTTGAACGGTTTAACAGAACTCTAAAAGGACGCATGTGGAGGTATTTAACGGCTGTCAATTCCAAGTGTTACTACCCTATTCTGCAAAATCTAACAGACGGGTATAACAGTAGCCATCACAAGTCTATACGAATGAGGCCGATCGACGTTCATAAAGAAAATGAGACGACAGTATTTAACAATCTGTACGGAAAACTGCGTAAAGAGACACCTGTCTTTACTCATAAGATAGGTGATGTCGTCAGAGTGTCTAAAGTCAGGGGTATATTCGCTAAGGGGTACGAACAGAACTACACAGAGGAATACTTCACTATACCGCGACAACCACCAGTATACAAGATACAAGACTACGATGGGGAGATCATTGATGGTTGTTTTTATGAAGAAGAACTGCAGAAAATTATCGTGAGTAATGATAAATCATTCAAAATAGAAAAGATTTTAGATAGACGTCGTAGGGGTAAAACTATGTACGCACTCGTCAAGTGGTGGGGGTGGGGTCCGAAATTTAATTCATGGGTCCCAGAAAAACAGGTGGTGGATCTACAGTCACCTTTAAAGGAGCCGAGTTTGTAATGCACTCATCATTTCTGAAATCGTCGTCATCATGACCGACGAAGGTTTCTACATCACGTTGCCATGCAATGCATCCAGGGCCGTCTATCCCGAGAACAGTATAGCTAATTACAGAACCAGACTGGGGAAAACGATACATTTGAAGGGTCCGTGGGAGGTGGCGCTGGTCGAATTTGAATATCCAATATCCTGGTACACTTTTAACGAGGAGGATGCATCCTTTATTATCAGCTGTGACCAAAATCTGCTGCATCCTGCCGGTGAACATTATAACGTAGGGAGCGGTATTAATATACACATAAACAACAAGGCACAGACAATACCGATGCTACGTAATACGTTAAAGTCGGGGTATTACGAGGATGTGCCATTCCTCCTCAGGGAAATAAACGCGTCCCTACCCCCACGAGTGCTCCTCGGTTACGATCATATAAAGAATAAGGTTTTTCTAAAGGCCCCTCAGAGGACGTCATTAACATTTTACGGAAAGTTGGCTGTCATACTGGGGTTACGGCCAGGTGTTTCTATAGAAACTTTAAATCACACCCATGAAGATCAGGACCACAGAGCTACAACGTACGCTCCATTTCAGTCGGATATAAGAGGGGGGTTTTACACATTATTCTTATACACCGACGTGATCGATTATCAGTCAGTCGGTGACGTATACGTCCCCCTATTAACCACGGTACAAACAGTCGGTGGACCTAACGATATTGTCAGTGTTAGATATGACAAGTCTCATTACGTGCGTGTTAATAGAGGCAGTATCACTGAAATTACCATTGAGGTGAAAGACGACCAGAACCAAGACGTGCGATTCACTTACGGTAAAGTCACTGCCAAGCTTCACTTCAGACTGGTGAAACAGCATTTGTTTTAAATGGCTCATCTAACCCCGTACAGAATTGACCCCGCACGATATGTGGAATATTATCAAAACCAGGCGGGGAACGGTATGCCAGGTTTTGTCGGATCCAACGTTATGTACGGACGAGGGATCGGTGGCATTTTAAAGGGTCTCTTTCGTGCGGCCCTACCGTTCTTAAAACGTGGGTTCAGTATGGCTAAACCGCATCTAAAAACGGCAGCGAAAAATATATTTAGCGACGTTGTTACCACGGCCCTAACAAAATCTTATAACGGTAATAATAATAACGCTCAGGACGGTAATGGCTTATGGTCATGAGCCGTAAAAGTTTTAAACCGCCGGGGATTAGGATGAGAAGGGGGAGTGGTCACCCTGTGAAGAAAACAAGACGCACAGCTAAGAGGAGGCCAGTTGCTAAATCCCCTCGGAGGAGAACTAGTGCAAAACGTGAAAAAACTACAAGAGCTAAAAGACGTACAAATACTATTTTCTAAAGTATGGCTTGTTACACAGCATGTCGGAAGAATGTGTCAAATCGGAACTAGATATTTTCACAGTACCCATGACACAGACGGCTATTGAAAAAAGCACCTACGTGGAGATACCACCTATATCGGCTATAACTGATAGTTCCCCGATAGAGTTTTTCATCGCGGGGACTGGAGAAGACTACACTGATCTGAATAATACATTATTATACCAATTGCTGATGGTGCACCTGTCGGACTAATAAACTACCCTGGCGCCTGTATATTTTCACAGGTTGACATTACTTTAGGTGATCGGCTAGTTTCGCAAAGCTCCAATACATACCCTTACAGATGCATAATAGAGGCTCTTACGAATTATGGCAAAGATACACTGGAGAGTAACTTCTCAGCCGCTCTTTTCACAGCATGTGTCCCTAATCAGGACAGGAAACATCAGTTCACCAATCCAGGAAACATCACCAATCCAGCGCTCCACATTTTTTAGGTGTGCTGCCGTGCGACCATCTACCCAAAGCCCCGTTAAAGGACTTACCGTGCTATTTTATAGCTAACACTGACCAGTGTTAATTTTGACAGCATATTTTGATTTAGTTTTAGTCATAGTCTTTTGACTAAAATGCCATTTAGTTTTAGTCATATTTTAGTCATCTGAATTGTTTTTAGTTTTAGTCTAGTTTTAGTCGACTAAATATCATAAGATTTTAGTCGACTAAATATCATAAGATTTTAGTCGACTAAATCTACAGTAGAGTTAGTCTCCTAAAATCGAATGAGTTTAGTTAAATTGTAATACATTAAGCATTTAAGTATTACATAACCGACTGTCACTTGAACTGACATTTTGACATCATTTTGTTTTTAACATTATAAATTCACAAAAGAGCTCAATTCACTTTTTTGTTTGTTTTTAAAAACATCTATATAGTTTGTATCTAAAACAGAAAAAAATTGTATTTCTGTTTTAGTTAGTGGCCTATATCATGTTAAGCTAAAGCTTCAAATTAGTTTGTTTATTTATTTTTTAATTTCAGTTAACATTTATTTAATTTTAAGTAACAAAGATTTTTTTTAATGGTTTTAGTTAACTATTATAACCCTGATACTTTATTTAATATGTGTTAAATACTGGTCTTTCCTCCTGACTATGAATTAAATGGGAATGAAACTAAATACAGTTTATTGTGTAAGCAAAAACGAATATATAATGCATGACTTTTAGTTATAAACCAGCTGGAAATACACCGGGACTCTTATTTTGAAATGTCTGAGCCTCTATTGTAGTTGTTGGAGGGAGCTCATTCAAGTTCAGATGAGGAGATAAAATATGCTACAACCGTCTAAAACGTATTTCTATATAAACATCGTAAAGTAAACATTGTCATTACTCATCAGCATTAGTTCATAAACAATATCCTGGCATAAATGTGTGTTATTCATTGATTGAGCCGCTGGAGCGCTGGATTGGGGATGAGCCTGTAGAAGCGCAACAGCGCCGTGTTTTCCAGTGGTTAGATCAACACGTTCAAATCAAATGTGCGCGGACATCAGGGCTCCGTTCAGCCCCGACAAAACGTTGCAAAACGTTTTTTAAACGGTTGTAACAACAATAAGTTCTGGGGAATAATTAATTCAAATGGTATGAATATTCATGAGTTTATGAATATTATTAGCTTGTTGTACAGAAAAATTAACGTATAACGGAACATTTAATCATTTAAAAGTAACCTTTATCCAAATTGATTTCTTCATCAATTATCAATCTTACAAACCTTAAGAAACATTGATCTGTTTGATCAAGACAAATAATATCTCTTATGTTTGCACAATTTGTATTACTAAAGTAGTAATACATGAAAATCAAGCTTAAATGGGTAACTTAGATCTTACGCTTCAGTGACTTCGAGATTTGTGAGCAAAACAATACGGATTCAATTTAATGCAATTATTGGGTTTTAATAAAACAACTACAGAATACAAAGCTACGAATCACACGGGGGTAAATATGCATATATATAGGAGAAACAAATGATATGGTACAAACAAGGAAAAATCAAACTTAATAGAATAAAATCAAAAGGAAAAGAATGATGGAAAGAGAGAATCCACGAGGGAGAGAGAGATGAGAGAGATGAGAGAGAGAGAGAGAGAGAGAGAGAGATAGAGAGAGACAGACAGTTCAATCACTTCACCAAAACCCTTCAGACATTTATGATTTCGTGAATCAGGATTAATTAAGACAACCTCGTACAAGCAGTTAAAGGTGAAATATAATACTTGCATTAGGCTCTCTCGTGTACGTGTCTGAGTTCGAATTGTCATGGAAGTTCGCTAAGGAGGTGAGTCCGGAGAATTTCTGTGAAGTTCAGGAAAGTCGCTCCAGAAGCTGCAGGTCTCTCTCTCTTGGCTGGGTGCCAAAGGAATCCCTCTCTCAAGGGAAGGTCAAAGGCCAGGGTGGTCTTCTCGGAATGGCGGAGCGCGCAAGGAGTTAATGATAAACTTCTGCTCTTATAGACGGAGTGGCCGAGCCCGTTTTATTGAAGGATCCAATCACGTCTGTGGAAAGAGAAGGCGCGAGTTTTTCATTGTCCTTTGTTCGTGGACACCCCCTCCTCTTGGCTAATCAAAAGGGGTGATCGTTTTGAAACTCTTTCTTAGCTGTCTCAGCTGGAAAGCTGGTATTTTTGTAATAATGCATCCTGTGGTAATTTGTGAACGATATTCGGTACATTCGGGTTTCTGCGATCGAGAAGGTACCAAACACC